>OX439485.1:120654552-121247422 GCA_949320155.1 Melangyna quadrimaculata
GGAAATGCACCTACCAAATTTTATGATGGAAAGAGTTTTAATTTTCCGCAACAACAACAATGTCTTGGAATTATGATGTATGCTTTTAGCGGATGCGATTCCACATCCGGATTTTTTAATACAAAAAACAATTATGAACAAAAATTATGAAACCTATTACTAAAAATATGATATCATTGAAATTGTGTATGGACACGAAGAGATAGGTTCTGCATCTAAATTTCTTGCAGCATCTTTGTATGGGGCAAAGTTGAATAACACTCTTAGTAGCTTTCTTTTTATAAGTTGTCAAAAAATGCTAAATTTTCATTGGCTCAGTTATAGAGTAAGAGCCCAGGGCCGCCAGACATACGTCATTTTATCAAAGCTGAGATTTTTTCTGCGAACAGATACTATGGTAGCTAAGAACAAATGGGTACTAAGAATCTTCAATCCGGGTGCAATTAAGAGGTAGCGAGTGTTAAAATTGCATAGAAATGTTGCACCATTGCGTTATTTTATCAAAGCTGAATTTTTGATATATCTAAGGGGGTGGTGTCATTAACTTTATTGGACACTTGCCAGACATCTTCAGTGGGGCCTAACGTGAGCCAGACACTTAAAATATGTCAAACTAATCGTGCCATTTACGTTGTAGTTTTAAAGCTAATATTTATATGTTTTATGGCAACTGTTTAAAAATAATTCCCCATCAGCTATACATCTACAGTGGGGCGTGTTCATCAGCCAGAAATTTAAAAACAGCTAAAATAAGCGTAAAAATCACGTTTAAGTAACAAGGAATTATTATTTTGACAGTTTTAAGGTGTTGTAAGACCTCGCTGTAGGTGTCTTGCTGATTAGAAAATATTGTAGAATATTTGTCCACAGAAAACGACCTGCATCGTGTCTGATCGGGAAACTATTGATTGCTCAGAACTTGGTCTGGGCCAGTAGCGCAACAATCAGTCACGATGAAGTGCTTGTTTTACCTCCTCGTGGTGGTCCCCGGGCAACTATTTATGTATCCCAATATACATAAATAGGCTAAAATTACAAGTGCGAAAAGGCCTAGCTTTCTAGGATAGGTTACGGAGGTTAGCATTCTCCGTAACTGAAATCAACCCGCTACCGAAACCAACACTACGCCTCGGATAATTAATGATAACTCGTTGACGACTTTTGGCTATTGTACCCGGACAAAGATTGGTTTCTGGAATGTGAAGACGCTTCTTGACAATGGAAAAGAAGGTCCTCAGAATGCCAGATTCCTGCAACTAGAGAAGGAATTCATGCGGTATAGGATGGACATCTTAGGGATAAGTGAAGTTAGATGGCTGGGTTCGGGGAAGTTCAAGTCACCAACCCGTAACACTGTACTATTCTATTCCGGAAAAACACCTGGAAGCGCTCGGGAATCTGGCGTTGGATTGCTGCTTTCCAAAACAGCTCTCAAAAGCCTAATTTCCTGGGAGCCTTTAGGTGACAGGATCCTGAAAGCCAGGTTCCGGACTAGAGTACGTCGCGTCACCATCATACAGTGTTACGCCCCAACTTTGCTCTCTTCTGACGAGGAGAAGGAGGCCTTTTATAACCGGCTGAGTGCTGCTTATGATAGCGTTCCACGAGGTGATATAGTTATGGTGATGGGAGACTTAAATGCCAAGGTTGGCAATGACAACACTGGGCTAAGGCATGTCATGGGAAAACATGGTGTTGGTAACCGAAACGACAATGGTGAACGATTTGTCGATTTCTGCAACGCCAACGGCCTTGTTATTGGAGGGACCATGTTCGAGCATAAGACGTGCCACAAAGTCAGTTGGGTGTCGACTGACAGACAAGCAACTTCCAACCAAATTGACCACTTCGCGATCAGCCGGCGTTTTAGAAGCAGTCTCCAGGACGTCCGTAACAGAAGAGGTGCTGACATGGGAATGGCCCGGGACCACCATCTGATGGTTGCTACCGTAAGATTGCGTACAGCTGCAGTTCGGAGATCCCAAGGAAACACTCGAATGCCCAAGTTTAATACAGATAGACTAAAGGATCCTGCAGTGCGCCAACAACTAGGGGACCACCTTTCACAAGGATTGAACGCAATCAGCAGCACGGAAACCACATCCATCGAAAATCATTGGTGTGCTGTGAAAAATGTGTTCATATCCGGTGCTGAAAGTATAGTCGGCCGGGCGCAAGGAAGAAATAGTGCTTGGCTTTCCGACGAAACTTGGGCAAGGATCGAAGAAAGGAAACACCTTAAAGCTCGCATCGCAGCTACCCCAGCAGCAGGGAGAAACGAGCTTGAGTCTACGTACCGCATGAAGATGAGGGAAGTTCACCGCAGTGTGCGACGTGATAAGCGTAACTACATCAACGCACTGGCTACAGAAGCAGAAGAAGCCGCTAGTAGGTGTGACAGTAGGACCGTCTACAGAATTACCAAAGAGCTCACTGGTGTCCAGAGCTCTAAACAACACCTGGTTAAAGACACAAATGGATCCCTGCTAATTTCGGATGAGGACCAGCTCATAAGGTGGAGGGAACACTTTTCTGCGGTTTTAAACCGCGTTTTCGCAAGTGAAGTGAACCCTATTCCCACTGAGCTACCCGAAGTAACAATTTCCCGAATACGCACCGTACCCCCCAGTAAAGAAGAAATTATCACCGCCATCAAAGCACTGAAGAACAACAAAGCGGTTGGACTTGACGGTATTCCTGCAGAGCTCTTAGGAGCAGCCCCAACGACATCGAGCGAGCTACTGCACCCACTTATTAAGAGAGCTTGGGAAGCAGAGAGCTTTCCTGAAGAGTGGAAAAAAGGAATGATTGTCAAGCTCCCAAAGAAAGGAGATCTCACACAGTGCGAAAACTGGAGAGGAATATGCGTTCTGCCTGCAGTAGCCAAGATAATAGCAAGGATAATATTGGACCGAATTAAAGACCACCTCGAAGACACACTCGACGCCGAACAAGCAGGTTTCCGCACTGGATCTTCCTGTGTTGATCACATCAACACCTTGAGGATCATCATCGAACAGTGCGTTGAATATCGATCACCACTTCACCTGCTGTTCATCGATTTTGAAAAGGCGTTCGACAGTGTCAATAGAGAATTTATTTGGCTTGCTTTGCACAGGAGGGGCATCCCAGATAAATTGATTGCTATTATCAAGGCTACATATGATGGATCCAGGTGTCACGTTTTGCACAAAGGTAGGCTGTCAGAGGAGTTTGAAATCCAAAGTGGAGTTAGGCAAGGCTGTATACTGTCACCAATACTGTTCCTGTTGGTGATAAGTGACGTACTGCACGCAGCTTTGTCAAATGGAAATGGGGGAATTCAGTGGACTCTGCAATCTCACCTCAAACATCTGGACTACGCGGACGACGTATGCTTACTCTCTCATAGGATCATGGATCTCCATCAAATGACAACAAGGGTGGAGAGAGAAGCAGAAATCGTAGGGCTTAAGATCAACTCGGCAAAAACTAAAAGGATCAGCCTTGGAACTTCCTCATCAATCCAAGTAAATATTTCTGGACAACCGGTAGAGATGGTAGAGGATTTCCAATATCTTGGGAGTATTATCTCTACGGGTGGCGGAACTGAACTGGACGTAAACAGCCGAATCAGAAAAGCAAAGGCTGCGTTCGGAATGCTGTCCAAAATATGGAGAAACAACTCTTTTAGCTTAAAGACCAAGCTACGACTGTTCCGCTCCAATGTTGAATCCGTTCGGCTTTACGGCTGCAGCACTTGGAAAGTCACTGAAATTGTCACTAGAAAGCTGCAAACCTTCGTTAATAGATGTCTACGAAACATCTTGAGGATTTTCTGGCCCAACCGTATCTCCAATGCCGAACTTCATACGAGAACGGGTCAGGAGCCCATAGACTCCATTATACGAAGAAGAAAGTGGCAGTGGATTGGCCATACGCTTCGAAAAGGCGATCGGTGCATTGCATCTCAAGCAATGCAGTGGAACCCGCTCACACAGGAGGGAAGACAAGTGGGCCGGCCTAGAAGTACATGGCGAAGAACGGTCGAACAGGAATCGGCACGACTGGGGAAAAGTTGGAGAGAGCTGAAATATATTTCAAGAAATCGTACACGATGGCGCGTAGGTGTAGTGGAGGCCCTATGTCCCGTAAGGGAAACATCACGGACGTAATAGGTCCGAGGACCTAAGAGAGAAGAGAAGATCCGTTAACACATATAAAAAATTCAGCTTTGATAAAATAACCCAATGCCAATGTTGCAACATTTGTATGTAACTTTAACACTCGCTACCTCTTAATTGCACCCGGATTGAAGATTCTTAGTATCCATTTGTTCTTAGCTACCATAGTATCTGTTCGCAGAACAAATCTTAGCTTTGATAAAATGACGTATGTCTGGCGGCCCTGGGCTCTTAGTCTATAACCGCCAACGCGTGATGCCATAACATTGGAGTATGGAAAAAATTTGAATCCTCTCGATCGGGGGTGGGAAACATCTTAATATGGATGGGTACCTAAAACCATGAGTCAACCTCCTGCACCAGATGTTTTGCTTAAAAAAATGGCATGCGGATGTACAACCGGTTGTCACGGAAGCTCTGGGTGTACAAAATTGGGACTAACGTGTTCTATGTTTTGTAAAAATTGAATGGTTGTAAACTGCGACAATTCGCAAGGAACTCAAATAGAAGAAGATATTCTTAAAGCCATGGATGTCGATATTCAAGAGATTTAATCAAATCTAGAAGTGAAATATTGTTTATGATTTTCATTTACACATTACATAAAACCAAAAGAGTAACAACAAGAGTAAAATGGCTGTAAAATAGTAATTTATTATTAACTAGCCCGGCAATATGCTTCGCTATTTCTATAATTATACAGAAGAACATATACAAAAATTTTTGTTTTCTATTGTTGTTGTTTGTTTTCTTAGTATATTTATGATTCTTATGAACAAAATGCAATTTAAATTAAATTTAATTAATTAATTAATCAGATAATTTGAATGCCCTCTTTGATAAACGACGTTTTTTGTATCTATGTTTTATATTATGATTTTTGCCTACACACATAAATAAGTCACTCGGTTTTCCTTCTTAAACGGGAGCATGCAACGTATAGCTGACTGTGAACAAAAATAGGATAGCCCAAGTCCCAGTGGCGGATCCAGGGGGGTGGCTATAGGGGCTAAACCCCCCCCCACAGCTAAGTACTAAAATAATTTGAAATATAGAAAACAACACTTTACAACGTGTAGAGTTTTATTTTCATCTAAAATATTGTTTCTAAGCCCTAAGCTAAAGCCTGAAGCAAATTCGACAAAAAACAAGTGGGGGGCTATAATGGACATGCTTAATGCAACGACAATTTTCCCTAAAAACAAAACCCAGAAAACTGGAAGAAAAAACAGCTTGGGGTTAATATGGTCTGAGAATATTAGACAAAAAACGTTGTCAGGGTTAAGCAAATAACTCCCTAAGAAATAATCTTATTCCAGAAGGATGTCTAGGGACTGTCAGTCCGAAGTTGGGACTAAAGCTAGAAAATATAATTACAAAAAACCTGGTTGGGGCTTAACATTAACATGTCAAAATCAACAACTTCTTACACTCTAAAAACTTAGCTTATTTGACAAAGGAAAGGCAATTGGGGCTAAAACAATTGGAGAACAATGGGGTGTAAAGCTTAGTGTGAATGTTTAATACGACATGAATTGTTTCTTACGGCCTTGACTGGGGTTAGAGAATTTTGGGGCTGAGTTTTCAAAATTTCAAAGGTGTAAGGCAATTATACATACAAAATAATTTTGGACTATGCAATTAAATACAAATTCTGTAGTCAAGGAGCCAAATTCAAAATGCGTGAGAAACTCAGAAAAATCTTGCATGTGGACATGAATATTTACCATCCCTATAGACTCTAGAGTTACGTGCATATTTATCGACACATTTATTGAGCAGGAATAAAAAGTATAGGTATGCAGCGTACACGAAAATTCATTCACACTTGCAGAATTGGGCCGTGAAGGTTATTTTTTAGAGCAGCTGTTTCTTATGCCCGACTAAAGACTTGAAGTTTTAATATTTAATTTTTCGATCCGCAAAATATTATTTTCTGTGCTTTCCAGTGACAGTTTGAACAAAACAAGTAGGTACTCTACTTATTGTTTGGCTAGTCCAGGAAAATGAGATCTCAGTGGACTGACGCTGTCAAAGCACATTATGAGCTTTTGCGAGTAAGACCACTTAAATATAATTTTTCTGAACTAGCCAATTGCAAACAGTTTGTAAATTTTATCAAAAATGTGCAGTTCAAAGCATACCTTCAGCTTATTTAAACAAATACTTTCATAATGAAGGAAGGTACCTATTACCTAATCAATTATTATTAAGCAATATAAATAAACGAATTTGTTACGTGGCCAAAAATTTAAATTATAAAATTAGTTATACTGCCATGTTTTGCTTAGCCTTTATTTTGGCTTCTAGGTCTGCTTAAAAATAATTCCCATGTTTAACACATATCAATTCCAAATTCTTGTTATTGTACTTTATATTGAAAACATTTTAAGGGCAATTATTAAAAAAGGAAAGTGATAACGTCAAAATTCGTTTTCTGTTATATAACTTCATATGTACAAACTGGATCTCCAAACTCCAAGCCCCCCCCCACAGCCAAGTCCTAGATCCGCTACTGCCAAGTACCAAGTTAAACCCACATTATTGCAGCGATTCACCTTATTAATTGTTATTGCAAAAGGCAATTTAATAAGGAACAGTAATCGTTTGGAATGGAAGAGAACATCAGTTGGATTAATTGGTATTTGTGGTAGCAGCACATCGTCCCTTTTTAGTTTCCTAGTAAAAATAGTTTTTTCACTACCAATCTTGTATACCATTACAAAATTCGAACATTTTGTTGCTTAATAGACTCAAAAACTACTGAATTAATTTTTATAAAATGTTCACAATTTGTTTTTTAATATTAGTGGGGGATAGGATTAAAAGTTTCGTTTAGTAAGATCCAATTACTGCCAATCCCACAATTCTTGTATTTAAGTTTTATCCATATTCTCACTGAGGAAAATGAATATTATAATTCTATATAGTCTCAGCATGTAATGCACATGCACATGTAAAACTAGCTCAAAGAATTATAATATTCATTTTCCTCAGTGTTTTCTGTGATCAAGAAAGTACTTTATCTAAAATGACTACCAATGAAGTACCAATTAATAAAAAGAACTACTTATTTTTGGTTTAATTCGAATATTTGAATGATAAATCATTAATGGACGCAAGAGAAAACCCAGATGCGAGTTCAAACAGTTAAATCTATTGTTCTGCTAATAATATTTTTCAATGGGTTCTCCTTTTTTTATGAGACATAGCGAAATTTTGCAGAAAATTCACGAAACTGAAAAATATATAAAGGTAATCGACCTGCGCAGTTTATTTAGAGATGTCTTTTCTTTATGTTTTTATGAAATATGTTCATGGTATGAATTTTTTATTTGAGTGATACCTACTTAATCCTATTTCTTAATCTAAATCGTAGATTGAATTAAAATAAACAAAAAAAATTACTTTTATAGGCTGATTCAAAAGTTCCTATGCATTAAAATTTTAAAAAATGAAGAACATTCCGATTACAGAATCCGCAAAACTCGTTCCGCAGTGATTCACAATGCAGTCTTCTCTTTCCTTTCCAAGATACATGAGAAGATGATTAAACAAGCACTGCACAGCGGACGAGTTTTGCGGATTCTGTAACTGGCATGATACTTATTTTAGTTTCATTGGGGCCTACCAATAATCAAATTTAGTAACGACTTGAATATTTAATGAAAATGGACCATAATTTTATGGGTTCTAAATAATAAACCAACCATGGTGTGACTTAAATATTTAGGTGGGCCCTTAATAATGAAAATTACATGGTATGGACTCTAAAATATGTAGCATAACATGTATGGTTCATTTTTTATAGTCCATACCAATATGGTCCTCAAATATTTAAGTCGTTACTAAATTTGATTATTGGTAGGGTCCATTGAAAAATTAAAAAAAAAAACAATGTTCCCTACATATTATGTATTTACATATGTATGTAGATTATGCATGTATATAAAAAAAATTGTTTTCAAAGTATCCCCCATTTTCTTCAAAAAATTATGGTCTCTATACATATGTGTACTTGTACATAGTTCTATTATGTAAATTTTCCTTTGAATTTGACATCTTTTGATTTAATTTTTAATTTTTTTTTTAAATTTTAATGATCATTTGATTATTTTATAGAAAAAAATTCATTGAATAGTATAAGTGAAACGCAAGATTGCTAAAATTTTCAGTTGCAGTGAACGGATTTTGTCTAAATAACTTTATAAACATTCCCACCGCTAGTAAGAACAAACTGAAAATTTCACCGAAATCTGTGAAGTAGTTTATCTTAATCTTAACTAATATTTAAAAGTCTTTTTTTGTTTTCTTGTCAGTTTGGACGTATAGGTGTCCGAACTAACAACAAAACAATCAAAATACTAATTTTTTTTATTGCATCTACATGTCTAACCCCCAGCCAGGCACGTAGCCAGGCGGGGGGGGGGGCTTGAGGGGCTGAAGCCCCTCCCGAAATGATTTTGATTAAAAAAAAAAAATATAAAGAGTTTAAACTTTTTGGTATAAATTAAAATCTTTAAAAAAAAGGAGACTATTTAGGTAAAGTTTAATGTTTTAAAAACAAGACATTACACATTTAGGTATAATATTTAATATGAGGAGACTAATAAGGTATTAAGTATGTTATTTACTACGTTCACTGTGTGTGGTATTGAAGCGAGCTGGACCTCGAAGCTGATGCGAACCTTTGTATACTTTCGTTGAGTGGTAATGAAGGAATCGTATTACCACTCAACGAAATCAATCCTACTTAAAGAGTAGAGTCGAGTCAAAATTTGTAATGTATAATGAACTGTTTTTTTACATGTTTGTTTAAAAATATGGATTTATTAATGTGTGTGTATTCAATTTTATTTGATGATTTGACCAAAATCCTTCTGTAATCTCAACACCATTTAAGCACAACTCCAAATCGAAATCTACAGTCATGTGTAATGAAAATCAGTCTAAAATCCGATCCCATGAGTGAAGTGGATTATAAAAATCGATTAATTTGTGTCTTATGCTGAGGCCACACAAGCCAGTACTGGCACACTTTCTTACCAACTTAGCTTACTTTGCTCGTCAACTGGCTTACCTTTTTTGAAGCCAGTAGATAAGCTTTTAAGTCGGAACCACTCATGTCTCGTATGTTGTGTTGTGGATTCGTGTTTCGCTGTCATTCCATATATTTCCTACGTCACACAGCAACACAACACACGAGACTAATATGTAGACCTCGGATTTTGCATATTTGCATCTTTTTGAAGGATTAAGATAGCTAAATTCTGATGACACCAAGGTTCGTTTCGTTGAAATCAAAGTTGAAAACAATATGCATATTTTAAATGTTTTTGCATATTTGCATGAAATGCATATGCCAAAAGTATGCAAAATATATGCAAAAAATATGCAAAACATTTCATATGTAAAACAAATCAAAAAATAATATAAAAGCGATTCAGAGGGTGGTATACATATTAAAATTTTATTAATTATTGTCAGATATTAAAGAAGAACAACTGATACATACATACTTACAAAACAATATTTCATACAATATTTTATAGGTCTAAAATTGAAAATTATTAATTGAGAGGCTTTGACGTTTCTCCCCAAAAACCATTTTGTTAGCACAAAAGCTTCTTTCAACGTCACAAGAAGTAATTGGAGCAAAGGAGAATGGGCATTTTGGTCTACCTATTGCCCACGAATGAGATATATGTCGTTGGAATGCTTAGCCCTAGTAAATCATTTTTTTGTATGGACACAAAGCTGTAAACCATGGCTAAGGCAGTATATGGCAACAAAGATTGCAATTAGAGAAAAAATTATTGCAATAGTGTTCTATTGAAATGACAGTATGGTCACTCTCAATGAACTGAACATACCGCAAAATATAGGAACTTTTATACCAATGGCCAATAATAGCGAATAATATCATGGTTGGCGAATAATTCGCTTAACAGTATGAAAATTCTCCTTTTTTTATTTGATTGAGGGAATTAAATGAATGGGAACAATTGTGCGTTTAGTAACCACAATTGAGATATACAGCGTTGGAAAGCTACACTCCATGGCACCTAATCATTTTCAAAGGTTGTTACGGATGTCCGTCCATAAAAGGACAATATTCAAAAACAAATCCAGAATAGATTCATAGTTCATGCATCCTTCATATATTTCTTTTAAAACTACTGTAGGTATTTGTTTTATTTTTTTTTTGTTTTGATCAAGTCAACTATGAAAAATAAATAAGCTTGTCAATATAAAAAAATTATTTAGAAACTCATTATCGTTTTGAAATTCAATTGGAAAACAATAAACTACGTTCGTATACATAAATATTTCAAGTTTTCTTCTTGTACAGATTCAGATATGATAATTTTGTCTTTTGTTCTAGAATAAATAGATTTTTGATTTGTTTGTATTTTTCTTTGCTTCTACAGCGCATTAACCATCTATTTGAAATAAAATCCATTAGATTGGATTATATTAGACCCTTAAAGATTCATCTACATGATAATATATGTACCAAGAAAAAGATTTGTGAAAAATTATCTACCAAATTAAGTGCTGAATTAAATCGAGAAAAAGTGTACAGATATACTGTTTTCCCAGAGAATGATTTTTTTTATTGCATAGAATCTTCAGAACTATCTAGAAGGAAAAACAATTTGAAGCGTCAAGAATTTACCGCGTGAAATCAATAAATCAAGTGTTTAAAAAATTAAATAACTTTTTTTTAAAAATAGTTCAAAATATCATAATCCTAATAGTGTAGTCATTAATTTGTTTTGCTTCAATTTAAAAAAAAAAAGTGTTAAATTTCCAATAGGATACTGCATTGTGGTTATTTAAATTAAGTTTTCTTTATAATTTCAATTTAATTTTGTTTCTTTGGTTTGAAAAGTTGATAAGAAAATATCAGTGATTTTATTTAAATAATAATAAAGGTACATGCAACTGGATCATCGACTTCGTTGCGCACAATCGTCGTAACCAAGAAGTAAGCCTGTAAGTTTCTTATATTATTTTGTTTATTTATTTTCAACAATTACACTGATATTATCCTACAACACTTTGACACCGTTTTGTTTTATTATTTATTTTTTTTTTTGTGCTTAACTTTTCTTCAAATTTTATATTTGAATTTGATAACACAAATTGCATTTTCCTACCTATATTAATTCTCTTAAAATTTAAACCTAATTAATCTTACTATTTAAATAATTGAAAATAACTTGTCTTAAATTTAATAAATTAGTTTTTTCTTAATTATAACTTTAAAACAACAATAATCTTAAACTTAATTTTGTTTCTTATATATTTTAATTTTAAACTTTTCCTTTCTTTATTATTTAACTTTAACATAAAATATCATACTTTAAATTAATTTAAATTTTCATATAAGAAAAAGATACCCTATAAGTAGAAATACATAAATACTTAGTTATAATTTTTGTTTATTGAAATGATTTGAAATGAATTTTTTTAATGATATTAGGATATAATTTTAAATAAAAAATTGTAAGTGGTCTAATTTGTTGGGGTTATGAATCATTGTAGGTTTTCTGGGTTTTCAATGCACTAAACAACAGCGTAAGTACGTTTTAGGGATAACTTCAAACCATGGATGCAAAAGTTATCAAAGGTGAGTTGCCAAAGAGGTAATAAGGGAGGGCAAAGTGCATCTTATGTGACGTAACACCTGTCACCAAAAGATAAACATATGCATCATAAACTTTCAGTCCGTCCGAATATTTTTTTTTTGTTTAAGCTTTTTTTAAATCTTGGTATGAATTTTTTTTATTTGTTTGGTCATTCGATTCCCGGCTTTGGAAAAGAATCCCCCCCATTCCGACGAGCTTAGCCTCAAACCAGCATACCAAGTGCTTCCAAGTCAGAGGAACAAAACATACTTTTATTTCAAAAGAAACAAGAGACCGGTAACAAATAGAAATGGCGCCCAAAGTGTTGGTTTGTTGTTTCGACAATAAGACTCGATTAGTTTAGTCTCAACATCGTCGACTCGGGCAAAATATCACGATGGACAGATATAACTTCGAAGTTGTCAAGGACTTTGTCTACCTGGGCTCCACTATTACATCGCAGAATGACATCAGTGCAGAGATCAAGCGAAGAATTACTCTTGCCAACCGTTGTTTCTTCGGTCTAAGAAGGCATTTAAGTAGTAAGGCCCTCTCTCAGAGAACCAAGGAGACTTTATACAAAACCCTAATCATCCCGGTCCTCCTTTATGGGTCAGAAGAATTTTCGTGTGATTTTCGGTCCGGTGTGTATCGAAGGAGTATGGAGGAGAAGATTCAACGACGAGCTATACGGGCTATACAGCGACGTTGACCTAGTCAAAAAGCTGAAAATACAGCGGCTGAGATGGCTGGGGAACGTGGAGCGTATGGACAGCAACGCACCTGCCCGACGAGTCTTCGATTCCAACCCCGATGGGGTACGTAGCAGAGGAAGAACCCGTAACAGGTGGCGCAATCAAGTGAATGACGACATCAAAGCACTCGGTGTGTGTAACTGGAAGCGGCTAGCTAGGGACAGAGCTGGCTGGAGGGGCTTGTTAGTTGAGGCCGAAGCCCATCCTGGGCTGTGAGCGCCATCAAAAGTAAAGTAAGTAAGTTTCACTTTTATATTCAACTTGATTTCTTTACTTTTTTCTTTCTCTATTTTTAGCCTTAATTTGTAGCTCTACTTTTAACTTTACTTTTAGCTTCACTTTATCGGCCCTATCGGACGTAACCGTCGGAGCGGAATACTCTCCGATTTCCTACGAATTATTAATGATGATAAGGGCAACTCTAGCTCCTTATCAAAACGAGCAGACCATATTTCTTGCCTATCAAAGCCTGTTATTTTGAATTTTATTTTTTAGTTGTATTTTGATCAGCAATACATCTATCAACATTTTGATATTTTTATTTTGATATGTTCTCTGTTTTGTTCTCTGTTTTGTCTTTTAAAATTCTCTTTTATGGGAAAATGTCCTTTTTTTGTAATGCACCCAGATAGACACCTTAGCGGCACATGACTCCACAACAGACATGAGTGGTTCCGACTTAAAAGCTTCTCTACTGGCTTCAAACTGGCTTCGGAAATGGCAATTCAATTGACGAGCAAGTTGCTCAAGTTTGTGTCTGTTGGTACGAAAATGTGAGTGTATTGCCACTGGCTCGTGTGGCATTAGCATAAGAAACAATTTAATCGATTTTATAATTCCCTTCACTTAAGGATTTTCGACTAATTTTCATTACATGAAAATTTCAATTTGGAGTTATGCTAAAATGGTGTTGAGATAACAGATTTTTAAACAAACATGCAAAAAAAAAAAAACAGTTCATTATACATAATAAATTTTGACTCGACTACTCTTTACAGGCCGACTCCACAGGCCATACAGATGTCCAACATCACAACAACAATCCAATCAACAAACAGCCCAGCGGGAAATATCGTCCCCAATGAATTTTATAGCTGAATTCTTCAATCAATTCACTATCCAAATAATAAAAGGAAACGTCATGCAATGATTTAGTCAGTGAAGAGTCATGCGAGGTTTCCTCAGTTCATAGAATTGAACCCACTTTTCGCTTTGTGTGTAGAAAACAACAAGACAACAGCAATCAATTCACTAGCCAGATAATAAAAGGAAACGACATGTAATGATTTAGTAAGTGAAGAGTCATGCAATGTTTCCTCAGTTCATAGATTTGAACCCACTTTCTGCTTTGTGTGAAAACAACCCTTTTTTTCGTTGAATTAAAAATAGCTTTTGATATGGAAAATTATAAGATGAAAAAACTGTTGAAAAGTCATGTAGAAGTTCATCAGTTCATCGTCTATGTCCACTCATATGCTTTAAAAGTGTGCACCGCCATTGTGTGTTTTGATAGAAGTTGATTTTTTTTGTGTTCTCTGTGTTGACATTATCTGCTGACAGTAAATATTATAAGAGGACTTGTGAATTTTTATTAAAATGAGGAAATCTCAGATTGTCTCAAAGTATTTCGGGTTGTTGGTTAATCACCACTTCGCATATGAAGTGGTGATAAACCAACAACCCCTGACCTAGTGATTTCACTTTAATTAAATTTAAAGTTTTTATTCTATATTTTATTTTAATTAACCAATTACAAAAAACACACATACACAACAGAGTAATGAATTCACTATTTATTTAATTTTCTTCACATTTTTCATATTGAATTAACTATAATTGCTGAATAAACAACTACCACTAATCTTGTGATTTGATAATTGAATTTTCATTACCATTTTCATCGAAAACATTGAACTGATGAATAAACCACATACATTTATGTAGTGAATTCACAAACTATGCAACCATCGTGTTTTTCATCATCTGGGTCGGTGAATAAACAACTTCCAACCTTCCATGCCCATGTTAATTTCATCAAAGGAATCAGCTGAAAAGTGGACGGTGCAGCTGCCATTCCTCAAGGAAAAAGCTGATCTTTCCTCAATGAATTTTTCAATTTTTCCCGCTGGGAGTGCATTTTTACTCACTGGGCAAATCATCACAGCTTTCACAAATACTTCTATCTTTTACAACAAATCTCACTTACACAATCAAGAAAAACCAGAAAAAAAAACTCACACGCACATGAAACGTCATCTCATGGCCAAGCTTTGAACAGCCCTCTTATTGGCACATGGAGTCACGGCACCTAGCAGCCAGCACGTGAAACTAACAAACGAGATAGATTTCTTTTTCATTTGACGTTCAATGCATTTCCCATAAGAGAAAAACAAAAACAGCTCGTAGAAACATTATTTTTACAAATTAATTTTATATGAACGGTTGTTTCTATTATAATTGCAATAGAATAATTAAACATGCTAGTTTGCAAATCAAACGTAAAATATATCGAAACTTATTACTAATTTGCTTTATTTAGCAGATGAAATATGTAAACAAACGTGCTTTTTTGTTGTTGTTTTCCCAAATGGATGCAAGGCGCCAGTCAGAACGATACCATGTGCGTAGTCAGATAGAAGTTTAGGGGGCTAGAGTTTCTTATGGATTTAAATAAAACATTAATTTGTGATATAAATCTTCATTTTATTTTTTTTTAGGTACGCGCAGGTTAATATAAAGTTAATATAAATTATAGGGGCATCATTTGATTTCCCTGTGTTCGTTTGTTTTATCCTACCACGTAAGTTTCTTTCTAAGAATAATGTAATTTCTGGCAAAAAAAATTTTATCCTCCATTTAAAAAAAAGGTTAGCACTCTTTTAAAGTAAACTCTTCTTAAAAATAGAAATAAATTAAGGGTGATCGAGCTTGACCTTCATTCATACCTTGCCTCTTTTGTAAACTAAAAAACAAATGTGTAAATAGCCAATTGAAAAATATTTTTTTAACAATTGCTTTACAAGAAGATTTTTATTCAAATACCTTTATTTTACGAACAAACGTATTTTTTTAATAATCGTGACTACGCCTCTGCCTTTCTCTTTTTCTAATCGAGTACTTTTGTTGTTGTTTCTGGTTGTAAAGGTGGTTTGTTTACATTTTTCATTTACAAAGCAAAGCGTTTTAGCTATCTATTTTAATATATTTTCGGGTTAATTTATAAGCTTACACATTTTTTGATTCTATTTCAATCATAATATGGATACCCGTTGATATAAAATAATTTGGTAAAACTAATTTTCATCTGGCGCTTTTTTCGTTTTCTCTTATGGGAAATACATTGAACGTCAAATCGAAAATAATTCCATCGCCTTTTGAAGCTTAAGCGCTTGAGATGCAGGTGGCGTGGAAAGCAACTTACCAGGTGTCAATACGAAAGTAAAAGGTATACAAAGGTTCGAATCAGCTTAGGGGTTCAGCTCGCTTCAACTTCAAAGTGAACGTAGTAAATGACATACGTTATACCTTATTAGTCTCCTCATATTAAATACTATACCTAAATTGTGTCTCGTTTTTAAAACACTTAACTTTACCTAAATAGTCTCCTTATTTTTAAAGATTTGTATTTATACCAAAAAGTTTAAACTCTTTATTTTGTTTTTAACTAAAAAATCATTTCAGGAGGAAGTTCAGTCCCTCAAGCCCCCCCTTGACTACGTGCATGATGCTAGAACCTCTGATTTGGGGTTACAAATATAATAAAGTTCTAACTCAAAATAAGATCTAAATAGGAGTTCTTACGCGTTAGAACTTGGTGAAGAAATGAATTAGAACTAAATTAAGTTCTAATTTTTCAATAAATAGAGTTTAAGGGGTTAGAAATTTGTGAAGAAATTTCCCGTAAGTCTTCTAGTTTTCCTAAAAACTAAAAAATAACAAAAGCTGCTTCTGCTTGTTTTTAGTTTTATTAACATCAAAATAATCTTATATAACCATGTTAAAACTGTGACACTAATTACATGTATACACATTTAAATACAATATTGAAGTTTTTAACTTCAGTAATTGTTTTTAACGATAAAATCGAATTTTATTCAAATAAAATTGAGACAAATATATTTTGGTATTGAACTAAATTTTGCAGTTATGAAATTAAAAAAAAAAACAAGACCTATCTGCCTCCCACTTTTTCAATCAATCCACTTAGTTTTTTATTAATGTTGCAATGATTTCAAGCATATCACCTCATTCCAAACACTTTCGTCAAACGGAAAGAAAATAAAGAATACAAAGCTCTCATTTTATTCCACTCAATAAACGATTATGTATGTTCCATATAGACTCCAAAACGACGTGACCGATTTTGATCAGGTTATCCCAATCAGATTAAAAGAATTTTATTTTGATTAAATTAAAGTGCTTCCCGTACAAAGCCGTGGTGGGTCACTAGTATTTTTATTTCTATTCGTTATTTTTTGCACTCTCAATCACACCGCCACAATGTTTCATGTGTTTCCCCATTTTAAATGTGTTTTTATAAACAGTGTCCTAGTGAAATAGCCAGTTTCATTCTTACCCTTAAACAATTCAACCGTAATGCTCGTGCTTCTAGGAATGCCAATAATTTTACCCTCGAGCCCAACTTCGGGCTTACTGTTATGAATAGAGATTTTGTCTTTAGTTTTCCACTCAAATTTTGTTTATTACTCGTGGCATATAATTGATGTTTTTCTGGAAAACACAAGGGGCCTCATAATCGAACAAACCCAAGAACAATATGCACAATTAAATCTCTCTTATCTGAGCTACTTACATTTTTGAATCGAAAGTAGGTAATGTGAAATGTTAACCAAAATGCAATCAAAACAACAATGGTATATGGACAAGTAGTTTAATGGTATTAAAAACTGCCGAAGACTAACCGCTGACCCCATTAATGTACTTTTTAAACATATTTTTTTCTTTTTTTCAAGCGAAGAACTATAAAAGTAATAAAAGAATATGAAGCTACAAAACAAAAATAAACATGAACTTGTGTATGAAGAAGCATTTTCGTAAAAAAACAGCATCATCTCAAAGTGCAATAAACATCGACAAAATATTTTAACAAACAAGCATTTACTTGAGAATATTTTTATAGCTGATGTATACATACAGATATAGAGATATAAGATTGTTGCGTGACATTTTTGATAATTGGTGGTACACTGAGGCGTATACGCACTTTTTTTGTTTTATTGATTTCTTCAATATTAGTTTGGGCCCCTAACATTTGTCAGTTTAAATTGTAGTTTAATAAAAAGTATCGCTAGAGTTATTTTTGGCTCAAATTTGTTAATCAATTTACAGAATTATATGAGAGAAATTTTTTTCAATTAACACATTTTTAACCAAAACAAAATTTTGTCCCAAAAATTTCGAACATAATTTATCTACCTTTAAGAATGTGTCTAAGATCATTCACTCTTGCAAAAACAAACATAAAACTTTTTATGTTTGTAAATGTTTTAATTAGAAAACGTGAGGGAATTAGAAAAGACTTAGTATGCATTAAAATAAATATGAACACGAAAGCGAACCATGTTGAATTATATACTGAGGTAAACAATATAAATCCTATTGTTTAAGAACAAATATGTTTTGATGGATACAGATTCGATAGGAAGTGTCTATTTACTATTTTAGGTATAATAAGGTCAAGTTCGGGAAATAAGGACTACCTGGTTAATGTGGACTTCTACATATATATTGCAACACGAAATGAAATTGCCGTGAAAACTGTTTTTTTTTAAGTTGAAGTTGTGGATGTAGTTACATCTTTGGTGTATTTTTTTATTTTGTTGTTGTATTTTTTTTTTTTGGTATTAAATCAATTGAAAGACTAAATTATGATATTAAAACAAATTATTAGAAAGTTTTTTGTTTTATTTAAAGCATTTTCTGTCCAGATATGTACTGTGGCTTTTATTAGCTACCATCATGGTTCCCATGTTAATCCTTTTACTAATGGTTACAAAAACCCCAAAACAGACCAGCCGGTCGGTTGCAATAGCCGGTGCGGCGCTTGGTCTATCAGACTTTTCTACCACAAAAATAGTTTTGAAGAAAAATGTAGGTTAGAAAGCATTGTGAAATTCATTTTTTTTTTATCGAATTAAAGCGAATTTTCACCCTGAATAGGACAATTTTGAACAATGTTTTTTTTTAAGAAAATTTGCTTTATTTCTATTCAAATTTAATAAGTTCCACAGATTTTGTTCCATTAAATAAAAAAAAGTATCAGTATTACCTATCAATTAAATGATTATCAAACATGTCTCTTAAAACGGTCTTCGAACGTTTAAAGATGTGATTATCTCTAAAAAATCTTCACGAATTTGTAGTTTGAGCAAAACTATTATGAGATCCCGATTCAACTTCTTTGCCGCCCTTTGGAATGACAACATAAAAGTTATAAGCATTTTTTTGGAGAGATGGTGCGATTTTTAACCCACTTACTTTTAAAAATGGAGATTATGTATGTATGTAATATTGATAGAGTTGTATTATATTCACATCCATATCTTAGTCTAATAGGGCCCCTTAACAAGTGTATTTATTAACATGAGTGTATGTGTCATGTACCTATGTATTGTAGGTACATATATGCATATTTTTTTTTTAAATTTCTCAGAAACTACTGATAGAATTTAAATAAATTTTTTTGATTGACATACCATTCAAATTCATCAAAATCGGTTCAGTACTTTAAAAGATACACCAAAATTGTTTATTAAGTTAGTTTATATTAATGTAGGCTTCAGTTAAAATCATTGAAAAAAAAAAACACAAGAAATAGGGCAATCGCCCTTATAATTTAACTTCAATACCAAACCAATAATAACACAATTCATTTTCACTGCTCTCTAATAATAATAATGATAAATAATAATATTAACTACAATCAAGAAAGCTCTTATATTATCCAAAGTACATTTAGGACCACTTTTCAGTAATGAGTTAAACCAGAGTTAGTTAACTCTGCAAATAGATTTGTCTTCAATTACTTCAAGAAGCAGATTTTAGGCAGAGGATGGATGCAGAAAGACTTTGAAAACACAAATATAAAATATCAAAAGCATTTGTTGAGTTAATCCAGAGTCAACTCACCGAATTTGGCGATTTAACTCGGTCTCAACTTTAACTCCACACTTAAAAACTGGCTCTTAGAGTGCTTTAGATTAATCTGGATGACTTGCAGCAGTGCGTTTTTTAATTCTGTGTGGATTCTCCACAGCCAAGGCCCGGTGGCTCACTGTCACTAAGAAACTCGTAGTTTCGTAGTGATATAGCATATAGTCGACCTCGACATTTTCTAAGTTTCCTTTTGGATTAAGAAACATTATCCTAATACGAAATGTTTTTTTAACTCTCGTATTTGGCGATATAATTACAGAAATGTTTTTTGGCATGAGTACGATACCTTAGGCGCCAAGAAATAATAATGGGTTTTTGTAGAACAGCCCAATATAAGCATTTTTTACTATGGGAGGGGGTCTAACTCCCCCGTTTGGGCAGGAGGGGCAATTTTATAAAAAATGTACGAATGAAAAAAAAAATATTAAAAAAATAACGGTAATACTTACAATTAAGTTGTATACCTTGTTTTAAAGCCAATACTTTGTACTATAAGCTTGTTTTTAAATCAAGTTAAATCTATGCATAGTTTCGAAAAAAACGGGCTTTAAACTCAAAATTTGGGAAAAAAATCATAAAAAAAAGTTTTTAGTGTAATTTTTCAAAACAGTAAAATTATATATTATTTTTTTTTTCTGGAATTCGTTGCTCTAATTAATTAGTCATTAAAAAATGAAAACTAGATAATTTATATCTTCTAGTTTTTGAGAAAATTGAAAATTACCAAACCTACTTTTTTATAATTCTTTTAGTTTCAGTAAATTTACTTGGTCTTACTTTTTTAGACAGCGCTGCATTAATTTTTCCAATTTTTTGTATTTTGGTTGTCCTAGTGCATAAACAGTATGATAGGGAAGGGGGGCATGCTGCCACCTGCAACCCACCCTGCTTGGCCAAGTATAGGATTTGGGGTGGGTTCAAGTTTGGGTATATGCACAGTTTATTATGGATTACAAATTTTCCATACAAAAGCCTCCAAGCAATCACATTACTAGTGCATGCCACCACCCTGCAACCCCCCTGCTTGGCCTAGTATAGGTTTGGGGTGAGTGCAAGTTTGGGTATATGCACAATTTCTTATGCAATCACATTCCTCGTCCAATTTGAAGAACTAGCAAAGTGTCAAAATATTAAAACCTCAAATGTACAGAACACAATTTAAATCTTGTGTGAGACCATTCAAGTGTTACGGAGTAACATAATACATAATATATCATAGAAAAAAAACCGCACAAGCTTTACAATCTGTCCCGTTATTTTTTTTGCATGCACATTATGTGAAACAAGAGTTAATATAAACAAAGGTCATTTTTTAAGCAGCCTTTGTGAGAATAAAGTGTTTTTGTTTTATACAATGGCCGCTAAACATGCACTGCTTTATCCTTAACTTAGGAATTTCTTTCCATTATTTGATCATTTGAGGATTTAGTTTCGACCAACAAAAAAACATAACATAACTTACTATTTTATCATAATCCACAAAGAAAATAATTAAAAAAATAAAAATCAAATAAAAACTAGGTTCGGTAATTTTTAATTTTCTCAAAAACTAGAAGATATAAAATCATTTAGTTTTCACTTTTTAATGAAGAATTAATAAGAGCAACGAATTTCAGAAAAAAAAAATAGTATATAATTTTACTGTTTTGAAAAATTACACTTAATACTATTTTGTATCTTTTTTTCCCAAAATTTTGAGTTTAAAACCCTTTTTTTTCGAAACTGTACATGATAATAATAAAAAGTGTTGGCTTTGGAACAAGGTATAAAACTTAATTTTAAGTTTTACCGTTTTTTTTTTCATATTTAGTACCTTTCCTCCCGCCCAAATGGGGGGAGATAGACCACCCACTTCCATATTAAAAAATGCTTGTATTGAACTGTTCTATACAAAACAGTTATCAATTCTTGGCGCCGAAGTTATCGTACTCTCCCCTGTTTTTTCGTTTATGAAATATTTCTGAAATGTTTATTAAATTTTTCTTAAATGTTCCTGAAATGCTTTTTCCGCCCGTTGTCTGGGCACACCTTGAGTGTAACCAAATTTTCCGCCTATTGTCGGAGTAAAGGGCGTATGCCATTAAATGTGAAAACAATTTACTTTCTTTTCCACTTGAAAGAAACCAGACAACAACAATGATAACGACATATTTGCCATGTAAAATTTATTTTTTTCATGGACAAAGTAAAAAATCACTAGAATTTCACTTGCATTTCATAAGTTTTATGTTTAAATTACAAGCGATAAATTCAAACTGATGTGGTCCAACGTCTTCAAGGAAATCTGTATTCTTTATTTATGTTGGTACCTACATGCCTACATATTTTTTGCTCCAAGAAAAATATTTATTAAATTATATGTATGTACCATGTGTTAGTAGATACACATTATGTTCTTACACGCCATCGTATTATAAGTTACACATAAGGGTGGTATCAATTTGTGTTCCAAATCACAGCGAGTAACTCAGAATGTATGCGCAATGGTTTTTTGAAATTAAATTGACGAACAAATTGCCCAAAATTATAATGGATTCTAAAAGACGTACAGACACAATCACCCCTATTGCGATTGTCAATTACTGATTGATAGTTGAAATATTGCATTTTAGAAGGTAATTTATTCAAAATCTGACCAACAATTCAGCGATTTTTGCCAATTTTCTTGTAATTAATCATTCTCAATGATTCTCAATGATCAAAACTTTTAGCGATTGGCTTGTTTTCAGTATTTTTCAACTACATATCAATCTATGATTGACAATCACAATAGGGGTGAATGATTTTTGTACCATATGCGGTTGTATAATGTATATTTTCCTTCATTTAGAGGAATTGAATTTAAAAAAAAACTTGTTTAAAAGAAAAAAAAGTTATTATGATTTTCAATTTTTTCAAAAAACTAGAAGTCATACAGAAATTAGGGTCCCAGTACGATACGGTACGATAACTTGGGCGCCGACAATTGATTACGGATTTTTGTAGAAGGGTCAAATACAAACATTTTTTACTATGGGTGGGGTGGTCTATCTCCCCCCGTTTAGGCGGGAGGGGCAATTTAATGAAAAAAGTAGTAAAATGGAAAAAAAATAATTACAAAATAACGGTAATACCTACAATTGAGTATTATATCTTTTTTGAAAGCCAATACTCTGTTTTATTAGCCAGTTTTTAAATCAAATGAAATCTATAGATAGTATTTGAAAAACTACTTTCAAACTCAAAACTTGGGCAAAAAAACATAAACAATTGTATAAAGAGTAATTTTCGTTGATCATTCTTAATCAGAAACCGAAAACTAAATGATTTTATGTCTTCTAGTTTTCGAGAAAATTAAAAATGACCAACACTACTATTTTAATTCAATTAATTTTTCTAGCTTGAATTTTTTTTTCGTGGTCTTATTTTAATAGCAAAAATAGAATATGGATTAATTCTTACACAAATTGACTCTAAATTATCATACTTCCCCAACACCCAGCCTTACGGCGTATAAACAGTGAGGTATGTTATGGGGGGCATGCTGCAAAATTTGATGTTTAAATAAAGTGCTAGTACCCAGCATTAGGCGGGCCTTCTAAAAGCGAGGTATGTAGGGTAAAAGTGGGTGAGATGGTGTACCTTTTTTATTTGTCCAATATCTTCGAAAGTATACAACATTTCCTTTTTTATTCTTTATTAAATAAGTTATTATATACTATATTTATAAAGTTTTGTAAAGCAGACTTAAATTGGCTAATTTTAATTAAAAATAATAAAAACACATTGGGGCGTATTCATAGTCATTTTAGACCTGGGTATAAGTTAAACATAGCTTTAGTTGAATTTTCGGACGTTGATTCTATTTTTTTAAGTTTATCATTTCAAAATATTTGAAGTTATTTGTGTAGTATACCAAGTTAACTATCTTATAAAAATATAAAACCAACAATTTGTAATTAAAATCGGTCTGTATTCATTGAGCCAAAATTGTCTTGAACTGTAATTAAGTTAAACCCGGGTCTATCTGCGACTATGAATATACCCCATTAAGTGGGTGAGATGGTATACCGTGGTGGGTGAGATGGCGCATGATTTACTTTGTATTTACTTTGCCACAATAGTTGCAAGTATGCTTAAATGATGTGCGTGAATCATGTGCCCATCTGTGGCTCATGATAAGCAGCAACCAATTGTATTCCTCTGTGCATCCCACACAATTTATTTTTGCGAAGAGTTGTCGGTAGTACGTTGTAAACTTTAACAGAAAATTTAATCGACATCAGGTTTTTGTTAATGTCATTTAATGCAGCCTTCAAAGAAACTTCTGGCCAAGATCCCCGGTTAGAATTATGTTGCTTCTTATAAACTTTTGGCATCGAAAAAACAGAGCCAAACAAAGTTTGATTTACAAAAAAAAAAAAATATTGGGCGCCAAACTGAACAAGTGTGCTATATAATGCGCCATCTCATCGTCAAAAAACTTCGCCATCTCACCCTTTTTGTCATTAATAATAATTTTTAGGCTCATAAAAAAACAGGTAGAATTTTTGCAAACTTTTCATAGACAGGTCACAGTAAATACATTGTTGTATGTTTTAATGTATCATAGGCGTCAAAGAAACCATTGACTCACAAAGAAAATAGAGATTAAAAAAGGTAGAAAAAAAAACCTACGCTTTGTTGTTGTCACATTTTTTAGTTTTTTCTTGCATCACAGTAGAGTCGACGAACACTGCCTACTTCGATTTGAAATGAGAAAATGAATACGAAAATGGTTTTCGAGTTTTTTTTTGACAAGTAGGAGATATTAAAGGTGCGCCATCTCCCCCAGTGCGCCATCTCACCAGCTTTTACCCTATGGGGGGGCATGCTGCCCCCCTGCAACCACCCTACTTATGCTCACTATAGGATTTGGGGTATGTGCGAGGTTCGGTGTATGCCAAATTTTGTTTACATTTAAGGAACTTTGAATGTATATAATTATAATAATGTTTCCAATGTCAACAGCTACATATACATACATAATTATGATAAATGTATGAAAAGTAGTAAGTACTTCTAGTAATTTTCAATTTTCTCAAAAACTAGAGGACATAAAAGCTTTCAGTGTTTTGTCCTCGATTTAGAAATGGTATGACCATTGACCACAAAAAGAAAATTTAGTTTTCTATTTCACAATTTTAAGCAAAATTGATCCAATCATTACTTTTGCGTTTTTTTTTATCAAAATTTTGAGTTTGAATGCAAATTTTTTGAAAACTATTGACACAAATAATTTAATTTAAATGTAGGATTAAAGATCAGATTTCTGGCTTTTAAAATATTTACTGTTTCGTATTTTAAGTATTGTCGTTGCTTTTTAATATTTGTTTTTTCCATTTAAGTCGTTTTTATCGAAAATCGCCCCTACCTTCTAAACGGGGCGAGATAGACCCCCCTCCCATAGTAAAAAATGCTTGTACTTGACCCTTCTACAAAAATCCGTTATCAATTTTCGGCGCCCTAGTTATCGTACTCTCCCCGCAGTTAAAAATGCAAACAAATACTTAGGCCAATTCACTACCTATACTTTAATTCATAACTTTCAGTTAACAAATAATTTTTAAAAAACTATCGCGAGAAGTAATGATTTAGAAACCAATTGAAATGGTCGTTCTTTTTATTTTGCAAAAAAGGTTATCGGTGTCTATAACTTTTTACATTACATTTTACATACCTTTTTATATTTTAAATCAATATTTATTATATTTTTTAATTGCAACTGTTAAGCAAATCGCTTGTAGATAAATAAATAAATATTAAAATGTCAATTTTTGTGAAAAACGAACATTTCAAAGGCTTATTTTCTCGGTTTTTGTTTTTTTAGGGGTGACTCAAAAAAATGTGAATAAGAAAACCATCTCATATACACTATCACCCGTGTTCATAAAAAAAATAGTTATTTTAGCTCCCGTGTTTAGGAAAACTACACCATGGAACAAGAATTTTCTGGGGTCAAACTAAAGACAATTGCTTACTGTTCCATTTGAATCCGAAACATTCTTATTCCATGGTGTGGTTTTCCTAAACCACGGAATCTAAAATAGCTATTTTTTTTCTTTATGAATAACGGTGTCTGAGTTACACGAAGTGATTTGTTAAAATTATCTTAAATAGCTGCACCCTATTACAGGTGTGAAGGATGTGTACCTACTTACAAGTTTATCATTATTTTCGATCATATCCAACACTTAATATTGATTAACAAGTTCAGCGACAAGTTTGGGATACCTTTAACCTTTTATGAAAAAAAAACAAAAACAAAAGTTGTCGGTAATGAAAACACACATCAATGATTTAAAAAAAAAAACAGGTTATTCTTGAAATATTAAACGACAGAGTGGGTGAACCTGAGCATCAGCACACCTGTGTAAAGACTTCAGAGTAAAACCCTGCTCGCTTAAATAGATTAAAAAAAGTGGAAATTTTTTTTCAAAAGCGAATCCAAGAATTTAAACCCCATGATGAATTTAAAACCGTCACACTAAGCTCACCGGTTTCGCAATATAAGGATTATCTCCATTAAAAATCAATTCACCTAGAAGTGATGTATAGTCAGGGCCATAGCTAGAGCAGGTGGGCCCCGACGAAAAAGAAATATGGGTTAAATGAAATTCAACAAACAAAATTGTTAATGGTATGTAATGTATATATTTATTAATTTGATGTAATTATGTTTACTTAGAGCAAATTTTTCAATAGTCAGTTAAACCTTAATGGTGACTTAAACGTTTTTGTTTTTGGTTTGACAGAAGCGAACTCATCAAATAATTTGTTAAAATATTTTTACCAATTTTCAATTGATACCTATCAATGATAAATTGCTTAGCCTTTATTGTTTCATATTGTGCTTCGCAAGCAATTTTTCAATCATTTAAGCTCCAAAATCTTTCAGCTTTTGCTGAAATGTCGAAAGCATTTTAAAAGTAGTGCATATGATAGGTAAGTACCTACGTCCTACATGTGGATAGCTTGAAAAATTTTGAATCATACAAAAATATAAATTAATATAAATATAAATATAAGATAATATAATAAACGCCACATTTTTCTTTCCGGTGAGCCCTTTCTAAAACTGTAATTGCAATTATGGGGAAGAAAATAGTTAACACGGATACTATGTTGAGGGTCATCAAATCTATCCTCTTGGGGCAGTTCAGCGAATTGAATCGAATTGCGAATTAAGGTTTTGGTAAGATTCGGGATGATGTTATTACTTGGAAGTGCTGGGGAAATTGTATACCTGTTTCGGCTATATTGTGGTCGATTAGGGCTGGATACGAGACGAGAAAAGTCTCGGTCTCGATCTCAGTCTCGCATGACGAGACCGAGACGAACGAGACGAGAGTGCCATTTAAGCAACCGAGACGAGACCGAGACGAGACTTTATATTTGGACCGAAATTTACAGAGATTATAATAAATTAAAAAATCCAATTTCAGTCAAATAATTGTTTTCTTCTGCACATATTAAAACGATAATCGAAAATATTTCGTTCCAATAATCAATAGCTTGTCCGGAAATCGTATTACTCGGAGACGAGACCGAGACGAGACGAGAGACGAGACTGAAAATTTTTGATTTTAACGAGACCTAGACGAGACTTACAAAAGTCTCGCAGAGTCTCGTCTCGTGAACAGCCCTAGGGTCGAAGAAAGAGCTAGGGACCGCTGACTTTTTGAGGCCTATAACATTTATTTTGCCAAACTTAGTGGAGTTCGTGATTTGCCTTCACTATAGAATCTGCTGACCGTCCGTCAATACTGATAACTAGTAGAGTTGTCCCTTTCCCTCTGGTTTGCTCTTTACTATTTTCCAGGCTTGGACAGCTATTCCTTCATTCTAGATTAGAGTCAATGATTTTTTGTCCTCTTGTCCCATGCTTCTGGGAAGGAAACCTGTAATGGTGTGCATTTTGGGAATGTCATCTCCCAAACATGCCGCCAGTGCAGTCCCTTCCAAGTGGCTTAACTTTGAAGCCCTTTTTGTCAGCCAGTGGGCTGTTTGTTGCCCATCACAGTCACACTAATATGCCAGCTCTGAAGTCAATCCCATTGAACTTGAGTTTGTGTTCCCAACCAATGGACATCTCTTCAATAATTGCCTTTTCCACTAACGTCAATTCTTCGGAACTGAGAGTCTCTTGAGGGTAGTTCTTGGGCAGGACAGGAATTCTCATACTTTGGGCTGCCTTTGCATAAGAAACAGAAACTGGCCTATGTTCGTTGCCTTTTTCGTTTTAAGAGTTTGATCCCTCCTTTGCAGTTACTAACATTCTTGGTTTTTTAACCTCTTGCCTTAGGGGAGGAGTTAAATGGTTGCTCTTCCTCTTTCCCTGTTCTTGGCTTTTGGAGGGACCGTTGTTGTTTGCTGCCTTTCTTTCTTCTATCTTCTGCCTGGCTTTCTCGGGGTCATTCCTTCCTGGGGGGTATCTGCAGTACCATTTAGTTCCCGCTCCACTAAGTCCTTTCCTAAACGAGTCAACCACTACGTTTTGAAAGAGGAAGAGTTTCACGGTCTTGTTTTGTCGGTAGTCTTTTCGGTGGTCTCGACTTTCCTATCGATTTATTCTTTTCGATAGTGCCATCTTTGGCCATGGGCACAGACACATCGCTCACCTGACCGGGAGGTTTACTTCCTTGGGTCGTGGCCAATGTGTTGTGAGAGACGTCTTTCCTTTGACCGGGAGATGTTCTCCCTTGACTCCTTCTCCTGCCCGGTGTAGTATAGTCCCAGAGGGCGTCCTCTTGAGGTACTTATTACAACCCGGTCTCGGATCTTCACCATGGAGGATTCTCTTCATGGATTCTCTTCATTCCGCATACTCACTTGCAGTGACATCCCGCGGAGTGTTTAACTTGTTGTTGTTCTTGTTATTTCTTTGTTTATAGTCTAGGTAAAAAGTGGACCATTTGGGCCGAACACAAAAATGTCGGTATATACAAAATGTTCTAATGGTTGTTGTGCATGAAACGGAACAAATTACTTTGGTACAATCTATGCAAATGGCACATGATTTTAAGGTAATTTTTAATGGAGAACCTAATGATAATGGCGCAAAATTATAGTCACACTTTAAAATGATTTTAGTAGATACTAAAATCGAATTTAGTATTTTGACAATTATAGTCGTAATAAGGCCCACTTTATCGTTAGCAGCTTGTGATAAATTTGGTACCGACGTAAATACCTGTTATCTTTTAAAATGGGGTTCAATTGAGCCAAATTACATATCTGTTAGTCGCATGACATTCTAAATAGGGCTGGTCACGAGACGAGAAAATTCTCGGTCTCGATCTCGGTCTCGCATGACGAGACCGTGACAAGACGAGACTGGCTTTTAAGCATCCGAGACGAGACTTAGAAAATGTCAAGAATAAAGCATTTAAGCGTTATAAATTAACAAATCTTTTTGAAGATCGTGTTAGATTTTTTCAGTTAAGGAAAGAATTTGATTTTCTAAATAAGTTTTTATACAGATTTTCATATTCCATACATTGAGGGAACGAAGAAACTTTTTTTTTAGAATTGAGGAACACCCAGAAGGATTTAGAATTATTTTTTATACAAGCTTCAGTATTAAATTAAACTGAAGCTTGTATACAAAATAATTCTAAATCCTTCTGAGTGTTCCTGAATTCTAAAAAAAAAGTTTCATCGTTCCCTCAGTGTATGGAATATGAAAATCAAAAATCCAAGGATATTCAATCTTCTTGTAATCTTTTTGCCCAATTCTTTCAAACTTCGTATAACTGTGATATTATCGAAGATATTGATCAGCTATATCCACATATTAATCCTTTAACAGACTTTTTGTTACTAAGTTTCTCAGTACAGGATGTACTGGAAAGTTTAAATGATATTGATACGACCAAAAAAGCAGGATTTGATTTGATTCCTCCTATTTTACTAGCAAAATGCTCAACTTCACTGTGCTATATTTTATCCTGTATTGTTAATATGTCTCTGGCAACTGGTGTATTTCTGGAAGAATGGAATTATCCTTTATAGATCCAGCTTATAAAAATGGTCTAAAGCACCTTGTGAAAAATTATAGACCTATTTCTAAGCTTTCGGCAGTACAAAGCTTTTTGAAAAAATGGTTACACAAAGACTTTTCTTCTCTGTAAAGGAATCCTTATCCCCCTGTCAACATGGTTTTTTAAAAGGTAGATCGACTTGCACTTATTTAATCCTGTTTACTAATTTTTGCAGCAATCAAATGGGAAACAAGTGGATGTTCTCTATACTGACTTTGTAATAGCATTCGACCGCGTACACCATGATCTTTTCCTGCAGAAATTAATAAATTTAGGGTTTAATAAATCTTTCCTCAAATGGTTAAAGTCATATTTATCTGATAGAGAGCAAATGGTAAAGATAGATGGGTGTACCTCAAATATTATAGAAGTTGTGTCGGGTCTTCCACAAGGAAGTCATTTGGGCCCACTTTTTTTTTATTATTTTTGCTTATGATCTACCGGCTGTATTAAGATATGGCAATTGTTTGATGTACGCAGATGATGTAAAGATTTTTCTTTCAACATCTTCAATAAGGGATTGTATATTGCTGCAGTTGGATATTGATAATGTTTTAAGTTGGTGCAATTACAATTACATGGAATTAAACTATTCAAAATGTAAAATTTTTAGTGCAACAAGATCTCCATCTCCTATAAATTTTGAGTACATATTTCATGAGTACAGTCTTCTTTGAGTTAATGTTATAAATGATCTTGGAGTTCATTTTGATTCAAAGCTGGACTTTATAACTCATATTGAATACATTGTCTCTGAAGGCAATTCCTTATTAGGTTTCTTAAAACGGAATTCAAATGATTTTAACGATGCTTATACGTTAAACACACTATTTATGTCTTTAGTTTTACCTATCTTGGAATACTGTTGTGTCGTTTGGTCGCCATTCTATGATAATAATATCTTGAAAATAGAAAGAATTCAAAAGAGATTCACCAAGTATGCCTTGAGGAAATTAAAGTTGGTTGGATCTTTACCAGACTATGAATCAAGGTGTTCTCTTATAGATTTAAAAACGCTTAAATGTCGAAGAAAAGTTCAATGTATTTTATTTATAAAAGATGTATTAGACAATCTAATATCTTCAATCGATTTGCTTTCCTTAATACCATTGAATGTTTGAATTTTCAACAACCACTTGAGTGGGCTACCACCATTGTATTTGGCTGGAATTATTGCAATTTCATGGCTGCCACACCAATCATCAGATTCCTTTCAGTGGTGCTTAGTCTTTTTATGTTCAATTTTTTTTTCCTTAATACCTTTCTACGTTCCGATACGAGTCTTCCGAAATAGATGTGAATTATTTTATACAGTTCCTCATAGGACAAACTACGGGTTGAATGAACCCATAACTTGTTCTTTAAAACTTTTTAATGGAGTATGCGATGAAATTGATCTTTGCATGAAGAGGGATCCTTTTAAGAAAAGATTACTTAATTTATGTAGTTAATTAATTCCATGCCTTTGAATTATTGATGTTTAAATTTTGAATTATTATGTAATAACTCAGAAAATGTATATATATTGTAAATAATGTATTTAAATTGTATATTTAATTTGTAATCAGCAGATCTTGTAATCAATAAATAAATAAATAAATAAATTTACAGAGAGTCTAATATTAAAAAATCCAATTTCAGTTAAATATTTATTTTCTTCTGCACGCATTCAAACTATAATTTAAAATATTTCGTTCCAATAATCAACAAGTTGTCCTGAAATCGTATTTTTCGGAGACGAGACCGAGACGAGACTTAATTATACGAGACCGACTGGAGACCGAGACGAGACTGAAAATTTTGGATTTTAACGAGACCGAGACGAGACTTACAAAAAGTCTCGCAGAGTCTCGTCTCGTGGCCAGCCCTAATTCTAAAATGTGTTCAAACGTGATTTCCAAAATCCAAAAATAAATAAAAGAAGAATTTTACTTTCGATGCCGATTTTAAAAGATCACTGTCTGCTCACTTTCGCCCCTACCTACCTCACTTTACATTCATAAAAAAAATGCAACAAAATTATAAATAACTCATGTGTACCTATGTTTGTGTTTTATTGGATAAATTTTCATCATTAATTTTTTTTTAACAATTAAAGTTTTCTGATTGTTTTTTGTTTAGGTGTTAGTCTGCTTTCTTCTTTCATTTGTTTAAAAACAAAATCATACTCCTCAAACTGTATTTTTGTTCCCAAACTGTTCATTTTTGGGTCTGTTCGACAAAAATTAACTGGGGTAGAACTAAAGGGTTACACTAGTTGTAGGTAGGTTAAAATTTTTTTATAATTTGATACAAAATTAGTACCTGCTTTTAAAATTAAAATGGTTTTAACTTGTATGTAATTAACCTAGTTAATAGGAATTGACTATAATTTTGCGCCAGTAAAACTAAGACGATAGGACTACCCAAACAAAAGTTTCAGTCCGTTTTATGTAAGTGTGACTTTATTTTCAGCACGATATGTAAATATTGCGGAAAGCCTTTGGAAATATTGGTCCGTTGAGACCGACGGATTGCTGTGATGTATTCGTATCATTGATTTTCTCTATTTGTGTCCAAGCAATTTCCATGAACATTAATCGGTTCTGACGCAATTTTTTTAACAAAGCTGATGATTCATGATGCGTTTCAGAATCAGGTAGAATAGAAGGAATCATCTGTTTGCGTCGAAGCAAAGTTTTTTTTGTTGATTAGCTTATGCGGGAAAGAAAAGAATGTTCATGTGTGAGTACCTATATAGTTGTACATTCGTGTATTATCGATTTACTGCTTTATCAACATTATAAGAGATTTGTACAGCGTTGATGAAAATTTGCGCCTCCCAAAATTTGCCACCCTCCAAACTTTGCCGCCCTGGGCAATTGTCCCTAATGTCCCTATGATAAAAATGGCACTGCTCCTAGCACCAAAGATAGAGCTTGGTTCTCCACAAGCTCTGGCATCACCAAATTGTTCACTCGAAATAATAGTGCGGTGCTGGTGATATAGGGTGGACAAATACAACATACGTTTAAGTAAGCAGGTTTAAAAAAAAGCGTTCCTTAACTAAGTACCTAAATGGTACCCACTTAGTCTATAGGGAAAGAATTCAAAAAAAAGCTATGAAAATTATAGGCGATATAAATATCACGGAAGCATTTTCATCTCTTGAACACAGCCGCAATGTTTCTTGTCTGTCATTATTTTACCGTTGTTTTGTACAAACAATGTTCTAGGGAAATAGCTTTTTGCATTCCTTACCTAAAACAATTCAACTGTAAGACACGTACTTCTTGGAATGCACATCAGTTTACTCTTGAGCCCAATTTCGGAAGTACTTCAAGTATAGAGATTCTTTTTTAGCCACACTACCCGAATGTTGAATGATTTACGCGGCACTACTTCCCCCTTCCATTTTCATATTCAAAAGTTCGAAACTAATGTGCATCGGTATCTCCTCTTAAATCCTTCGCTATTTTCCTAACACTCACACTTAATCTTACATCTTATTATTTAAAAAAAAAAAAAAAATATTCTCATTAATATTTCTGATTTAATAAAGAAGTCGTCGTTTAGAAAAATAATTGCTAATTTGATTTTCTGTGCATTTGTGTGATTTTCAGTCCAAAGCCGTTCCCGTACTCAATAATTTGACAGTTTTTTACAAAAAACAACGCTCACGAGAGAGTAAATAATTTCCCCTACCTGTGATTTTCAGTCCGAGAAATTTCTTCGGACTGAAAATCACAGCACAGCAAAATGTCAATTTGAGAGCAAAAGAATGAAAGCCAAACATCGTGCCTTACTTTTCCAGCACATTAGGTAATACGGAATTTGGTTGAATTTGCGTTCCCGTACTTTGGCACAGTTATGATATTTTTGAAAATATATTAACGTTGCTCTCCAAGATCTGACAATTTGTGATTTTCTGTGCACAAAGTAAAGGATCAGACCTATAATATCGTATTCAATTTGAATGAAAATGGAAAAGTCGTTAGCAAAAAAGATGAATGGGTTTTAATAAACAGCGTTTGTTTTAGCTTACACAATAACCTACAACCAAAGTTAATATCAGGGCTCCTGTATTAAGGTTGCATGTATTGTAGTTTTGAGCACGATAATGAATAAACTTGTTATCTTTATGTATATGTATGTATATTTTATCACTTAATTTTAATTTTTGCTGAAGAGTTAAAAGCTTTTAGCTAAATTGAGTTCACTCCTTAGGCAATGACGTCCTCTTAATGGAATACAGAATTGATAATGTTAATGAATTGCTTTGAATTTCTCACCAAATGATGACAAAATTCTGTAGAAACCTTATAGTTACAAAATAACCACAGATAGCTACAAACACTTTTTACTGTGAAATTGCACATATTAAAAAAAAAAAAAAACGTTTCTAAAGCAAATTGTGTTTTTGTATTGGTATTTTTGGTTTTAAACAATTATTTCTTCTTCCCTTATGAATATAAACCTCCCCAAAAAAGACAGTTGAGGTGTGAGGTCTACTTAGCTTGGGAAGTCGCCGTTTTGCTGTTTTTTTAAAGAAAAATCTTACTTGTTAAGTATAGTTTAGTTATTGTCGATGCTTGAAAATATACAAATTAGTGTTTGTATGTACGTTACTGTATCTACATGTGTAGATAGGCAAGGTAGCTATAATTTGTGGTTTTAAATATTAAAAAATATGTCATATGCAATATGAAAATACACCCTTATCGTTTTACCAAGTAATTGGTATACAGTTTTCTAGGTAGTGTCTAAACAATCAATTTGCCCATCATGGTGTGATTATCGAAATGTGGTCAAGGCATAGAATTTCCAAGTTTTAAAGGTCAATTTTGGGCTATTTTAATTTTTTTGACCCAAAGATAATAAGAATGAATGAATGAATGATTAAATTTTATTGAGGCTTCAAAGGTTACATATACGATTTTCTTTTAACATTCAATTGGAATTGTTTTATTACCGACTTAGAATTTGTCTGGTATCAAAAATCCTAATTATATTCGTAAAAGCAATGATTATGAGACTTAAAATAAATAATTTTTGTATGCATTTAATTTTCTTAGATTATTTGTGGTTGCTCACTGACACAAGGCCGAATGAACATTGGAAATGTGTTGCTTAAAACTAGAGATAATAAGAAAGTATATTATAAATATATGACGGAGCAAAAAGCTTTGCAGCCTAACTGCGAGTGTGTTATCATACGACAAACCCAATTGAATGAAATACATTCTTGACCAGATTCAAATATTTCATACAAACTACCACCTTGCAATTGTCACACAAACTACCGCCTTGCAATTGAGGAGCGTTTTTGCTAAACTCAACAATTCCATTTTGCTAATTTTTCACGAGAAGGCAAAAACTCGAAGTACTTTGTTGAGTTTCGCAAAAACTCAGTGTGTTTTGTTGAGTTTTGCAAAAACGATCAGATTTCAAATATTTTTTTTTATTTTTTTTTGTTCAAATTTATTTATTTTACCATCTTGTGCGTATATAAAAGACAAACATTTATATATCCATAACTCATTTTCGGATTTTTGGCGTTTGTTGACTTTTGAAAAAACGCTCCTCAATTGTCCAACGAATTGTTGGTTTGTGAATCGTGGTACGGAGAAAACAGAAATAAATCCGAACAATCAACAACCAACTTGGGTTGGAAAAATGCTAGTTGTCTCAAAATGCAACTTACAAAGACAAAACCCTACATTGGATGGGCATGAGGTGACCTTTATGGGGCAATGGGTAGTGCATAGGCCACATGTAGCTCTACTAGGTTCAATTCCAGTTGACGGCACTAATTTATAAACTAAAATTGAACACAAAGACTAAGCACCACTAACACAATCTGATGATTGGTGTGGTAGCCACGAAATTGCAATAATTGCATCCAAATGCAATGGTGATACGTTGTAGCCCACTCGGGGTTTGTGAACATTAAATCATTCATAATAAAACACAATAGCGCTCACAGGTTTTTATCATTAAATATGCTGGGGCCTCATCACGTAAAACAAAAACGAATAGGACGATATCGTTTTCAATATTGCTATCTCTATCACTTCAGTAGAGAAAAATAAAGACAGCTATCTCCAAAACGATATCGATCGACCGTTTTTACGTGATGAGGTCCCTGGGTCTGGATTATATTTATTGAACAAAATAATATTTACAATTTGACTTATAACTAGTTAGATAGTGTTTCTTGACATAGAGGGGGCCTTCAACAGCGTTGCTAACATTGCAATTCGACAAGCCCTAGACTCTATCAGCATCGACCCAATACTTATTAACTGGATTGACCTCACGCTTAAATCAAGACCCGTAAACTCAGAAATGGGTGGATAGTAAATTAAAATTGAGGTACATTACAGGTTGGAGTCTTGTCTCCTCTACTTTGGCTTCTCGTCGTACAAAATACAAAGTCGAGATTTGTTTGTCGTCATCGAGTTCTATTTTTGATTTTTTCAGAAAAATAATTAAAAGAATATAATAATAAAATGCAAATTACTGTAATGGAACGAAGAATTTTGCCAAAAATACTTTCAATTAACCTATCCGGTTTTGGTTGATCAGAAACCTATATGGATAGGAATCTATCTTAGATAGGCTATCGCATCGATTCTTGATCGCGGCCGTTTGCATTCACAGAAGCTGACTGTTTAGCAACAAATGTAGTAGATAATGTAAAAGAGCACTGATTAGTTATAGACGTGTTTAATTTGGTTATTCGTTAACACACAAATTAACTCGTCTCTAAAATTTTACGTGGCGTTTATCTAAAAGCTTGTTTAGTCATTAACTATTATAAAGGCCCTATGAGCATAGGTACCTACTTACATACACATATCTACATACCTTATCTTAATGACGAACTTAAATTACCTTCACAAGCATAAAGGACAAATAAATACGAGAAAAATCCATCTGTAATCGATTTTCCCAAAAATATCTAGAGGTTAATCACCTAGTTCAGAGTTGTTTATTTGTATTATACTTTGAGAAGATTACACATATTCTACAAACAGTGCGTTTGGCTTCTTCTTAGAAAAGAAAAGAATACCTATATATTGTTCTGAAATCCGTTATAAATGTTTTAAATCCTCTATGTGAGAATCCATTTACTAATAAATAACCAACATTTGTCTTGTAAACTCATTTTGTTCACCGAAAATGTTATGACCTTACCCATATCAGTTTCAAAGTTTTTTTTTGTTAAAGGGACCTTTGAAAAACAATTTGTTTCCATTTCCCTTTCAAATACATTTACTAATAGGTTTATCTTGTTTTAAATAATTAATCTAGAGCAAAAATTAACCATGAAAATAAAACAAAAAAGATGAAAGTCCCATAATGACAAATGAGCGTAAATGTATAGCTCAAATAATCATATAATTTCTTTCTGGTGATAGTTATTGGGTTAGTTACATCAACCTCTTGCACTTCATCATAATGGGTTGAGATTTAGTATAGTTATAGTAGGTACATACCTTAATATGACGGTAGAACGACGATAGGAAAGTTGCCTTTCTACTCGTACCAATGTTATAACTACGAAATTCCACATATGGCCAGTAAAATGATAACTAGAAATCAGACAGTGACGCGCCTTCCGCCCGCATCCATGCGTTAAGGGCCCAAAAAGGACGGCAAGAAAGCCATGTGCTTATATTCTTAACTTTATATAAAAATTGTAAATTTGGTATATCGAAATAATGAATTTTATCTATCTATCTATCTAAAACACCCGTGGTCCTTCATTTTATATATATATCCATTAAACTCTACACCATGGGGCTCGTAAGATAATCGTCTTCAAAACACCAAGCCAACAATAATGCGATTGCTCATTGGTAATTGGTATACCAACTCAACAGTGATGTCGATGTGTTATACCTCAATGAAAAGGTTATTGCTTGTACTTAATGTTGGTGGCGAAAGTGCAGAAAAAAGCAACAATACAATTCCATAATGGAAGCTGCTGCACTTACTCAACAGTTATATGACATACAAAGTTGAAAAGTATATTGCATGTAATTCATTTTATTGTATGCCGATATTCTGTAGACCATGAAGTTCAAGAGATTTTCGGGCCTAAGAATCGGCATTACATTTGACAATTTCCTTACTTTCTGCCTAAACCCTAAAGAAACTTGTTACAATTTTAAAAACAAAAGAAACAAAAATTACATTTTAAAAGTTTTTTTTGGCTCTATCGTTTTAAATTTTGTGGTCGACAAAATTTGGAGTTTTTAAAGACGTTTTTGTTTTCCGAACGTCAATGCTGCATTTACACGAAAGGCAAAGTTGCCAATATTTCTGCCAAAAAAATAGCAAAATAATGGCACAAATAATTTTTTATGACATGCATTTACACGAGTTCAATAAATGGCGGATTTTAATGTTGGCGTTATTTTTCCAACATTTAATGGCAAGGACAGAAATTTTGTATTTACACGACTTTTTTGAAATTAACAAGAAAAAAAAGCTTTACACAAAAAAAGGAATCCAGAACCAAATCCCAAAGAGCTTCTCGGACCTCAACCATCTCCACCATTAGCCGGTCCTCTTCCTGCGTCCACTTTTTTTTCCACTTTTTGGCTTCGAGCGTTTTTGTTTCCCATGCTTTTTATTTGCACAGAAAAGATCATTTATTGGTATATTTCTCATCTACATATTTACTGAAAATTGGTATATTTTATTGAACTTACCTATTACTTTATTATTATTTTACAATAATTCTATTCACACTCTTTCACAACGCCGCCGGTCGGTAGTCAAACTCTGCCATAAAAGAATGAGGAAGTTCATTCTTTTTCTAGAATGGCATAATTTGGAAAATGGCGTCAGTAAAGTGTTTACACATAGCCATATTAATATGGTAGCATTTTATGCCAAATTCTCTCTGCCAATTTTTTTTTGGCAAAAATATTGCCAGTATTTAGATCGTTTACACGATGAAAAGAAAAATGGCTATAATTTGACAGATATAATGGCATTTTGCCATTCGTGTTAATGCAGCATAACACAATACAGAAAATAACTAACGTCTGTGAAGTTGGCAGGGAAACTTTCACCTAGAGTAATGGGACCAACGCAGTAAGTACCAGTTTTTCGCATTAATTTTGCATTTCTATTCCCGATCTTGCAGTTCACCAAATAGTGGGTGTAATCGAGTGACCTGCTAACTCCACTGTGAAGTTAGCAGGTCATATAGTGGTATCTTGAGAACTAAGGATGCTAGGAATTTGCATTAAGGCTCCAAATTTGAAGTTTATTTTGCATTTCAAGAAATTATAGTTCCAAACTTTGAAGTCCCTTAAATTGAGGGCACAGGCCCCAGGCGGCACTTTTTCAGTGCAGGGGCGGCACTTTGCCAGGGCGGGCGACAAGAAATTAAAAAAAAAAAATCCTTTATTCTTAAAAATTAATTAATTTGGTGAGCCCAACGAATCCAATTCAAAATTTCCCCAGTGGTAAAAGTGCTTCATAGACATAGTCAACAATCGGACATTGATTATGTTTTACGTTGCTGAACAAAAATACCTTATCGAGCGGAACTTTGCCAGGGGTGACAAAATCGGCGAAATAAAATTAAAAAAATCCTTTATTCTTCAAATTGATTAATTTGGTGAGCCCAAAGAATCCAATTAAAAATTTCCCCAGTGGTAAAAATGCTTCAAATTTAATTTATTTATATTATTTATAAGTATATTTATTTAATTTTATTTATTTCTTTAACTCAGAAAAATAGTAATAAAATTAACTATGTATTAATTTATATACAATTTAATCGAAACTGTTATATTATGCTGGCAACGTCTAGCTAAAAAGTAGTCTTTGTCAATCTTTAAATCGATAAGTCATTAAAAATCAATGTCCAACTATAAGTGCGTTTTATTTCATATATGTACAACCTTGTGTGACCTCACAATCGGGATTTCATAAACAATTATTAAAAAGAAAATGAATTATAAAAATGTCGTATCCTGTTTGTTTTTACAATTTCAATTTAGTATTATTCAATTTATTATGAAGTAATGTTGGTTCGCTGATTTTTTAAAGAGATTGAAAATTCACTAGATTTGTCGAGATATGGCCTTCGAAACTTTTTTTCAAAAATGCAAAATACGGCTCCCCAATTTTTTTTCTTTTTCTAATTTTTTTCTTTGTTGTGTCTTAGAATACACTATATCAGCCTAAAAACGGTCTTTAAAAATATATCTTCAAGTTTTTGCAACTTTAAAAAAATTTATTGGCCCACCTTTTTCAAAAAACAAAAATCCAAAACTTGTTCCAAGTCAAATCTTATTTTGCCTAATAGCCTCCAAAATTTCATCCAAAAATATAAATAATTGAAGGCCTTATCACATAAGAACAAATATGTCACTTTTTTTGCTCCCCCTGCCCCCCCCTTTCAAAATTCCAAATTTTGAAAAACTAAACTTGGTTCATTTAGAAATTATCTACACGCTTTAAAAATCCTGTGACTTTTAAGTATCTTATAACTTATCAAAATTCGAAAAAACACCCCCTCGGCCCCCATTTTCAGAAACTCGATATACAAAAATGGATCCAAATATCCAAATAGACACATAACCAAATGTAATTGTTCCAAGATTTCATGTACAAATATCCATAATCAAAGATTTTATAGCTAAAAAGGGAATTTTTACGATATTAAATAAAGTTCTTATTTTAACCCACCTTTTTTCGGAATTCAACAAAAGAAAAATTGCCTTATTAACTAGAAGAACATCTTTATAATTTACCAATCAAACATTTATGAAAAAACATATTTTAAAGAAAAATTTAAACCACTAAAAAACGATTTAAATGAACAAATCATATTAATATGATTTTTTCGTTTAAATCGTTTTTTCGGATTGAAATCTTTAATTTTTAATATTTTTTCATGAATCCTTGAAACAATTGAGTTTGAGTGATTCTGAACCTGGAACAAGTTTTTGATTTTGGATATCTGTAAAGGGGGGGGGGGGGAATATTTTTTTGAAATTTCTCATACTAAATATCAATTTTAAGAAACGAAAGCTTGGAACAACTTAGAAGAGCCCTAGAACAGCCTGGAACAAGTTTCCTTTTAGAAAGTTTAATTTTAGATCGTACATTTTGTTTGCTTTAAATTTACTTTTTTTTTATTTTTTTTTAATAAAATTATAGAACAATGAATTTTATATTAATTACCATTTAGAAGTTATTCTTAAGTTTTTATTTTGAAAAAAAAAACAAGAGAGGTCTGTGTAGCATTTTTTTAAATTATTTAAAAACAATTAAAATTAATTTTTTTAGGTATATTGGATTGGATATTTTTAGAAGAGTACTAAAAAATCCTAACAAACTTATTAGAATTTTAGATTTGAAGAGGGGAGTTTTAATGTAATATCGTAAGTAATTTAGTTTTGGTTTAAGATCTTCTATTCCTTGTGTTTTTTAATGATAGTTGCTGGCATTTTCAAATGGATTAATCAACATTGGGAAAAGTTATAGATTTCAGACGATTTTAAATTTTTAAACAGAATAGGAGGGCGGGGTTTCATAATTTTTCTTTAAATTATGTTCTTTCATAAATTTTTGATTGGTGAATTTTAAAGATGTTCATCTAGTAAAGCAATTTCTTTGTTGGCTTTGGGGGTCAAAATAAGAATTTTATTTAATATCGTAAAAATTCCTTTCTTAACGGTTTTACATGAAATCTTGAAACAATAACATTTGGATCCATTTTTGTATTTCGGGTTTTTGAAAAGGGGGGCCGTGGGGGTGTTTTTTGGAATTTTGATAAGTTATAAGATACTTAAAAGTCACAGGATTTTTAAAGCGTGAAGATAATTTATAAATGAACCAAGTTTAGTTTTCCAAATTTTGGAATTATGAAAGGGGGGAGCAAAAAAAGTGACATATTTGTTTTTATGTGATAAGGCCTTCAATTATTTATATTTTTGTATGAAATTTTGGAGGATATTAGGCAAAATAAGGTTCGACTTGGAACAAGTTTTGGATTTTTGTTTTTTGAAAAAGGGGGGCCAATACATTTTTTTTGCAGTTGCAAAAACTTGAAAATGTTTTTTTAAAGACCGTTTTTAGGCTGATATAGTGTATTCTAAGACACAAATTTTGTTCAGTACATGTATTTATTAACACATATTTGGAATCAATGGTCTAGAATTTGTTTGAACTTTGCCATTAACTTTTGAAATTGTGACCATAGAGATCTAAAAACTTGGAACAATGTTCAGAAGAACTTTAAATATAAAAGTTTACAGATTTCACTCATAGAATAGGAGCATTCAAAATGACTTACATTTGCTAGATAAAACAAAAACATAACTAATTGTTTGCACTTAAATAAAATTCCTTTAATTAAAATAAAGTTGAAGCAAGATATGTTGTATACAACTCCTTATTTAACATAAATACACAATAAAAATAAATAATTCCATAGATAGATAGATAGATATATTTTATTGTATTAAAGGTAATTACAAAGTTTACAATATTTTTTAGTCATTGCACAGCACAGAGATATGATTACAAATTGTATCTTACTACTGAAAAATAATATTTGGTTTCTGAACAGCTTATATTTTAATGTTTATAAATTTATTTAGTTTAGTTTACAAGAAAAACCTTCATTTGAAATTTGTTTATAATTGTATATCACAGATAGGTAAAGCTAAAGCAGAAGTAGAATGAATATAAATTTAAGTACATCGATAAATAAAAATAAATAAATAATAAATAAACAAATGAATAAATAAATAAATAAATAATTAAATAAATGAATATATAAATAAATCAATAAATAAGTTAAAAAAAAATAAAAAAATAATAATAAATAATAACAAATAAGTCATCAAATAAATACATTTCTTAATAAATAAATATATTTAGAAACAAAAAAGAAAATAAATAAGTAAATACATATAGATAAATTATTAAATGAACAAAGAAAAAATAAATAAATAAATATTTTAACGAAAATGTATTAAATTACATATGTATATATATGTTTTTTTTTTAAATAACTTTTATGACAATTATGAAATTTTAAATAAGGTTTTTAATGAGAGTATTTTCACTTGATTCACATTTTCTAAAAAAATTTTCATTGAGAGCTTCAATTTTACTATCTATTCGTAAAGCTTTGGCCTGGTTGTGTAACTCCTGAGTTGAGAAATGCCAGGGGACCTTAAGGATCATTTTTAAAATTTTGTTCTGTAAGATTTGTAATTTTTTCTTATGCATTCTAGCACACTCTCCCCAAACGGGTGATCCATATAATAATATCGCTTAAAAAACTACTTTGAAAATTATTAATTTGTTGTGCTTACTGAGTAATGATTTACGGTTAATAAGTGGGTATAACAGTTTGATACCAATATTTATTTTATTTGCTGTCATTTGTGTGTGTTCCTTAAAGGTCAACTTCTTATCTAAGTATACACCTAAGTACTTGACAGAGTTGACCCATGGGATATCATGGGATATGTTTAAATTACGGCTGGGTAAGAAACAATCCTTTCTTAGCCTGGCTCTTTCCAGCATTTATTTTAATCTTCCAATGTTTATAATATTCGAAAATAAGGACAAGGGCGTTTTGTATATTACTCATTATATTCGCAGGATGTTCATCGGATGAGTACATCGCAATGTCATCAGCGTACATACCAAAATCACAACTTTGTAGGACTGGGAAGTCTGATGTAAAAATATTGAAAAGGGTAGGAGATAAAACTGATCCTTGGGGAACGCCAGCAGGAATAATTTTCCAGGCGGAACTTACTCCGTTAAGTGGGACGATGAATTTTCTATCGCTCAAAAAGCCCTGTTAATGAGCTTGTGTATGAGTGCATTGTGCCACACCGTATCGAAAGCTTTTTCTGCATCTAGTAGAACTAATCCTGTAGATTTGTTCTCACTAAATTTTTCTTTTACATGTCTACTGATTCTTAGAACCTGGTGGGACGTGTTATGCTTTTTCCTTAAACCAAATTGCTGCATTGGTATAATATTATTTACATTAAGAAACATTTCTAATTTGTTTTGAATTATTTTTTCAAATATCTTGCTTATACTACTTAGTAGACTTATTGACCTATAGCTCGATGGATCACTCCGGGGTTTTCCTGGTTTCAAAATGGGAACAACTTTTGCTATTTTCCATTTTAATGGGAAGTATTGACTTTTGATACACGCATTTATTAAATCAGTTAAATAAACAAATCCACTCATGGGAAGTTCTTTAAGAAATTGATTTTTAATGCCATCAATTCCTGGAGATTTTTGATTTTTAATGCCACATATCAAATACTCTATATCTTCTACAGTAATTAGTTCATCTGTGGGAATACTAGTTGGAGTCCTATTAAATTCACTGATAGATGTATCTACAAGGTCAGTCAAAACTTGATTGTGGTTAAGATTTATGGAAGAAACATGATTGTTAGCAAAAGTATTTGCAAGTGCATTTGCTTTGGCTTCGTTAGAGGTGTAAACCATCCCTGATAACTCGAGGGTTGGTATTTGAATATTTTTCTTTTTAATTATTTTGCAAATATTCCAAAACGGTTTAGAGCTAGGACATAAAGAACAAAGTTTTCTATTCCATTCTATATTTCTGAATTTTGAAATTGAATCTGTTATCAATTTGTTAAGCTGGTTCATTTCTTGAAAATCGTATTGCTGTCGGTATCTTTGCCATTTTTGTCTAAATATATTTCTCGTTTTAATAAGATCCTAGAATGAATGAGGAAGAATAATAGCTCGTTTGTTAATTGACTTTTTTGGAACTGATACATTTATACTATCCAAAATGTTTTTTTCAAAAAAGTCAACACAGGTATCTATATCTTCACAACGTGTAACGCTTTCAACACTATTTTGAGCTTGACGAATTTTTGAACTAAAGTGAGACCGATATAAGTGCCATTTGGCGTTCTTAATATCTAAATATTGCACATTTAATAAATTTGGACTAAGAGTAGTATCACAGAAGACAGGAAGATGATCCGAACTAAGCGCATTCGCAGTAGTAGGGGTCGTAAAACAATGGGGGATATTTGAAAGAAATATGTCTATTGTAGATGGTGAAGATCTTCTAGAAGCAGGTATATACGGAGGACCGTTTGGATACATTAGTGTGATAGGATATCTCATTGTGAAATCTAACAAATCGTTCCCCCATGAGTTTGCCCTTAGACAACCCCATTGCCGGTGTTTGCAATTAAAGTCACCGCCTATTATAAATTGGTCATTATGCTTATAAGTTTTTTTAAGTCGTTTTTAAAGTAGCGCTTTTTAGTATTATTGGATCTTCCGCCGGGGAAACAGATAGAATAAATTTTGAGCTTATTGGAGTTTTGTAAAACCAATTCTACTCCTATTGCTTCAATAATATTAGTATTGATTTTCGGTAGAAAAATATGTTTTATTTCCTTCTTGAGGAGGATGGCAACACCGCCACCCAAACTCACTCTATCTTATCTATGACATATATAGTTACTATTTGAAAAACTGACACCAACATCAAGCCAAGTTTCACACACAAGACAAATATCAACGTTAGCATTTAAGAGAAAATTAAAGAACTCAGTACATTTATTACGAATGCCACGAGCATTCCAACATACAATTTTCATATTAAGTAAATTACTTTGCATCATGAGAGTATAAATATTTTGTTGCTAGCTGTGCAATGACATTAAATTGATCAAACTTGGACTTACATTGACCAAGCTTAGTAATCATCTCCATCGTAAGAGAAGCGAGTTCTTCTTGAGAAAAGAGATCCGTCTCTTGTGTAATATTATTACTCAAAACTGGTTCTGACATTCTCGTTGAATGTTGTTGCTGTTGTAGAGGAAACTGACGTCGCTGATGTTGTTGTTGCAGTAGAGGCTGAGGAAGGAAATGTTGATGTGTAGAGCGTGGTTGCATCTTCCAATGATTTGGGGGTTGTGGGAGGGAGGGAAAATCATGTATACTCCCTACATTAATTGGCGTATTTGTAATATTCGTATGCTGTCGTGGAGCAGGTAAATTGCGTTTAGTTGTTCGTGTATTTCTCTCTTTCATCTGAATGTACTTTAATCGGCTATCACATGATTGATTAGTTGATCGATGGCTTTGCTTGCAGTTTGCACATTTGGTGAAAGAACTTTCTTTCATAGTGCACTCCATAGTCTTATGGGGACCGGAACAATTTGCACAACTTGTTTTGATGTTGCAGTGTCGCTCGCCGTGGCCAAACATTTGGCAATTATGACACTGTGTAATTTTATCTTTAAAACGCTTTTGGAATTCCCAACGAACATGGGTGCGAAATATTGTTTTTATATTGTTTCTTAATTGTGCGATTCGGGCAGAACCATTTTCCAGATAGACAATATAGAAAACGTCAACAAATAATTCATGGTTTTTGGTTATTTTTTTTATATCTTTGCACTTAAGACCAAGTGATATTAACTCAGATTTAAGAGTATCAGTTTCAATGGAGTCCAAACCGAACAAAATAACTTTAAATGACCTTTCATTGCGAAGGTCATGTGAGAAATATTCACAATTGTTTTCTTTTAGAGCTTTTAACACCTTATTGTACGTTTCTATCGATTCACAAAAAACTTTTATACCTATAGAAATTTTGCGTATTAAATAATCTATTATATTACGTTCTTTCATGAAAGAATGAATATATTCACTCGTTTTATTCATCACTTTAATTTAATTCTCTGGTATGGGCACTTGAGTGTTAATGGATGGATCATCCATTTCATCGTCGATTGAAAGGATTTCGAATGGATTATTATTATCCATCGTGGAAGTTTTGGGAGGATTTGATCTCCTGGATTTGATAACCGAGGATACTAGATCCTCGTGGCTGCGTGAGCGTTTTCGTTGAATGGTGCGGGTTTTTATAGTTTAATTGAATACTAAATCGCACGTCTGTCACGGACACGTGTTATTAAAACTGAAATAATTCCATATGTTTTTGAATTTTGAAATTCTTGTAAGGAGGTGATGTTGACAACCTATCGTGATGCAATAAGGTACATTATAATTATTTTAATTTGGTAAGCTTTTCATTTGTGAAAGCTACAAAAATAGTTGTAAGTAACTGATGGCTGAACACAAGATTGTAACTTCAATCAAAAGTGCTCAACTTTGTGTCATACCATACATTTCTTGCAACAACTAAAACGTTATATTATAGAGCTCTTCACGGTTTTCGTATCTTTTTATTTTGACAGTGATATACAAGCTTCATCCACAGCTACCTACATCATTAGGCTTAACCATTTCCCAATGTGCTTGGAAGGTTGAAGTTCCCAAGCGAATTAGGAACCTCTTCCTATCATTACTAATTTTTTGGCAAATTTCATCTTACCTGAATCTGTTATTCTACTTTTACTGACTAATGACTTTTTCTGACTTAATTGACTGCCTAACACACCTGTAGAAAAAAGTTGAAATTTTCTCAATTTTATACTGCACCGAATTTTGTTTGACAATTAACATCTGCAAGTAACACTGGAACTTTTTACAATTGTACTAGCTATCTTCAACTACAAGTGAACCTACAGCTATTGAGAGAATAGATCAGAATAGTTATTGTTGTTTGTTTTTGAACGTTTGGAGCTTTCGAAAAGTGCACAGGTATGTTTGATTATCATAAGCGCTTAATTGCTGACAAGAGAAACAGAAGATTGAAATCCTTCAGTAAAATATAAATTAAGGAACGATTTTATCATTTATATGTCCGATTGAGTGTCACAACAGCTTGTCTTTAATAACTATCATTCAAAAAGCATTAAATTTGAATTTTGTATAAGATTTCCAACTTTGTAATCTCTAGTTTATGTAAAGAAAATGCCAACCAACGAATTTAAATTAATAATTTGTAAGTTACGAATATATTTTATATTAATTCGTTTTGCTCTGGTTAAATTAATCAACTATTTTTTTTTAACTTTATCTAATCGTAGGAGGGTTAAGTCAATAAGTCAATAAGTGCGTGGGTTTTGTTTTACAAATTTTTTAAGATTTTGTATCAACTTTTCAATTTTGTGCGTCAAAATCGAAATGACTATTAACATTTTCCGATTAAGTTTGATACAAATTTAAGTCATCCCTGCTTTAATTTTTCTAGTTGGTTGCAGAACCCCAAAGGCGCCCGTCGAACATAATTATGATAGCCAGGGCTAAGCGCAAATATGTATAAAATTTAGTTGACAAACTCACCGTTCACTTTCAGAAAATATAATTCCAGTAAATTGGCAACCCTTAACATTTTCGTTTAGGAGCAGGAGTGTGTTTTTCTGATTTTACCAGCGTTACCCAGTCAGTAAGTCAGAAAAGAGCGTTAATATATGCATATTTTGTATGAATAATTTATAATAAAAATATAAGACATAACTGAATAATTTTTCATCACTTTTGTTTAAGCAAGTAACCAAAGATATTTTTTTTTACAAGAAATTTAGTTTGAAAAAAGTTATTAATTTTTTTTGTAAACAAGTTAATTTTTTTTGTACAAAAGTTATTTTTTTTGTACAAAAGTTATTTTTTTTTGTAGAAAAGCTATTCTTTTTATGTAAAAAAGTTATTTTTTTTTTTTTTGTAAAAAAGTTAATTTTTTTTTGTAAAAACGTTATTTTTCTTTTGTAAAAAAGTTAATTTGTTTTTGTAAAAAAGTTTTTTTTTTGTAAAAAAGTTATTTTTTTTTTGTAGTAAAGTAATTTTTTTTTTTGTGAAAAAGTTATTTTAAATTTATTATTATATACATATAATAAATAGGTTTAAAACTTTTGTAAATATTCTACTGTGGTAAATTTCGCATGGTATCCCTTTATCCTCCGTTCCTTTTCTACCCGCAACCTCTGTAAACACTGAACACGCACTGTGACTGTACACAACACGACATATCAACCGAAAATTCGATACTCTGCTGTAGTTGTGTTCTGCAGTCTGCTGCACCTGCCAATAAAAGACATACAAACATGTAGCTCATTATTTATGTCATCGTTTATTTTTCATTCTTTCATTCTCTTCTTACTTCTTTGATAGCACAAGCAAATTGCACAAGCACGAAACATCGCCCAGCCAACAGTTCGATACGCTGCGATGTTCATCGCTTACAAAGATGTTCATTTTAATTTTGTAGGTAGCTTCTGTGGTAACACCAACCAGATATTTTGCAAAATGCCCCTACTACGCTTAAGTTCATTTTCATTTGTATTCATTTGTACTTTATTCATTTTGGTAACACCATAATTTGTGCAAAACGAGCCTATAAACATTTTCATTTTTTGGGTCTAAAACCCCCATTTTTGAATATTTTTCAAAAAAAACTTGGATTATTCCGGAACAACTCGGGAACAACTTTCAAAAATTTCAAATTCAAAAGGGGGGCTAACTCCACACACTCTGTAACTCCATGTCTAAGGAGCCAGATAAACCGCTCCTTAAAGTCCTGGGTTACGAATATGTCTTAGTATCCCATACAAAGTGCTCACTAAGTAGTTTACCCGGACTGGAACTGTAGACGCCACCGTTGAATCCATCTGGAGAATTAGTCCGCTGCCGCCTGGATGAAAGGAGTAGTGCCTCAGTGGGAACACACCCCTACTCCCCTCAACTTTCCACAGGTATTAAAACCCCATATCCAGCTGAGGTACTAGACACTCGATGTTAACCACTAGGAGGTGAGAGTAGGAATTGGTAGACAGCGGTGTGTTTTGAGAAAAACCTGTGGAGGTTTGTGTCCTCTTGAATGCACATAACTACCCTGCTTACGGTAAACCAAAGTTATTAAACTTACCTGCATATCTACTAATTATTCAATTTTTTAATCCTCATGGTTCATTATACATTAGTCATTAGTAAAAATTCAAATAACGGTCACATAAAAACTATTGTTTATAATAGTGCGAATGTAAATGTTTTTAGTCGTAAATTGATCCATTTTCCATTTTCGAGATATAGGATAGTACTTAACAGTTGGATTTCATAGCTGATCAGAGTACAATCTCTGATAAAGCGGAAACAGTTAACATATATGAACGAAGATGAAGAAATTTAGAAAATAAACATTTTACAATAGCTATGCATATCTATCTACAAACATGAATCAAAAATATGATGTTATGTACAGTTATGTATACAGATTTAAATTCTATTTCCGAGCTTCAATGCTTTTGTTCAATAAAAAAAAATCGTCCCATTTTGTTAAATCCCATGATTCTATCGTATAATTCCAATTTATTTTTATATTTTCATTTCAGATAAAACAGAAATGGAAATGATTAAAATTGAACTTCAACAACATCTTCCAAAAGGTTGTTGTTAAAAAACATTGCAAATGCATTTTACATCAAGGAATATCATGTTCTGAAACAAATAAATTTTCTTGAACCGAGGAGCCGCGGGAACAAAAACACAATTTCCAAAAATTCTACTAACGAGACAAAGAGGCAACTATCTATCGGAAGGCATCACACACAAAACAACTCCTTTTGCGCAAAGGTCATGAAGGACATCCAGCACTACGATTTGGATGCATACAGCACAAATGAGACCATAGCACTCCTAGAGCATGCTACAGCGACAACGTTTGATTTTCAAAATAGAATAATGCAAACAGCTAAAGATGATGCCCTGGAGTTCCTTATGCAAAATGCAACTACAACAGAAACACCCTACGTACCGTATGTGCACCGGCCGGAGACTTACATCGTACCGGTGCTGTTTGCATTTATCTTCATTGTTGGTGTCCTGGGGAATGGGACACTTATTGTGGTTTTCCTTGGAGTACGACAAATGCGAAATGTTCCTAACACGTAAGTATCTTCTACCTTGTCTACCTTTTTCTAAACGGCTTTAACAAATAGATGATGTAAGAACATAACGTCGTATATTTTTAGTGATTTCTGTTTTCCTTTGGCATAAGATAATATAAGAGGGAGTGTAGTAAGAGAGTAATAATATCTAGTGGCGTAGCGTGAGGGGGATAGAAAGGGGGGGCACAGGCCCCGGGCGGCACTTTGCCGGGCGGCAAATCAGGCGACAAGAAATTAAAAAAAAATTACCTTACCCACCTGCTCGCTTTTTCATATTTATTTATTTATTCAATATTATTCAAATTAATTTATTTGTTGAGCCCAAAGAATCCAATCAAAAATTGTCCGAGTGGTAAAATTGCTTCATAGTCATAGTCACTAATCGGACCACAAACCTCACCTAATATAGGTACAAACATTTGCTAAGTTAAATGTCAAAAGAACGGCATCGAAAAGAAATTCAAATTTCAATCCTGATAAACTCGCTAGACTTGTTTCTCGAGTAAGTATGGGTTATTTATCTAGCTGGAGATTAGGCAATAAACTGATAAATAAAATATATATGCCAAACTCATAAAATGTTCTCAAAAATGCAAATTAATAATTTCTCGCTCTCAAAAATTTATTTTTAAAATTTTCCTGCCGTCCCAGAGCCTGTTTTTGCTATATTAATATAGGGACATCACATGGTGGCAAATATTTAAATACGGCACATTTTCGAGCTGGCTTTTGTAGCTCGTTTAAACCTTTTCTATGTTAGCTAATTCCTATAGTTTATTTTTAAGTTTGGTTTTTTGGTTACTCTTCCATTCAAATGGACAATTATTTATACTCTTCCAACGTCTCGAATGGCAACTTTCAGCTAGAGTAACGGGTCTAACGCATTAATTTCTATTTTTTTTGTAATTGTATTCCCGATTTTGCAGTTCACCAAAAAGTTGGTGTGATCTGCTAACTTCATAGTGAAGTTAGCAGGTCAGTCGATTGCACCCATTATTTGGTGAACTGAAAAATCGGGAATAGAATTTACTTCGTTGGTACTGTTACTCTAGCTGAAAGTCGCCCTGCCTACTTTACAGACGTTCAACGTTGCACCCGCTGTAAAAAATAGTCCTATTACAACAATACAATTTTGTTCATATGTTGTTATTAATTTCTTATTTGATTGACGCTGACAAAAAAAGGGGGGCGGCAAAACTTGGCTCAGCCCCGGGCGGCAAAAAGCAACGCTACGCCTCTGATAATATCTACATTATGTATGTATGTATTGTAAGTTTTTAAGGGGACTTAAAATTTTTTTTTGAAGCATTGAATTCGACGCTGTTTTTTATTCCCCAGTGGACAATGCTGTCAAGTGTCAAGATCAGAATTCAATGAGCTAACCATACGCTGCCGTTAAAGTTCCACATCCGAAGAATAGGGATGTGAATCTAGAAACGAATATGAAAAGCTGAGGGTACTGGTACTGTCGTCAGCAAAACAGTTTAATAGATTAGAAGTTTCAGACAGGGGATCGTTAATGAATATGAGAAAGAGACAAAACGGGGCACACCAGCATTTATTTTGTGAATTTCAGACTTAAAACCATCCAATATTGAGCGGTCCGAAAGGTAGTTTCTAATCCAACGAAGAAGAGATTCATCGAAATCAAATGCGCTCATTTTTGATAAGAGAGTTTGAAGCAATAATCTTACTTTCTCCAAAACGATGTAAAGGTATGTGCCACTGTTCGGTGAGATAAACCATCAGATCACCAATGGACCAGTCGGTAGTTAGTGGGTGAAAAGGATACGTCTTTTTTAGGGACAGGCTAGACAAATGCTCTTTTCCATCAGCTCGGAAAGAGACCAGAAAATAGGAGAAATGAAAAAGCTAACGAAGTGGATTTTCCAGCGTTGAAGAAAACCTCTTCACAACAACGGGTGGGATACTATCCAGTCCAGCGGATTTTTGTATATCAAGATCTTCTGGACTCTGACAACAGCACGAGTGCGAAAGAAGATTCGTCCTGTTCCTGAAGAAATCATTGAGACCGTCCCAGTAGGCTTGCTCGTATTGCCAAACGGTTCTAACAGTATATTTATCAGGGTCAGAGATAAGGAACAAGTTAAGAGTGTTGGCAGATTGACGTGCAACGTCAGGGATTCGAGTTGGCTCATCAACAAGCTGAGTAAGAGGGTTTAACTCAGCAAAGAACTCAACATACCTTCCTTCGGGTGTTGTCTGGCCAGAAAAGCGAAGCCAATAACTAGAATTGTGTACATTGAAATCGCCTGCAATGACGATTTCAGTGTGAGGATTATAGGAAACAATTCTTTAAATGGAGTCGGACATAATATCAAATTTGTGGGAAGCTGATGATGAGAAAAGAATAAAGGCACTAAATGATACCCATGTAGATTAAATTCCATTTAATTGTATTTTCTCCTACCTGAGTTTCTCTCAGTGCCAGTATAGCTAGTCAGTAAATTGCAGAATGAAGTTCTTCCTTAACCCACGAATATTGGAATAATCCACTCTTAAATTGCCTCTCATTAGTAAAGATTCAAAAAACATACCTTAAAACCAAATCAGACAAATACTATCATTATATTATTATTATTATAATTATTATTAGGGCCCAATTGAGCTTTTCAATACATATTTCTACTAGTCTTATGGCTTAGTGATAATATGCATCGATCGACCCCTGGATTCCTAAATCGGTAAACACCAATACGTATCTGATATTGGTTTAGTTATCTCATTGATTCATTATGTGAAAGCTTAGTCTGCTATTACACGTTACACCATGCATCTAGACGCGTGCAACTTTTCGAACAATGTAAGTGCAAAAGAGAAAACAAATTCGAAAAGATGAGACGGAAGAAAATCTGCCGTGTGTCGCGTGGGTAAAATATTCGTGCAACAAGAAAATTCGAAAAAGTTTGAAGAAGTTGCACGCGTCTAGATGCAGGTTGTAATAGTACACTTACCACATAATGTATTCAATGCTTAAGCTAAAACAACTCGTGTTTTTTTTCTATGGCACATTAGCTGATTTTTTTTTTTGTGTAGTTGTTGTTTGATGATTTTTTTTTCTTTCGCGGCGCGAATATTACTTGATTTTTTTTTTTAGTGGAATTATTAATTAATGGGATTTTATTTTTTGATGGTATTCATTTTTTAAATAATAATTTTAAAGGATACAATTATAATTGAAACAGGCAAAACAGAGATAAACACTAATGGACAATTATTGCACAGAAAGAAATCAATTAACTTTCACAAGATACTCGAAGTTGATATGTATGCGATGGTATGCAGATAGGCAACAAAAACTAAACTAAGACAAAAAAACAATCTAAAGAATTTTATCACATCACATAATATTTACAAAGATTAATAATTACAATCGTTATAGCAGTTGTTTTCTGGAAAATTTAAACTAGGTTAGGTACCCGAAATCATTGTATGGCAACTCTCCGATCTATGTGAGCTAGAAAATTACATTCAAATGCTCTGTTCCATATTTAATGCAAGTTTACCGGTTCAGGTTCGACTCTAGATCTATGTACACCTGGAGTAAACACGACCGACAAGGTGACGGGACACATCGCGAAGGCATAAGAAAAGCAAAGGGCGAGCACGACAAGTGGGTGATCGAGTCATCTTAACTAATATATAAAAGTCTTTTTTTGTTTTCTTGTCAGTTTGGCTGTACGGGTGTCCAAACTAACAACAAAACAATCAAAATACTAACTTTTTTTTATGGCATCAACAATGTCTATCCCCCTGCTATCCGATAGATAGCTTCTAAAAAAAATAAACTTAAATTTTTGTAGAAATCTTTAACAATAATAAAAAAATGTTGCATATATGAAATTTGTTTTTTTGGTTTTTTATTAATATCTTTTTAATTAACAGTCGTAGAGGTTTGCAATGTACCAATAAATTATAGCTATATGTCCTAGGAACTTGTCTTATATAATTATATTCCTATTGTATCGTTGAGCTGAGAAATTCACAATATAATATTGTTCACACATATTACTTAATAACATGTGGGTGTGTGCAGAGATTGATTTAATTTTTTCTTATATTTAATCTCAATAGTATAGCCATTAATTTGATACCTCACTTTTTAATCTACCTCCTATATTAGCGTCACAATTGATTTTTTAAAATTCATAAAAATCGAATAAAATCCATAGAAATGCTCCGCTTTGTTCATTGTCAACAATCGTCTACCAGTGGAGAGCACCGTTATCTCAATTGAATTTCTAGTTGGAGTTCTTTTAATATACAAAATCATAACTTCATTTCTACTCAGACGATTATTAAAGTTTTGATCTCAGAATTTAGCTATGAGATATGGCTAAATTTGTGTATACAAATTATTGAGGGGGGTGAACAATTTCATACTAAAAGGGTGTGTAAATGACCCGTCAAATTTATATTACATATATTAAATTCAAAACTTGATGAAATTTTTTTTTATTTTAAAAAGCTCATGATGTACGTTTATAGGTGTAACCTTCTTCTATAAATATGTCAATAATTTTGTGTTTCTTAATCTAACGGGAAAAAAAGTACCGGTAATTTAATAAATAAATCACAAAAAAAGCTACATTTAGACAACTTTAGAGGTTTCAAAATTGAGCAAACCTTAATAGTTCATAATAAATTATACATGAAATTTAAATAGAAATTTATAACTTAAATTTGTGTGTAAAAATTATTGCAAAATATTAAAAAAATGTGTACTAAAATGCGTTTTAATGAAAAATCAACTTATTTGTTCGTAATTTAAATTCAAAAGTTAATCAAAAATGTATATATTTGAAAAAAACAAAGGATGCACATTTATAGGTGTAGCTTTCTTTTACAAATATGTGATAATTTTGTATTTGTAAATCTAACGGGAAAAAAGAAGGGGCAATTTAATAAAATAAATCACAAAAAAGCTCCATTTAGCCAAATTAAGAGGTTTAAAACTTGAGTTATACTTAATAGTTCATAACAATTGATACATGAATTTAAGATAAAAATTTATAATATAAATTCCAGTGTTAAAATTTTTGCAAAATCTTAAAAAAATTCATACTAAAAATGTGATTTAGTGAAAAATCAATTCAATTTTTGGTACTTTAAATGCAAAAGTTAATAAAAAATTGATAAATTTTGAAAAACAAAACTAACACACCAATTGCCCTAATCCTCTTCTAAAATATTGCTAATAAATGTTTAGTGATTATTTCAACAAAAACCACTCTAAAATTTGTTTTATTGATTTATTTACCAAAAAATCATGCCTTTTCAACGAATTTTATTTTTATAATTTCACCACGCCCATAAAATATTTTCAAATTTAAAAATTATAAATCCTGAAAATCTGATAAAAATTTTAATATATAAAAAATAAATGCTCTTTGCTCACAAGCTGCACAAATTAATTTCAAATATTAAAATTTTACATTAGAAATATTTTTTACAGATAAAATCCAGAAAAAATTTTAAAATTGTCAATTTGTCTGCATAAAATTGGCTATAAATCGGAAAGTACGGGTTCGAATTTCAAAATTAAGATGTCGATGGAAAGGTCATTGTCTCACTATTTAAATACATACAAAACATTAATAAACGTCCATACAATTTTAAAGACTAATATGCTTAAACAGATAAAATAGCATTATTTTGACTAAATAGTGAATATTGTTACTTTTTATTTAACCGATTATCAAAATTTAAATTTTGTGATAATCGATACGAATCAACAATTGTTTTGGTATACAAAACATATTTCTACGATAACCAAAAGCTTTAATATGGATTTTTAAACATAACTGAAAGAAAAATTTTGCAAAAATTCAGTCTGGTCGATAAAATTGTTTCTTTTTGGAAAAATATACTTAAGATACCTGTAAATAGCCATAACTTGGGCAATACTTTTTTGATATATATAAACAAGGTATCCAATGAAAGGTTATAAAACATAAAAAATTATAAAAATAAAAAATAATTCACTTTCATCACAAAATAAATTGTTAAAAGCGAAAGAATTTGCCATAATGCATAAAATTCATACCTTTTGAGTGTATTTACTTAGAAAATTGTTAAAAGTTAATGACAAATTTCAAAATTTTGAAAAACTAATGACACAATTAAAGGTGTTACATTCTTCTACAAATATTTTAGTAATTTTATATTTGTAAATCTAAAGGGAAAAAAAGTAGGGGCAATTTAATGAGATAAATCACAATAAAGCTCCATTTAGCCAAATCAAAGAGGCTTCAAACTTGAGTAATACTTAATAGTTCATAACAATTGATACATGAATTTGAGGTAGAAATATATAATCTAAATTGCTGTGTTAAAGGTTTTTCAAAATCTTAGAAAAAATTCATACAAAAAATGTGATTTAGTGAAAAATCAATTCGATTTTTGGTACTTTCAGTGCAAAACTTAATACAAAATTGATAAATTTTGAAAAACAAAACCAACACACCAATTGATCTAATCCTCTTCTTAAATATTGTTAGTAAAAGTTAAGTGATTATTACAACAAAAGCTACACTAAAATTAGTTTTACTGATTTATTTACCAAAAAAAATGCAGAATCGATCATGGTTTTTAAACGACTTTTATTTTTATATTCTCACCACGCCCATAAAATATTTTTAAATTTAAAAATTATAAATCTTGAAAGTTTAATAAAAATGTTGATATATTAAACATAACTGTGCGTTGCTCACAAGCTTCACAAAATAATTTCAAATATTAAAATTTTACATAAGAAATATTTTTTACAGATAAAATCCAGAAAAAAATTTAAAATTGTCAATTTGTCTGCATAAAATTGGCTATAATTTAAAAAGTACTTATCCGAATTTCAAAATTTAGATGTCTATGGAAAGGTCATTATCTCACTATTTAAATACATACAAAATATTAATACACAACAATATAAATTTAAAGACTTATACGGTTGAACAGATAAAATTGCATTATTTTGATTAAATAGTGAATATTATAATATTTTATGTAACCGATTATCGAAATTTAAATTTTATAATAATTTATACCAATCAAGAATTATTTTGGTTTATAAAACATATTCTTACGATAACCGTAAGCTTTAATATGGATTTTTAAACATAATTGAAAGAAAAATGTTTGCAAAAATCCAGTCTGGTCGATAAAATTGTTTCTTTTTGGAAAAATATACTTAAGATACCTGTAAATAGCCATAACTTGGGCAATACTGTTTTGATATTTATAAATAAGGTATCCGATGAAATGTTATAAGACATACAAAATAATAAAAACTAATTCACTTTCATGACAAAATAAATTGTTAAGAGAGAAAGAATTTGCCGTAATGCGAAAAATTCATACCTTTTGAGTGTAGTTACTCAGAAAATTGTTAAAAGTTAATGAAAATTTATAAATTTTGAAAAACTAATAACACACAATTATATGTGTTACATTCTTCTACATATATGTTAGAAATTTTATATTTGTAAATCTAAAGGGAAAAAAGTAGGGGCAATTTAATGAGATAAATCGCAATAAAGCTCCATTTAGCCAAATTTAGAGGCTTCAAACTTTAGTAATGCCTGATAGTTCATAACAAATGATACTAACAAATGATATAGACTACGGTAGAAATTTTTAATCCAAATTTTTGCGTTAAAAGGTTTGCAAAATCTTAAAAAAAAATCATATTAAAAATGTGATTTAGTGAAAAATTAATTCTATTTTTGGTACTTTTAAAGCAAAAGTTAATACAAAATTGATAAATTTTGAAAAACAAAACGAACACACCAAATGCTCTAATCCTCTTCTAAAATATTGCTAATAAATATTAAGTCATCATTTCAACAAAAGCCACTCCAGAATTAGCTTTATTGATTTATTTATCAAACAAAATGCAAAATGGATCACGGATACAAAACATAACTGTGCGTTGCTCACAAGCTTCACAAAAAAATTTCAAATATTAAAATTTTACATTAGAAATATTTTTTACAGATAAAATCCAGAAAAAAATTCAAAATTGTCAATTTATCTGCATAAAATGGGATATAAATCTGAAAGTACTTATTCGAATTTCAAAATTTTGATTTTTTTGGAAAGGTCGTTGTCTCACTATATAAATACATTCAAAATATTAATAGAAAACCATACAATTTTAAAGACTGATTCGATTAAACAGTTGCCAGGATTATGAACATGTCCAGAAAAAATCCAATGGAGTCCGAAAAATCTATGTCCAAATGCAGCGACCGACATGGCGAAAAATATAACTTTTTGAACAAGACATGAGCGTTGTACAAAGCTTAGCTATGAGATTTGACGTTTCAAGTGCGTATGAATATTTTGCCAGGTTTTTGTTGAATGTGTAAGTGAATGTAAGAATGTTGGAAAATATAATAAGTAGTGATGAAAGGCTAATGAATGGCATGATATAATTCTCAAGTAAAAATGCGCTGGTTGTTGATTGGATTGTGGTGGAAGGTAAAACCTTAACCAATCATGTTTGATTTACATGGTCGGTGAAAATTTAGTTATGCTGAAATCAACACGGCGAATACTTTCACAATCTCCCAAATCAGTGAGAAACATTCGCTCCGTAGAGTAAATCATTCACATGTATAACAAAAATGGTAACAGCAATGCTATAAGAGCAAAAACTGCCGTATTACAGCTCCTCTCTTCTGTGCGTTGCAGGTCGTGTGTCGAAATGTCAAAATCTAAGGGCACCAATTGATTAAGGAGGGTTTTATTACCTAATGTCTCGGTCAGCACTTTAGCACCAACAGAAAATACGAAATTTCACATTTCAATTTGAAAGGTGTTGAAATGTCAAGATCTGAAAGCGCCAATCGATTTAGGAGGTGGATTTTGCACTCTAAGTCCAGTGAAAATCAAAAAAATCGCACTTGACAGTGATGATGGTGAAATGTCAAAAATCCGAATCACACCTTTTGCTTTGACAGTTGATAGGTGGGGGCGAGATAGCAAACCATACAAATTTTTTTAAATATTTTCTTACAAGTAGGTGTCTTTAGCATAGATATTTAGAAGTACGTGAATAAGCTTTTATATTTATAATAATTAACACTTGCACAATATTTCTATCCTTTGAAAATTGAGAACATGAATGATGTTGAAAATTTATTGATGTCGGGAATAAGTTTTCCTGGGGAATCGGGCGGTCAATTCATCGAATTTATTTCAGAGATATTCACGACAGCAGAAATATTTTCAAGGAAAACTATTTTCCACGGGAAATTTTTATTTCAAGATTTGTTAACAAACTATCCTTTATCAAATGGGACCCGGGCAACGCCGGGTGTTTCCGCTAGTTGTATATATACTCTTATTGTAATATCATGGCTCAAATAATTGCCGCTGCGTATGGTGAGGAGTGTTAGAACTAATGATTTAAGAGACTTTTCAATTTGTGTAGACATTAAATGAGGAGAAAATTAGAAGAAAATGAAGGCTAAAGACAGAAAAGAAGAATAGAGAAGGCTATACAAAATGTATGAGGTTACAAGGGAGACAAAAAATAACTGTTTTGTTTTGGCTGTCTATTTGTTTTCTATAGGAGGTAGATAGTAAAAGAGGAAGTATATAGAATAAAGATGTCAAAAAAACAAAAACAATTTGTATGTTCCCAAATGATAACGTAGGAATCATCTGTTTGCGGCGAGCAAGTAGACAGATTTTTCCATCGGCGATGTAAGAAATAAAGAATGTGTGCATAGGTAAGTATGATCGGGGGTAGGTTTTGGTTTTATGGGTATTCAATTTTCTTGCCAAATTTCAGTTTTATTTTTATGTATGGGCATAATTTCCTTGGTACTTTTCAGTGGCTAGAAGAAGGAATCTTTATGTGATGTTGAGGTAGCTTAATTGTTGATACTTAGTTTCATTGTTTGCTAGAAAGAATCCCTATGCGATGTTAAGTGGTTAAGTAGGTTAAGTTATTTTATTTGTTATTTTTTTTTTATTATATAAAAGAAAGAAAAATTACAACAGCATTTGGCAATCACGCTACAGCTTAAACTAGAAGTCCTAAAAATATATACTAAAATTTGTGTATAAACATTATTGAGGGGTGTTGAAAATGTTCATACTAAAAGGGTGTGTAGGGTAAACGCACTAGTATCCGGACACTTAACGTGTTTCTTAACTTTGACTTCGTCTCATTTCCTTACTATAAATGCTACCGTGAATAGTTATATTGTTTTAAAGAGTGTAGATATTTCTTAATAATAAAGTGTCTACATAATTTGCAAATATAACATTGTAAAAATTAAAATGATACAAATTCAAAAAAGTTCGATTTTCACTTGTATCCGGACAGCAATTGTTTTGTATGAAATTTTAGTGCATTATTGAATAGAATTAATGATTAACTTAATTTTAATTAACCTTTTCGCTCGTTGATACATTTTGTGTGTACATAGGTGCGTATATAATGAAGGTATAGTTGTAATGAATATCTTGGTTCAAACGTGTGTTTAATTACTCTTGTTTGCGTGTCACGAGTAATACAAAATTATTAACATGTACATCTTTTGAATACACCTGTAATCAAAAAAAACGTGTAATCAGAATACATGTATAATCAGAGTACACATGTAGTTAAGAAACCGGCGTGTATTTTGTTCCTATTTGAACATCCCATCGGATATTAGAAACTTGGTGGCAAATAAGGCTAGTTTTGTTTATACATATAATTCTTTCCTGCTTGCGGGCGATAATGTAATAATAAATACACCTGTATTACTAAAAACACATGTGCAACTAAGACCCTACACGTGTTAATACACGAACAATTCGATTGTAGGTACATACGTTGGAACATATATCCTATGTACACGTGCAATTTAAAGCTATAAATGTTACCTATATCTACCCTTCATTTTGAGGCTTGACAGTTTTAGAGCTAAGCTCCAAAAATTTTCAGAGCCTAGCTTAGGTTTTGTTGAATCAGTTATTTTTGCACTTAAATTTTATTTTTTTAAACCCCGTTTTTAGTCTAATTCTTGCCGGATCTGATGTATAGAAAGTAGGAATTATAATTCTTTCTGTTTCGTCTTATGTTTAAAAATACTTTAAGTTTGTACTGTAGTAGCCCGTAGCGTAATGGTTAGTGCGTTCGACTGTCACGCTGGAGGTCTGGGATCGTTTCCCAGCCTCGTCCACCTAAAAACTAAAAAGTTTTTTTTTTCAGGGCTACTGCCTCTTGCGAGGAATTGACAAATCCTCCAAGAGTATCACTTGTCACGAATTAGTGCTTCTCGTCTAGCCGTTCGGATTCGGCATAAAATTGTAGGTCCCTTCCATTCCTTTCGAAAGGCGCACACAGGAATGGTTGCGAGTTGTTAGTCACTAGGCCCTGGTTCCTCATGAGCCGTTGTGCCACTCGATTTTTTTTTTTTTTTTTTTTTTTAAGTTTGTACTAGACCCACTACTGCACGTACATATAAACTGAACCTAATTGAAGCGCTGGAGTTTTCAAAACCACCATATTGTTAAACAAATACACCGTACAAATTTGAATCCAAGAGCTCTGGTTTGAACTCTACACATTGTAATGTTTTGCATTCTATCATTAAAACACTTTAGGAATAACTTGTGGGGGTGGGCAGCTTAAGTGCTTATAGCCTCCTCGTTAGGTTTTTTTCAATTAATGTTTTTTTCTTTTAAACAATCATAGCAAGTTTGTCAAGGGTCATATTTAGCACCTGTTTTCATTGTGCTTAATGTGTACCTTCTAATATCCTCAAGAGCCTTAAATTGCGTAAGGACTTAAAGGATCATTTCCTCGAAATGTGATTAAAGTTACAATGTACAAAATCCTTAAATTTCATACAAAATACACTTGTCCGGATACTGGACTTTATTTTTTAGAATCCGGACAGCCGATTTCTCACTAAGAAAACCCTGTCCGAATACTGAAAATCCGTGAAAAAAATACAATTCTCTTTTATTAAATCATGTAGAATTTACATTCCTTTCATTTAAGGTCAATAAAACATACATTTAATATTTTTCTCTTATTTTCAGTATCCGGACACTCTGTCCGGAAGCTGAAAATGAAGAACAAAATTTGTTTCAGTTTTTAGACTCAAAAATGACATTTTAATGTTTCTCTTATACCTGCAACACTAAAAAGACGCAGTGCTACGTTAATGTACACAAAACCTTGCATACATTTGTTAAATATATAAAAGATTGTATTTTGATACCTATTTCATACCTTTATTGCATAATATGCCTATTTTTCTTAAATAAATGACCAAGTGTCCGGACACTAGCACTGTCCGGATACTAGTGCATTTACCCTACATGACCCGTCAAATTTATATTAAATATATTAAATTCAAAACTTGATGATTTTTTTTTAATTTGAAAAAACTAATGAAACACAATTATAGGTGTATTTATTTTCTACAAATATGTGGGTTATTTTATATTTGTAATCTAACGGGAAAAAAGTACGACCAATTTAGTAAAGAAATTCACAAAAAATCTACATATAGACAAATTTAGAGACTTCAAAATTGAAAAATACTTTACAGTTCATAATAAATGATACATGTATTTAAGGAAGAAATTGATAATCTAAAAATCTGTGTTAAAATTTTTGCAAAATCTTAAAAAAATTCATACTAAAAATGTGATTTAGTGAAAAATCAACTCGATTTTTGGTAAATGTAAAAAATGTAAAAGTTAGTAAAAAATTGATACATTTTGAAAAACAAAACCGACACACTTATTACTCTAATCCTCTTCTAAAATAATTCCAATAAATGCTTACTGATTATTTCAACAAAAGGCACGTTAAAATTAGTTTTATTTAGGGATGCAAACGTTACATCGATGTTTTTGTCTTAAAACATCGATATTTGCCATCAATGTTTCGAATCCGAATACATCGATGTTATTTGGAGCGATATTTTAACATCGATGTTTTTTTGTTTTCTTGTCACACATAATTTTTAAAATTGCCTGCTTTTGCACGCGAAATTTGCGTTGCTTGGCTTGTGAACACCCAAAACTCGTTTTTGCATTGAACGTGTCCATTCATTCTTCCCCAAGATAGTTGACAGTGACAGCTGACAATGTCAGAGGCCGATTTTTTTGACATCGATGTTTTTTTTTTGGAAACATCGATAGATCGAACCATCGATTTTTTTTTTACGAAGTTTGCATCCCTAGTTTTTTTGAATTTTTTACCAAAAAAATGCAAAATGGTTCATGCTTTTTCAACGAATTTTATTTTTATATTTTCACCACGCCCATCAAATATTTTCAAATTTAAAAATTATAAATTTTGAAAATCTAACAAAAAGTTTGATATATAAAACATAACTGTGCATTGCTCACAAAGGTCATTTTCTCAAAATGAAAAATATTAATATACTACCATACAATTTTAAAGACTAATACGCTTAAACGGATAAAATAGCTTTATTTTGACTAAAAAGTGAACATTATAACTTTTTATTTAACCGATTATCAAAAAATAAATAATAATTTCCACCAATAAACAATTATTTTGGTATATAAAACATATTTCTACGATAACCACAAGCTTTAATATGGATTCTTTTTTCAAACTTCAAATATATAATTTTTTTTTGTAAAAAATCGAAAAAAAAAACTGTTTTTTTACAAAATGAAAAAAATTAATGTAATTTTTTTCTCAAATATATTTTTTTTTTTTTAAACATCAAAAATATAATTTTCTTTTGTAATATTTTTTTGTAATATTTTTTACCAAAAAAAAGCTACCTATTTATTGAAAAAAATTGAGTTGTTGCTTACCAAATTTTGTTTTCAAAACGCATCTACCTATTATAGGTATGTATATTGTATATGTACCTATTAACCTACCTCCTACTTTCAATTGAAAATAATTTTGTTTCTTTTTTTGGTCTAACTAGGTAGGTACCTTGTACCTAACTATTTCAATTGAAAATACATTAAAATAAGCTTAGGTACTGATACCTACCTAACAAATTTCTTTTCTTTTAAGTTTCAAATACCTGAGTTCATTTTTTAATTCAAAAAAGGGTACCTACAAACATATATATTTTGTCTTCAAAAAAGTTATGACCTACATTTACATACCCAGGTGCCTACCTATACCTACCTATGTACTTATTGTTTGTTTGCGCGATCCAGTCGTGCCCATTTTTTTTTTTTTGAATTTAATAAAGATAATATAAATTTGACGGGTCATTTATACTACCTTTAAGTATGAAATTTTTTTTTAAAGGTAAAACAGATTTTTAAATTTGTTTTCAATTTGTTTTATCTTAAGTATTTTTTAAAAATAAAAAGATTTAATTTTTTATAATTAAATACTTTTTTTTAATTTTTTCCGTTTTTATTTATTAATTTATTTTTTAAATTTCTCTACTCTTAAAAATATTTTTTTTTGGGTAAAATAGTTTTTTTTTTATTTTTATCTTAAGTAGGTATTTTTTAAAGGTAAAAAAATATTTATTTTTTTAAATTTTCCCAAAATTTTTATTTAAATTGTTTTTTTTTTTTGAATATTTTCGAATTTTGTTTACCTTAAAAAGTTTTTTTTAAGGTAAAGTTATTATTTTTTAAATTTTATCAAAATTTCTTTACTTTTAAAAGTATATTTTTTAAAGTTAAACCTATTTTTTTAAATGTAAAATACTTTTTTTTTAATTTTATCAAAATTTGTTTTCGTGTAAAAGTATTTTTTTGAAAGGTAGCTAAAACAAATTCTTTGTTTTTATCAATTCTTTTACATTTAAAGTAATCATTGTAGTTATATATACTCTTATAGTAATATCATGGCTCAAATTTTGTAGTACTAATAGTACTCACGAAATGTGCCGAAATTGGCGTTAAAATCGCTTAAATGCACAATGGAAACCTGGGCATAACGATGCAAGGAAAAATAAAAACAATTAGTAAGAGGGAGAGGAGAATATTGATTAAATTCGTACAACTATAATGGTAGTAAGGGAGTCAGATGTTTTTGTCAGTCAACAATGAGAATAAGGGGAAGAAAATGAGAAAATGAAAATATATGTTTTCCTATGGGCTTATTCTTGGGTTATGTTCTTCCAGTTTTTTTCAATGAGTTTTTGTTCGTTTCTTTTGATGGCTATGGGTATATGGTTTTTTGCACGATTTTGCAAGGTTAATATATTGGCCATTGGGACCATATTGTATCATGTAGGTAGATATGTATGTACATTTTTATAAATTAGTAGGTAGCTATACTGGGTAGGTATTTAAAGAAATTAAATTTTTTTGCAAAAAAAGCATGAAAATAGGTAGTTATGGTAGGTACATAGGTACCTAAATATTTTGAATTGAGGTATGTAGGTAGGTAAATTAAAACTTGATATACCTAAGTAGGTAGGTACGTAAGGTTATTTTAATGTATGTACCTACATAGGTATTATCAAATAAAATAGGTAAGGTCGAAGGTAGGTAGGTATGTATTAAAAAAATAAACAAAATTATTTTCAATTGAAGGTAAGTAGGTACCTACGTAAATAGGTACCTTTGCATAGGTACCTAGAAACATTTTGAAACTCAATTCAACAAACTCAATTTTTTTTCAATAAAAAGCTTTATTTGGGTAAAAAAAAATATTTTTGAAAAATGAGTCTGGGGTCGACCCACACTAGCAACTTCCCATTGGTGCACTTGAAAACCATATACATACATACATATTTACCTAAGTGGTGGGTGGTAGAGTAATAATTATTATATATTATATAGTGTATTAACTTTGGGTTTTTGGATAATCAGTATAAAAGTAGGTATAGATATAGAGATACAGGGCAAAATGTTACATTGCCTATATTTTGTACTTTAGCTATATTTATAATAGTAAAATTTGTTTGTAAATAGCTTAAAAATTTCGATTCTGATGTTAAAAATTTTTCGAATTAAAACATTTTGATTTTTAGCTTTGAGATGTAGTTGTCCGTAGCGTAATGGTTAGTGCGTTCGACTGTCACGCTGGAGGTCTGGGATCGCTTCCCAGCCTCGTCCACCTAAAAACTAAAAGTTGTTGCGAGTTGTTAGTCACTAGGCCCTGGTTTTTCATGAGCCGTTGTGCCACCCGATTTATTTATTTAGATGGTATAGGTATACATTTTTGGTAAGAATTTGAAATCGATATAATGATTTTTTTTTTTTCAAAATATTTGAGTTAAAAATCATTTGTTAAGTATTTTAAATAGTTTAACAAATCGCACCAATTACAATAACTTCCAATGGGAAGGTAAAAATATCAATTGACAATATTATAGGTACCCATTATATACAAACATGTATAGCAACTACTTATAAATAACAATTACTTTTCCCAATGACGCTACAGCTTAATTTATAAGTATTAAAATTATATATATACTAAAATTTATAATTTTATAATAATAATAATTTTATATAGGAGTGCACTAAAAAAGGATTTTTTTGAATTCTTAAATTTAATAGTGTTGCAACGCAACAAGATCAAAAAAAGGTCAACAAAACAAAAAAAAATCATATTCGTTTTGCCGACGGCAAAACCATATCCACAATGCCAACTACCGACGGCAAAACGAGTTTTAAATGTTTTAATGATGAAAATTCAAAAATAGTCAATTCGAAAAGTGCTTAGTAGTTGCATGGGTGTAGATTTTTTATTTTTTTTATTTTTCCATATTTTTATAGAAGATGAATAAAGCAATTATCCATGTTTAAGGAATTTTCGATAGGATTTCTATTTCGTGTCGAAAATGATTTTTAAAAAACATACATTTTTGCTGGTCAATTTTTCAAAGTTTCTGATTTTTATATTTTTAATTAATATTTAATATTTTTATTTCTATCATTTGACAGATTTATCTAAGGGTAAACATTATTATTATATCTTTTTAATAAAAAGTCGCAGAGATTTTAGATCTTAAAATTTAGCTCTAAAATGGGGCTAAAATTGTGTTTACAAATTTTTGAGGAGGGATGAAAAATTTCATACTAAAAGGGTGTTTAAATGACCCGTCAACACAGGCGGCGCTAGACCAAAATGAGGCGTGTGCGATGTTAAATTTGCAGGGCCCCTGGGAAAATGATTTTAGGCCGCAACATTATAAAAAAAGTAAATTACACACCTGTCATCAAATCTTCCGCAGTCAGTATTATAATTAAGGTTCAAAATCGTTACAACAAACTTAAGACAATATTTGATTTCAAAATTTTTAAGCATTCTCTAATTTGTATGCATGTATGTATGAACATACAAAAAATAAAATACTAAGCTAACTAGAGCTTTTTAGATAGCGTCCAAAACAACAGTTTGCGCATGGATTGCCTGTAAAAAAGTGGGCCCGTGATGGGGTTGCCACGCTTTAATTATCTAATTGATTCAATTATCTGATTGAGCTTATGTCGTAAGCCATAAAGAAATAAAAAAATGTAATATGAAAGAAAATTTAATTTAAAAAGATTTTGCAAAAATTTTAACACAGAATTTTAGATTATCAATTTCTACCTGAAGCCTCTAAATTTGTCTGTATGTAGATTTTTTGTGAATTTCTTTACTAAATATAAAATAACCCACATATTTGTAGAAAAGTTATACACGTATGATTGTGTTTCATTAGTTTTTTGAAATTCAAAAAAAAAAAATTCATCAAGTTTTGAATTTAATATATTTAATCTATAGCTGAATTTTGAGATCTTAGAAATGAAGTTATGATTTTTTATATTAAAAAAAATGAATAAGAAATAATTTGAGATAACGGTGCTTTGCACTGGTTGACGATTGTTGACAAAGCAGAGCATTTCTATGGATTTGAGCCGATTTTTTATGAATTTTAAAAAATCAATTATACGCTAATATAGGAGGTAGATTAAAAAATGAAGTATCAAATTAATAGTTATTCTATTGAGATTAAATATAAAAAAAAAAACTAAATCAATCCATGCACACACTAACATGTTATTAAGTAATATGTGTTAACAATATTATATTGTTAATTTCTCAGCTCAGCGGTACAGTAGGAATATAGAACATACAATAGCTATAATTCATTAGTAACGGGTGATTTTTTTGAGGTTAGGATTTTCATGCATTAGTATTTGACAGATCACGCGGGATTTCAGACATGGTGTCAAAGAGAAAGATGCTCAGTATGCTTTGACATTTCATCATGAATAGACTTACTAACGAGCAACGCTTGCAAATCATTGAATTTTATTACCAAAATCAGTGTTCGGTTCGAAATGTGTTTCGCGCTTTACGTCCGATTTATGGTCTACATAATCGACCAAGTGAGGTGAATGGCGATCGCTATCGTTCAATGCTAACAAACTTTTTGTTGCCAAAAATGGAAGAACTGAACTTGGTTGACATGTGGTTTCAACAAGATGGCGCTACATGCCACACAGCTCGCGATTCTATGGCCATTTTGAGGGAAAACTTCGGAGAACAATTCATCTCAAGGAATGGACCGGTAAGTTGGCCACCAAGATCATGCGATTTGACGCCTTTAGACTATTTTTTGTGGGGCTACGTCAAGTCTAAAGTCTACACAAATAAGCCAGCAACTATTCCAGCTTTGGAAGACAACATTTCCGAAGAAATTCGGGCTATTCCGGCCGAAATGCCGACCATAAATCGGACGTAAAGCGCGAAACACATTTCGAACCGAACACTGATTTTGGTAATAAAATTCAATGATTTGCAAGCGTTGCTCGTTAGTAAGTCTATTCATGATGAAATGTCAAAGCATACTGAGCATCTTTCTCTTTGACACCATGTCTGAAATCCCGCTTGATCTGTCAAATACTAATGCATGAAAATCCTAACCTCAAAAAAATCACCCGTTACTTGCAAACCTGTACGATTCTTTACTAAAAACATATTAACAAAAAAAACAAATTTTAAAAGCTTTACTTTCTTAAATGTCAAATGATAAGTTAGAAAGATAAAATTTTTACCATTTGATTGCTATCAAATACCTATATCTATATCATAATGAAATTTTAGATTTTTCCAACAACCCATTAAAAAAATAAGAATCAAATACCTTGAAAATTTGACCAAACAAATTTACCCTTTTTCAAAAATCATTTTGGGTATGAAAAAAAATCCTATCAAAAATTCCTTAAACATGGATAATTTTTTCATTATCTTTAAAAATATGTTAAAATAAAAATTATTAAAAATCTACCCCCATAAAACTACTAAGTACTTTTCGTAACGACTATTTGTCAACTTTCAGTCTTAAATGGGTTATATCTCGGTTTTTAGATTTTAAATAATAATCTTTAAAATAAAAAAATCAAGTCTCTACGATTACACGTTTAGAAGTTAGTTTTTCGACTTTATTTCAGTTGTCACCCTTAAAACCCTATTAAATGTACGAATTTCAAAAGATCCGTTCTTAGTGCACCCCTACAATAAATTTAAGTATATATTTTTAGGACTTCTAGTTTAAGCTTTAGAGTGATTGGCAAATGTTGTTGCAATTTGTCTTACTTTTCTATAATAAAAATAATAAATAAAATAACTAAACCTACAAACAATGAAACTATCAACACTTAACCTACCTCAACATCATTATATATATTCCTTCTTCTAGCCACTGAAAAGTACCAAGGAACTTATGCCCATACATAAAATTGAATACCCATAAAACCAAAACCTACCCCCGATCATACTTAGCTATATACTTACCCATGTACACATTCTTTCTTTCCTACATCGCCGATGGAAAAATCTGTCTACTTGCTCGCCGCAAACATATAATTCCTACATTATCATTTGGGAACATACAAATTGTTTTTGTTTTTTTGTCATCTTTATTCTATATACTTCCGCTTTTACTATCTACCTCCTATAGAAAAAAAAATTGACAGCCAAAACAAAACAGTTTTTTTTTGTCTCCCTTGTAACCTCATACATTTTGTATAGCCTTCTCTATTATTCTTTTCTGTCTTAAGCCTTGGTTTTCTTCTAATTTTCCCCTCATTTAATCTCTGCACAAATTGAAAAGTCTCTTAAATCGTTAGTTCTAACACTCCTCGACATACGCAGCGACAATTATTTGAGCCATGATATTACTATAAGAGTATATATACAATGAAGTAATCAAACTTTTGATAAATTTATCTGTACAAAAATTACTTTTAAAGTGTTTTTTTCTAGTTTTTTTTCCAAAAAAATAAACCTCAAAAAAATGTTTCTTGATTTTTTTTTTTCGAAAAAAAATGTTTGTTCTTGAATGCCTCAAAGAAATATAGCATCGTTGTAAGACTATGTTTGCCTAAGAATTGTGAAAATTAGCAACGGTGTAGTCTTCATAATATGATTTTCAGCTGAAATTGAAAATTTTCAACAAATTCGAAGCAAATCAAATCATAATTAACCTATCTATAGACATATGTATGTATATTGTGTACTATCATAGACTTTGATAGAAAACAACAAAAAAATTTCTTCGCAAATTCAAATTCAAACAAAAAACGATACTGTTGTACAATGCACCATGACAACGAGAACATTTTTTTCAATTTGTGCGAATAATCCCTTTCGTTGCCAAGACGAAAAACTATCTCACTCACCCCAGGTAATTGTTGTCAGCAACTGTCAGAATCAACAAAATATACTCCTCTCCTTCTTACTACCAGCTTTTATTCCTCTTCCTATCCTCATTCACATCTCTCCAAACCAACGTGGCACGATGTTTGCGCCCTCACGAGAACACTCCCAGTAACAGAAAAATCGATTCCATAATAGTACTATAGTTTTTATAGTTCGAGTCTATTAAAAGTTAAGTCTCTAGGAAGTAGCTGAAGTTAACCAATTCAAGGCTAGAACAGGAGCCTGTCGAAATATGAGTGGGAAAACGCTTGTAGATCCAAAGTCAGTGCTGGCAACGATAGTCAATATTAAGTTGGTAGGCAAAAAAATTAAGTTGTACAACTCTGCTGTGGTGTATAGTTGGATTATACCAGTTATTATACAGAGCAATTGGAGATGTCTTGGCAAAGTGTTTTTCATCCAAGAGAAACGAAACACAAAGTTTCCTAAAAGAAGTATTTAACATCTTTTAGGTTTAACTGTGCTGGGCATTTAAGCCCCAGTTTCATGTATGTAGTTATGTAATATATATAGTGGTTTTTAATTCAAAAAAGGGTACCTACAAACATATATATTTTGTCTTCAAAAAAGTTATGACCTACATTTACATACCCAGGTGCCTACCTATACCTACCTATGTACTTATTGTTTGTTTGCGCGATCCAGTCGTGCCCATTTTTTTTTTTTTTGAATTTAATAAAGATAATATAAATTTGACGGGTCATTTATACTACCTTTAAGTATGAAATTTTTTTTTAAAGGTAAAACAGATTTTTAAATTTGTTTTCAATTTGTTTTATCTTAAGTATTTTTTAAAAATAAAAAGATTTAATTTTTTATAATTAAATACTTTTTTTTAATTTTTTCCGTTTTTATTTATTAATTTATTTTTTAAATTTCTCTACTCTTAAAAATATTTTTTTTTGGGTAAAATAGTTTTTTTTTTATTTTTATCTTAAGTAGGTATTTTTTAAAGGTAAAAAAATATTTATTTTTTTAAATTTTCCCAAAATTTTTATTTAAATTGTTTTTTTTTTTTTGAATATTTTCGAATTTTGTTTACCTTAAAAAGTTTTTTTTAAGGTAAAGTTATTATTTTTTAAATTTTATCAAAATTTCTTTACTTTTAAAAGTATATTTTTTAAAGTTAAACCTATTTTTTTAAATGTAAAATACTTTTTTTTTAATTTTATCAAAATTTGTTTTCGTGTAAAAGTATTTTTTTGAAAGGTAGCTAAAACAAATTCTTTGTTTTTATCAATTCTTTTACATTTAAAGTAATCATTGTAGTTATATATACTCTTATAGTAATATCATGGCTCAAATTTTGTAGTACTAATAGTACTCACGAAATGTGCCGAAATTGGCGTTAAAATCGCTTAAATGCACAATGGAAACCTGGGCATAACGATGCAAGGAAAAATAAAAACAATTAGTAAGAGGGAGAGGAGAATATTGATTAAATTCGTACAACTATAATGGTAGTAAGGGAGTCAGATGTTTTTGTCAGTCAACAATGAGAATAAGGGGAAGAAAATGAGAAAATGAAAATATATGTTTTCCTATGGGCTTATTCTTGGGTTATGTTCTTCCAGTTTTTTTCAATGAGTTTTTGTTCGTTTCTTTTGATGGCTATGGGTATATGGTTTTTTGCACGATTTTGCAAGGTTAATATATTGGCCATTGGGACCATATTGTATCATGTAGGTAGATATGTATGTACATTTTTATAAATTAGTAGGTAGCTATACTGGGTAGGTATTTAAAGAAATTAAATTTTTTTGCAAAAAAAGCATGAAAATAGGTAGTTATGGTAGGTACATAGGTACCTAAATATTTTGAATTGAGGTATGTAGGTAGGTAAATTAAAACTTGATATACCTAAGTAGGTAGGTACGTAAGGTTATTTTAATGTATGTACCTACATAGGTATTATCAAATAAAATAGGTAAGGTCGAAGGTAGGTAGGTATGTATTAAAAAAATAAACAAAATTATTTTCAATTGAAGGTAAGTAGGTACCTACGTAAATAGGTACCTTTGCATAGGTACCTAGAAACATTTTGAAACTCAATTCAACAAACTCAATTTTTTTTCAATAAAAAGCTTTATTTGGGTAAAAAAAAATATTTTTGAAAAATGAGTCTGGGGTCGACCCACACTAGCAACTTCCCATTGGTGCACTTGAAAACCATATACATACATACATATTTACCTAAGTGGTGGGTGGTAGAGTAATAATTATTATATATTATATAGTGTATTAACTTTGGGTTTTTGGATAATCAGTATAAAAGTAGGTATAGATATAGAGATACAGGGCAAAATGTTACATTGCCTATATTTTGTACTTTAGCTATATTTATAATAGTAAAATTTGTTTGTAAATAGCTTAAAAATTTCGATTCTGATGTTAAAAATTTTTCGAATTAAAACATTTTGATTTTTAGCTTTGAGATGTAGTTGTCCGTAGCGTAATGGTTAGTGCGTTCGACTGTCACGCTGGAGGTCTGGGATCGCTTCCCAGCCTCGTCCACCTAAAAACTAAAAGTTGTTGCGAGTTGTTAGTCACTAGGCCCTGGTTTTTCATGAGCCGTTGTGCCACCCGATTTATTTATTTAGATGGTATAGGTATACATTTTTGGTAAGAATTTGAAATCGATATAATGATTTTTTTTTTTCAAAATATTTGAGTTAAAAATCATTTGTTAAGTATTTTAAATAGTTCAACAAATCGCACCAATTACAATAACTTCCAATGGGAAGGTAAAAATATCAATTGACAATATTATAGGTACCCATTATATACAAACATGTATAGCAACTACTTATAAATAACAATTACTTTTCCCAATGACGCTACAGCTTAATTTATAAGTATTAAAATTATATATATACTAAAATTTATAATTTTATAATAATAATAATTTTATATAGGAGTGCACTAAAAAAGGATTTTTTTGAATTCTTAAATTTAATAGTGTTGCAACGCAACAAGATCAAAAAAAGGTCAACAAAACAAAAAAAAATCATATTCGTTTTGCCGACGGCAAAACCATATCCACAATGCCAACTACCGACGGCAAAACGAGTTTTAAATGTTTTAATGATGAAAATTCAAAAATAGTCAATTCGAAAAGTGCTTAGTAGTTGCATGGGTGTAGATTTTTTATTTTTTTTATTTTTCCATATTTTTATAGAAGATGAATAAAGCAATTATCCATGTTTAAGGAATTTTCGATAGGATTTCTATTTCGTGTCGAAAATGATTTTTAAAAAACATACATTTTTGCTGGTCAATTTTTCAAAGTTTCTGATTTTTATATTTTTAATTAATATTTAATATTTTTATTTCTATCATTTGACAGATTTATCTAAGGGTAAACATTATTATTATATCTTTTTAATAAAAAGTCGCAGAGATTTTAGATCTTAAAATTTAGCTCTAAAATGGGGCTAAAATTGTGTTTACAAATTTTTGAGGAGGGATGAAAAATTTCATACTAAAAGGGTGTTTAAATGACCCGTCAACACAGGCGGCGCTAGACCAAAATGAGGCGTGTGCGATGTTAAATTTGCAGGGCCCCTGGGAAAATGATTTTAGGCCGCAACATTATAAAAAAAGTAAATTACACACCTGTCATCAAATCTTCCGCAGTCAGTATTATAATTAAGGTTCAAAATCGTTACAACAAACTTAAGACAATATTTGATTTCAAAATTTTTAAGCATTCTCTAATTTGTATGCATGTATGTATGAACATACAAAAAATAAAATACTAAGCTAACTAGAGCTTTTTAGATAGCGTCCAAAACAACAGTTTGCGCATGGATTGCCTGTAAAAAAGTGGGCCCGTGATGGGGTTGCCACGCTTTAATTATCTAATTGATTCAATTATCTGATTGAGCTTATGTCGTAAGCCATAAAGAAATAAAAAAATGTAATATGAAAGAAAATTTAATTTAAAAAGATTTTGCAAAAATTTTAACACAGAATTTTAGATTATCAATTTCTACCTGAAGCCTCTAAATTTGTCTGTATGTAGATTTTTTGTGAATTTCTTTACTAAATATAAAATAACCCACATATTTGTAGAAAAGTTATACACGTATGATTGTGTTTCATTAGTTTTTTGAAATTCAAAAAAAAAAAATTCATCAAGTTTTGAATTTAATATATTTAATCTATAGCTGAATTTTGAGATCTTAGAAATGAAGTTATGATTTTTTATATTAAAAAAAATGAATAAGAAATAATTTGAGATAACGGTGCTTTGCACTGGTTGACGATTGTTGACAAAGCAGAGCATTTCTATGGATTTGAGCCGATTTTTTATGAATTTTAAAAAATCAATTATACGCTAATATAGGAGGTAGATTAAAAAATGAAGTATCAAATTAATAGTTATTCTATTGAGATTAAATATAAAAAAAAAAACTAAATCAATCCATGCACACACTAACATGTTATTAAGTAATATGTGTTAACAATATTATATTGTTAATTTCTCAGCTCAGCGGTACAGTAGGAATATAGAACATACAATAGCTATAATTCATTAGTAACGGGTGATTTTTTTGAGGTTAGGATTTTCATGCATTAGTATTTGACAGATCACGCGGGATTTCAGACATGGTGTCAAAGAGAAAGATGCTCAGTATGCTTTGACATTTCATCATGAATAGACTTACTAACGAGCAACGCTTGCAAATCATTGAATTTTATTACCAAAATCAGTGTTCGGTTCGAAATGTGTTTCGCGCTTTACGTCCGATTTATGGTCTACATAATCGACCAAGTGAGGTGAATGGCGATCGCTATCGTTCAATGCTAACAAACTTTTTGTTGCCAAAAATGGAAGAACTGAACTTGGTTGACATGTGGTTTCAACAAGATGGCGCTACATGCCACACAGCTCGCGATTCTATGGCCATTTTGAGGGAAAACTTCGGAGAACAATTCATCTCAAGGAATGGACCGGTAAGTTGGCCACCAAGATCATGCGATTTGACGCCTTTAGACTATTTTTTGTGGGGCTACGTCAAGTCTAAAGTCTACACAAATAAGCCAGCAACTATTCCAGCTTTGGAAGACAACATTTCCGAAGAAATTCGGGCTATTCCGGCCGAAATGCCGACCATAAATCGGACGTAAAGCGCGAAACACATTTCGAACCGAACACTGATTTTGGTAATAAAATTCAATGATTTGCAAGCGTTGCTCGTTAGTAAGTCTATTCATGATGAAATGTCAAAGCATACTGAGCATCTTTCTCTTTGACACCATGTCTGAAATCCCGCTTGATCTGTCAAATACTAATGCATGAAAATCCTAACCTCAAAAAAATCACCCGTTACTTGCAAACCTGTACGATTCTTTACTAAAAACATATTAACAAAAAAAACAAATTTTAAAAGCTTTACTTTCTTAAATGTCAAATGATAAGTTAGAAAGATAAAATTTTTACCATTTGATTGCTATCAAATACCTATATCTATATCATAATGAAATTTTAGATTTTTCCAACAACCCATTAAAAAAATAAGAATCAAATACCTTGAAAATTTGACCAAACAAATTTACCCTTTTTCAAAAATCATTTTGGGTATGAAAAAAAATCCTATCAAAAATTCCTTAAACATGGATAATTTTTTCATTATCTTTAAAAATATGTTAAAATAAAAATTATTAAAAATCTACCCCCATAAAACTACTAAGTACTTTTCGTAACGACTATTTGTCAACTTTCAGTCTTAAATGGGTTATATCTCGGTTTTTAGATTTTAAATAATAATCTTTAAAATAAAAAAATCAAGTCTCTACGATTACACGTTTAGAAGTTAGTTTTTCGACTTTATTTCAGTTGTCACCCTTAAAACCCTATTAAATGTACGAATTTCAAAAGATCCGTTCTTAGTGCACCCCTACAATAAATTTAAGTATATATTTTTAGGACTTCTAGTTTAAGCTTTAGAGTGATTGGCAAATGTTGTTGCAATTTGTCTTACTTTTCTATAATAAAAATAATAAATAAAATAACTAAACCTACAAACAATGAAACTATCAACACTTAACCTACCTCAACATCATTATATATATTCCTTCTTCTAGCCACTGAAAAGTACCAAGGAACTTATGCCCATACATAAAATTGAATACCCATAAAACCAAAACCTACCCCCGATCATACTTAGCTATATACTTACCCATGTACACATTCTTTCTTTCCTACATCGCCGATGGAAAAATCTGTCTACTTGCTCGCCGCAAACATATAATTCCTACATTATCATTTGGGAACATACAAATTGTTTTTGTTTTTTTGTCATCTTTATTCTATATACTTCCGCTTTTACTATCTACCTCCTATAGAAAAAAAAATTGACAGCCAAAACAAAACAGTTTTTTTTTGTCTCCCTTGTAACCTCATACATTTTGTATAGCCTTCTCTATTATTCTTTTCTGTCTTAAGCCTTGGTTTTCTTCTAATTTTCCCCTCATTTAATCTCTGCACAAATTGAAAAGTCTCTTAAATCGTTAGTTCTAACACTCCTCGACATACGCAGCGACAATTATTTGAGCCATGATATTACTATAAGAGTATATATACAATGAAGTAATCAAACTTTTGATAAATTTATCTGTACAAAAATTACTTTTAAAGTGTTTTTTTCTAGTTTTTTTTCCAAAAAAATAAACCTCAAAAAAATGTTTCTTGATTTTTTTTTTTCGAAAAAAAATGTTTGTTCTTGAATGCCTCAAAGAAATATAGCATCGTTGTAAGACTATGTTTGCCTAAGAATTGTGAAAATTAGCAACGGTGTAGTCTTCATAATATGATTTTCAGCTGAAATTGAAAATTTTCAACAAATTCGAAGCAAATCAAATCATAATTAACCTATCTATAGACATATGTATGTATATTGTGTACTATCATAGACTTTGATAGAAAACAACAAAAAAATTTCTTCGCAAATTCAAATTCAAACAAAAAACGATACTGTTGTACAATGCACCATGACAACGAGAACATTTTTTTCAATTTGTGCGAATAATCCCTTTCGTTGCCAAGACGAAAAACTATCTCACTCACCCCAGGTAATTGTTGTCAGCAACTGTCAGAATCAACAAAATATACTCCTCTCCTTCTTACTACCAGCTTTTATTCCTCTTCCTATCCTCATTCACATCTCTCCAAACCAACGTGGCACGATGTTTGCGCCCTCACGAGAACACTCCCAGTAACAGAAAAATCGATTCCATAATAGTACTATAGTTTTTATAGTTCGAGTCTATTAAAAGTTAAGTCTCTAGGAAGTAGCTGAAGTTAACCAATTCAAGGCTAGAACAGGAGCCTGTCGAAATATGAGTGGGAAAACGCTTGTAGATCCAAAGTCAGTGCTGGCAACGATAGTCAATATTAAGTTGGTAGGCAAAAAAATTAAGTTGTACAACTCTGCTGTGGTGTATAGTTGGATTATACCAGTTATTATACAGAGCAATTGGAGATGTCTTGGCAAAGTGTTTTTCATCCAAGAGAAACGAAACACAAAGTTTCCTAAAAGAAGTATTTAACATCTTTTAGGTTTAACTGTGCTGGGCATTTAAGCCCCAGTTTCATGTATGTAGTTATGTAATATATATAGTGGTTCCAAAAGTTGAACTTAGGTTTAAACGGGACAATTTGTCGTTTAACTTAAACTACAAACTGAACTCAGTTCAGGGTTTAAACGAAACTGTGAAACTGAATAAATAGTTGAACTTAAGTTTAAACCAAAAGAAAAGTTTAAACTTCCACTGTGAATCTGGGTGTAAGAGTTCTTATTACTGCGATGGTATTAAGGCAGGCTAGGTAAAAATAACTGGCCGATCAAATTTTCCAATTTTTTTGGGGGAACAATGATTAACTAGGTAAGTTCACTGAAAGACCCCATACTTAAGGCGGTGTGAACGAATAGAGAACGACCTCAGCCAACTTAGCGTTAAATTAAATTTTTTTTTAAAGTTTTTTTTTTTTGAGTAAAAAATAGTTGGTTTAAAAACACATTCACTTTCACACATTCACATCCCACTTCAAGGAAAACCTATTTATCTATTTATTTTAATGGATTTCTCATGTCTGCTTATAAACATATAGTTAACAAAATATTTATGGTTTAATTTTAATTTTCCTTCACTAATACTGTTCTTTCACTCACTGATTGAATTACATCTACCCTTGTTTGTTGACTTGATAAGACCTTCCTCATTGATAAGGAAAAAACATTTTCATTTTTTCACCTTTTGTGAGTATTCTACAAACAGTCTTTTAACATAATTTAAAATAAATCATCCCCACAGGTCACAAGTACAGCTCACCTCCATAAATGATAAATAAAGCGTTTTCTAAGTATCTTCTTCCTTAATAAGCAAGTTCATCATTTCGTTAATGCTTTTCATACTATTAAAAACATTTAATTATTCTTGTCAAGTAGATATCCCGAGAAGGTATAATTGAATTTGTGGAGTGATTTTTCACACTTTATCTCATTAAAATAAATGGTGACCACTATAATGGACTGATAAATAAAAGAATGAAGCACTTAAAAATCATAATTGCGTTTTTAAATGAACCACCAAATGACCAAATACACGCCCAGCTTATCTTGGTCTTCGCATTTTATATTAAATTCCCAAAACTGTTCTGAGATCAATAATATACAAAACCTAGTCGGCGCAATTTAAATATCTGGTATATTTTATAAAATGTATTCGTTAACAATTTAATAATGAACTGTCTTTGGTTAACCTCTAACATCTAAACGGCTCATGAGGAAGGGAAGGTTTTGTTGATGTAAATGTTAACGTCCGTTTTGTGTTGTTTGCTGGTTGGTCAAATAAACAACCACAACCCAAGAGTTTGGAAAACGTCAATTAAAATTCTTAGGATTAATTTAAAATTGGTTTAGGGTATTGTTCCTTGTGTTAACGAAATCACAGGGAGAAATCAAAGGGATAGAACTTTTTGGGGGATTCATTACGAGTGAAGTTGTTTTAATTTGATAATTTATATTACAATTAAGGTGCTTTAAGATATTTTTACATCCAAAAGATATAGCAAATTTTTTGAAACAAACATCTCTTAAGTCAGTATGTAGGTACCAATAAAGTCAGAAATGTGTAAAATTTAAGTATCGCGCTTAAGTTATGAAGCACAGGTGCTTCACCGAATAACAAATTTTCTGAAAGTAAGTCCTTGAGATACAGGACAGCAAAAAATGTCATAACCTAACTTAACTCGCTGACAGTGGTTATGGTCGAAATATTGGATGCCCAAAATTCCAAATGCCAAAATCTCGAATGCCAAAATCGCGAATGCCTAAAATCTCAAATCCCAAATGGCTTACCACTTTTTTTTTTAGTAAAATTGCTCGCGTGACTGTTAATACAAAAGAAGTTCTATTTAGCATTCTGGAATTCAAACAGTAACATTATTTAACATTATTTTTGAATTGTTATTGCTCTTTTTGTTTTGTTTAAATGTAGAAACTTTATTATGAGATTAAAATACCTTAAAAAAGCTTGTTGCTAGAAATTTTCATTCATAAAATTATATTTTCATAAAATATTTGTTATCGCTTGGTTGGTTTTTGTGTCAAAAAAAATGTTGTATTAAAAATCATGTAATGAAAAATGATCCTGAACTTTGCAGACAATGGTCCGCTGTAGTTTGAACAACCACCAAAGTCGTAATACTTGTTCAAATTAAAAAAAAAAAAACAACTAAACGACAGTGAATTCGTCTCGGCAAAATCTAGTGCCGATATTTTTTTTTTCTTTTATTTGTCCTAACAAAAACGTTATGGCCAACAGATTCAAAAACCATCAAGATGTATTCGACATATGTGGTCTTCTGGTGGCGATTTATTTATTGGCGATTGTGTTCTTTGGGTGTCTTTCCCCATCATGCGTGTATTTTTTCTTGTTCCATTCTAATTCGTTGGAGATTTCATCCTATTTAGATCAATAACTTTTCTTGATGATTGATTTTACGTATGTTTGTATTTGAAATATTTTTTTTTTTAATTTGACATTCTTCAAGGCACTTGCTTCCACAAGGCTCGCCCACCCTTCTTGTTTGTCAATCAATTAGCTATTTTCAAATAATTTTATCATTACTCAAAATATTTCCCCGAAATTGAATAGAGTAGGAAATACTTACATTATGTTATTTCATCTTGTCATCCAGCTATACATGATACAAATAAAATTAAATTGTTGGTTATTCCAAACATAAATCATTAGAGGGACAAGCGGATTGCTTTTACTTGGTAATCGACATAATAAAATTGAGAAAAACTCATTTTTCTATAATGTTTTATTATATTATCCTTCAAGCACATAAATCTGTGGGGTGTCTTAAAATCATCGCGCATTCATATCATTATATTAATCATTAAGTCATTAAGGAACGCATGATTCTACTCAAACAGACATTTGCCACCGCACGAGTAGAATCCACAAAATTGCTACTATTACATCGAATATCGCCGCCATAATCGTAATTTTCATTAACTTTAACATTAACCATGATAAACATTTACAATATGTTATGATGATAGCTTTTGATGGTTTGGCCGTGTATAATCAATAGATGATGACAAAAAGATTTGTTTGCACTGAATGAATTTAAAGAAAAGGAGCTGGTGGACGAAGTTCCATTTTGACCAAAAACAATTTCTGCTACTATTTTTTTTTTGTATTCAATGTTATCAAATAAACATTGTGGCTGTAGGGTGTAGGTATTCTTTTTTTTTTTCTACCGCCTCATTGATAAACTTCCTTTTGACCGCTTCATGGTCAAAAATAAAAAAAAAAACGCGATTTTTTTGCGCTTTTTTCACTCCCCCTTAGGGGAGGGGCGTTTAGGTAGGGTTGGCTACGTTTTACCGCAAAACGGTTGACCGCGTAACGTTTTCTCGCACACGTTTTCTCGCCAAACGTTTGACCGTACGTCAGTTTCCCGCGTAACGATATTTCTTCTCACGTTTGCCCGGGTAACGTTATCTCGCCAATTCCTACTTTTCTTTATAAAAAATGACAGCGCTGTATTGGATTATCAATTTTCATATGGACAGCCAATCAAAATCACGGACTTTGTGATTACAGCCAATCAAAATTCCTTTTGTATTTTTCGAAGACAGCACTGTATTGAGAATGTCAATACTTTTATCAAAGGTCACTCGATTCAGTGAGAATCAACGAGAACGAACATAAAATTCAAATAAATGTAGCCAGTCACAACCAATTGAAAATTCGCCGTCCAACTAAGGGTATATAAACAAGAGTAATTTCGGAAATTAATCAGTTCTTGTTAGGACTCAGTGGAGATAGCACCTCTTAAAGGGATATTGTATCTTGAATGGTGTGACCTGTGAGGTTGTTTGGGTTGCTGGTGCTGGTTAGATGTTACAGAATGTTTGGCCTAGGTTTTAGGTGTTTAGGAGGGTGATTGTTTTCGTGTGGAATGGTAGGTAGTGTGTGCTAGGGTGAGAAGTTTGGTTCGTTGGTGGAAATCAACTAGAAGGAACAAAACTTTACCTCTAGTAATTGGACGAGAAGTTTAAAGATAAAAGTCGGTTTTTCATATAATGCGATACATCGATTGAAAGGTGGCAGTCAGCGTTACCACTTTCGGAAAAAAAGTCGAAGTAGATTTGAAGAAAAAAGTGAAGTAGATGAGAAAAATCGAAGTAGATTTCAAAAATAAGTTTCATTTTACATAAATGCTTATACAAATCATGTACAAAAAGAAAACTTGATATATGCTTTGTTAAATTACTCTTGTGTTACTATTGTGGTAGAAGTTCATTTTTTAATGTAAATTCTGGGATCCCCTACTTACTAGACTGAAATAAGAGAAAAAAGAAATAGTTTGGCCTATTTTCGTAAGATTGAAGTAGGATTGATTTTAAAAAAGAAGTAGATTTCAATATATTGGCGATGGTGCGAAGTAGGAAGTAGTTTTAAAAATAATATGAAAAAAAGAAGTAGATCTACTTCAATTGAAGTAAAGTGGAACCACTGGTGGCAGTCCCTAGATCACGAATATGCAATTTTTAATTCTGTAAGATGCTTAGCTTAGCCGCAAATTCAGTTTGAATGTGGAAACTTTGGGGGGTCTACGATGCTTCTATGGCTCGCAAATCTAGATTAAAGATAAAAGTCGGTTTTTCATATGCGATACAACGATTGAAAGGTCGCAGTCCCTAGATCACGAATATGCAATTTTTAGTTTTGTATGATGCTTAGTTTAGCCGCAAATCAAGTTTGAATGGGCAAACTTTGGGGGGTCTACGATGCTTCTATGGCTCGCAAATCGAGTTTAAAGATAAAAGTTGGTTTTTCATATCACACGATACATCGATTGAAAGGTGGCAGTCCCTAGATCACGAATATGCAATTTTTAGTTTTGTATGGTGCTTAGTTAAGCCGCAAATCAAGTTTGAATGTGCAAACTTTGGGGGGTCTACGATGCTTCTATGCCTCGCAAATCGAGTTTAAAGATAAAAGTCGGTTTTTCATATCATGCGATACATCGATTGAAAGGTGGCAGTCCCTAGATCACGAATATGCAATTTTTAGTTTTGTACGATGCTTAGTTTAGTCGCAAATCAAGTTTGAATGTGCAAACTTTGGGGGGTCTACGATGCTTCTATGGCTCGCAAATCGAGTTTAAAGATAAAAGTTGGTTTTTCATATCATGCGATACATCGATTGAAAGGTGGCAGTCCCTAGATCACGAATATGCAATTTTTAGTTTTGTATGATGCTTAGTTAAGCCGCAAATCAAGTTTGAATGTGCAAACTTTGGGGGGTCTACGATGCTTCTATGGCTCGCAAATCGAGTTTAAAGATAAAAGTCGGTTTTTCATATCATGCGATACCTCGATTGAAAGGTGGCAGTCCCTAGATCACGAATATGCAATTTTTAGTTTTATATGATGCTTAGTTTAGCCGCAAATCAAGTTTGAATGTGCAAACTTTGGGGGTCTACGATGCTTCTATGGCTCGCAAATCGAGTTTAAAGATAAAAGTTGGTTTTTCATATCATGCGATACATCGATTGAAAGGTGGCAGTCCCTAGATCACGAATATGCAATTTTTAGTTTTGTATGATGCTTAGTTAAGCCGCAAATCAAGTTTGAATGTGCAAACTTTGGGGGGTCTACGATGCTTCTATGGCTCGCAAATCGAGTTTAAAGATAAAAGTCGGTTTTTCATATCATGCGATACCTCGATTGAAAGGTGGCAGTCCCTAGATCACGAATATGCAATTTTTAGTTTTGTATGATGCTTAGTTTAGCCGCAAATCAAGTTTGAATGTGCAATTTTTGGGGGGTCTACGATGCTTCTATGTCGTCTGGCAGGCGCCTATGTCGTCAGTCGGTCTGTTATCAAAGTTTTTTGTAGTAAACAGTACTTTGGGTGGCCCGCTTCGCGGGTTTAAGGATTTTAACCCCCTTTTCGGGTCCTCTGTCCCGCTCACGCGACTCCGTCGCTCCGCTTAGGGTATGCTCAATCGTCTGGCAGGCGCCTATGTCGTCAGTCGATCTGTTATCAGAGTTTTTTGTAGTAAACAGTACCTTGGGTGGCCCGCTTCGCGGGTTTAAGGATTTTAACCCCCTTTTCGGGTCCACTGTCCCTCTCTCCGTCGCTCCGCTTAGGGTATCTCAGTCGCCAGGCAGGTGGTATTTTCATTAAAAAAAAATAATTTTTCGGTTAAAATAAGTTGTTTTTTTTTATTTGTAAGAAAGTTGATTTTTGTTTATAAAAATGTTAATTTGTCTTGTAAAAATGTTATTTTTTTTTGTTAAAATTATAATTTTTGTTTGAAAAAAAGTAAATTTTTTGTTTGTAAAAAAAAATTATTTTTTTTGTAAAAATAACAAATAAGTAGTTTTTCTTCCAAAAAAAAATTTTTTTCGTCGATCTGTTATCAAAGTTTTTTGTAGTAAACAGTACTTTGGGTGGCCCGCTTCGCGGGTTTAAGGATTTTAACCCCCTTTTCGGGTCCTCTGTCCCGCTCACGCGACTCCGTGGCTCCGCTTAGGGTATGCTCAGTCGTCTGGCAGGCGCCTATGTCGTCAGTCGATCTGTTTTCAAAGTTTTTTGTAGTAAACAGTACTTTGGGTGGCCCGCTTCGCGGGTTTAAGGATTTTAACCCCCTTTTCGGGTCCTCTGTCCCGCTCACGCGACTCCGTCGCTCCGCTTAGGGTATGCTCAGTCGTCTGGCAGGCGCCTATGTTGTCAGTCGATCTGTTTTCAAAGTTTTTTGTAGTATACAGTACTTTGGGTGGCCCGCTTCGTGGGTTTAAGGATTTTAACCCCCTTTTCGGGTCCTCTGTCCCGCTCACGCGACTCCGTCGCTCCGCTTAGGGTATGCTCAGTCGTCTGGCAGGCGCCTATGTCGTCAGTCGATCTGTTATCAGAGTTTTTTGTAGTAAACAGTACCTTGGGTGGCCCGCTTCGCGGGTTTAAGGATTTTAACCCCCTTTTCGGGTCCTCTGTCCCACTCACGCGACTCCGTCGCTCCGCTTAGGGTATGCTCAGTCGTCTGGCAGGCGCCTATGTCGTCAGTCGATCTGTTATCAAAGTTTTTTTGTAGTAAACAGTACTTTGGGTGGCCCGCTTCGCGGGTTTAAGGATTTTAACCCCCTTTTCGGGTCCTCTGTCCCGCTCACGCGACTCCGTCGCTCCGCTTAGGGTATGCTCAGTCGTCTGGCAGGCGCCTATGTCGTCATTCGATCTGTTATCAAAGTTTTTTGTAGCAAACAGTACTTTAGGTGGACCGCTTCGCGGATTTTAACCCCCTTTTCGGGTCCACTGTCCCTCTCTCCGTCGCTCCGCTTAGGGTATGCTCAGTCGCCAGGCAGGTGGTATTTTCATTAAAAAAAAATAATTTTTTCGGTTAAAATAAGTTGTTTTTTTTTTATTTGTAAGAAAGTTGATTTTTGTTTATAAAAATGTTAATTTGTCTTGTAAAAATGTTATTTTTTTTGTTAAAATTATAATTTTTGTTTGAAAAAAAGTAAATTTTTTGTTTGTAAAAAAAAATTATTTTTTTTGTAAAAATAACAAATAAGTAGTTTTTCTTCCAAAAAAAATTTTTTTTGTTAAAATGTAATTTTTTTTGAAAAAAAGTTAATTTTTTTTTTGTAAAAGAGTTAATTTTATTTTGCAAAAAAGTTAATTATTTTTTTGTAGAAACTCTTTTTTTTACCTAACCACATTTTTATTAAACCACAATTTTAGTGATATCTGTTTTTAGGTCCTGCCACGACCGAGTTCTAAGAAGAACTGAATTAAATTCCGGAATTTAACTTGCTTAAATACTTTTCATTGGACGAGAAATTTTATTCGTTTCTGTGAAAAAATTCGTCGTCCAATGAATGTATTTAAGCGAATGAAAAATGAAATTCAATGCCCCAGACTGTGGCCTGTTGTACGTTTTCAGTTCTTCTAAGAACTAAAAAAAATCTTAAAGAGATTTAACTTGCTATTATTATTATTTTCATTAATTTTATTAAAAAAAAAAAACTTACAAAATTCCCAACAAAAAAAAAAAAATATTTTTTCTAGTACCAAATAGTACTTTTTCCATAGTACTAAAAGTACTGTCAATCTCGCCAAATTTTTGGCGAGATTAGTTGGCGAGATATCGTGCCGCGAGATTACGTTCGGCGGGTTAGAAGCAAAAAATGATCCTACAAATTTGGCGAGATAACGTTACCCGGTCAACTGATCTGCGGCCAATCGTAACGTTCCCCTTTTCCCTTTTGACCGCTTCATGGTCAAAAATAAAAAAAAAAACGCGATTTTTTCGCGCTTTTTTCACTCCCCCTTAGGGGAGGGGCGTTTAGGTATTTTCATTATTTCGTAGTCAAAGTAAACAAAATTGCAAATTTTCAAACCTGCAACAATAATTGTGTTCGAAAAAACTTGTAATTTACTTTCAAGTCAACAAGCTTCAATTATGACTTTTGATAAAAGGTAAATATCGAATTATAAAATTTTGCTCTTTACGAAGATTTGAGGGATAAATTACAAATTAGGTAAATTACAAACTTAAGTTTCGCATTTAGTGATTTTTTGCATTCTTTACGTGTATTATGATCGCGAGATAGAGGAGGACTAGGACTGGGGTTCGGGGGGGGGGGGGCACTTCATGGTGCACAGCGTTTGGATGATCATTCGATCAGACCAGTGGACGTTGCAGTGTCAGAGTCTGATAAAGCGATCTCTTGTTCGTAGAAATTATTTGTTGTTAGTTTTTCATCTTCATTATGGAAGACATCCTGAAATTCTTCACAGATATTTAGTAAAGTTTGAGCAGCAGATTTATCTCAGTTGTCTATTTGAATTTTCTCAATCAAATTTTTAAATTAAAATCAGAAAAAACACTCCTGCTCCCAAACGAAAATGTTAAGGGTTGCCAATTTTCTGGAATTAACTTTTTTATGAAAGTGAACGGTGAGTTTGTCAACTAAATTTTATACATATTTGCGCTCAGCCCTCGCTAACATAATTATGTTCGACGGGCGCCTTTGGGGTCCTGCAACCAACTACGTAGTCTCCGATATTAAGATTTTAAAATACTTCATTAAGCCAGACATAAAAGATTAATTGAAAAAAAAAAAAACAATCTACAATTGCATGAAAACTTTAAAAAAAAAATGAAAATCAATTTGAGTTAGTGTTTTTGTACCGCCATAATTGACTTAATTATTCAAAACTTTATACGGAAAATTGATGTGGTACAAAAGATGTAATTTAAGATTCTTAGTAGCATGTTCTCTACATATAGTCGAGGATTAAATAGTTGTAGATATAATAGAAAATTTAAAATTTAGTACCTACTTTTGAATTATGATTAAATAGAATGAGCATTTTGTGACACCGCAACGGACAGGTACAATCGTTCCTAACTTTATTTTTTCTTGGTTTTCAATGTAATAATCTATTTTGTAGCTCGTACGACTGGAAAAATAGAAGTTATAAACAGTAGAGGCAACTTATAGTCACAAGAAGATGAAAGACAAATGTGGCTGTTCTTGAAGGTTTGTCCTAAACAAAATATATCAGATCTTTATGAATGAGATGAAAAATTATAGCAGGGATGACTTAAATTTGTATGCAAACTTAATCGGAAAATGTTGTACAAATTCATTTTAAAAATGTGATTGAGTTAATAGTCGTTTCGATTTTTGGCGCATAAAATTGAAAAGTTGATACAAAATTTTACAAACTTGTAAAACAAAACCCACGCACATGCACATATTGACTTCAATCTCCTTTGACTAGGTATTAGATAATGTTAAAAAAAAAATTGTTGAATAATTTAACAAGAGCAAAACGAATTAATATAAAATAAATTCGTAACTTACAAAATTCTAAGCGGATCCAGATTAAGGTTTAAAAATACTGCCCTTAAGATTTACACAAAAAAATAAACTATCTATAAATTCTTGTAAACTTCGAAAAAATTAAAAACAATTTGAGTTAATGTTTTTTTCAAATACTTAATTTACTTAATTATTCATAAATTATTAATTTAAATTCGTTGGTTGGCATTCTTTACATAAACTAAACTTACATAAATGGAAATCTAATACAAAATTCAAATTTAATGCTTTTTGAATTATGATTATTAAAGACAAGCTGTTATGACACTCAATCGGACAGATGATAAAATCGTTCCTTACTTTTTATTTAACTGAAGGATTTCAATCTTCTGTTTCTCTTGTCAGCAATTAAGCGCTTATGTTAATCAAACATAGCTGTGCATTTATTGAAAACTCCAAACGTTCTGAAACAAACAATAAAAACTATTCTTATCTATTCTATCAATAGCAGTAGTAGTTGTAGTTGAAGATAGCTAGAACAATTGACGAAGTCAAAAGGAAGAAAACATTATACAGGATAGCCATTATGAAGATGAAATAAAAAAATGTGCTTTTATCCGACTGCAAAGTTGGTTTGGCGCACAGAAAAAAAGATGAAATGACGATAACAAAGAAGAAAAAGTTCCAGTGTTACTTGCAGATGTTAATTGTCAAACAAAATTCGGTGCAGTATAAAATTGAGAAAATTTCAATTTTTTGCTACAGGTAAGTTAGGCAGTCAATTAAGTCAGAAAAAGTCATTAGTCAGTAAAAGTAGAATAACAGATTCAGGCAAGATGAAATTTGCCAAAAAATTAGTAATGATAGGAAGAGGTACTGGTACCTAATTCGCTTGTATCTTCGACCTTCCAATCACATTAGGAAATGGTTAAGCCTTATATGGTGTATGTAGCTGTAGATGAAGCTTGTATGTCACTGTCAAAGCAAAAAGATACGAAAAAGAGCTATACAATATAACGTTTTAGTTGTTGCAAGAAATGTATGGTTCGACACAAAATTTAGCACTTTTGGTTGAAGTTACAGTCTTGTGTTCAGCCATCAGTTACCTACAACTATTTTTGTAGCTTTCACAAATGAAAAGCTTACCAAATTAAAATAATGTAATAATGTACCTAATTGCATCACGATAGATTTTCAACCTCACCTACTAACAAGAATTTCAAAAACATATGGAATTATTTTTTATGTATTGTGTATTTACATATGTTAAATAAGGAGTTCTACATAACATATCTTGCTTCAACTTAATTTTAATTAATGGAATTTTGTTTAAGTGCAAACAATTAGTTATGTTTTTGTTTTATATAGCAAATGATAGTCATTTTCAATGCTCCAATTCTTACTCAATGAGTGAAATCTGTAAATGTTTGTATCTCATTTCATTGAGATATTAGTAATTCTGTTCTTTCTGCAAATCTAGTTACTTCTTGAGTTCCTTGGTATGATCTTGCTTACTCACTATTTATTTTCAAAGGATTTGTTTTTGGTTTCTAAATTTCTGTTAATGCCTTTTTAAGATCAGGAAAAACTTCTGGTTGATTTGATTGGTCTCTAGGAGCCTGTTCACTTTGTCAATTACTTTTGTTGCTATTACAAATTTGATTAATTTTTTCTTTTCTAATTCCTCACTTAATGTATCACTATAAAATTCGATTGGTCCTGAAAAATTTGATAAATTTCTCGACTCACCATTTTTGTATTCCTGATTTTATTTTTGTTAACTCAATTTATTTTTTGTTATTGGGAATTGTGTACCTTCTTCTCAGTTCAACATTTTCAAATAAGTCTTTTTTTTTTTGTTTAGGAACAATATATATTTTGTGATATGATATGAATATGAAATTTACTATTTTTCATAGTTTTAAATTTTAGTTAAAGTAAAGCATTTTGAATGTAGGTAACATTTACAACAGTTTTAATTTAAATAAATTATTTAATAATCCAAAAGAAAGCCATTATTTTAAGAATATTTATAAATGTTGGATTTTTATTGATGTCATTGAAGGAACTATACTCTGTTCAGTTTGTATTTTCAGTACAGGCCTTATGGGAGAGCTTTTTCAAACACACACGTGCTGGCTGGTGTTTGCATTGCACTCAACTTAAGAAATTGCCTGTGAAATAAAAAACAGGACCCCTGACTTCCATTGAAATTGTTTTTGTAATATTCCTTAATGGGGGAGAGTACACTATAACTTAGGCGCCAAGAATTGATAACGGTTTTGTGTAGAACAGTTCAATACAAGCCCCCCCCCCCCGTTTGGGAGGGAGGGGCAATTTTATAAAAAAGGTACTAAAAATGAAAAAAAAAAAATTATTAAAAAATAACGGTAATACTTACAATTAAGTTTAAACCTTGTTCCAAAGCCGACACTTTTAACTACTTGCTGGTGTTTAAATCAAGTGAAATCTATGCACAGTTTCAAAAAAAAAACGGGTTTTAAGCTCAAAATTTGGAAAAAAAAATTTGGAAAACAGTAAATTTATATATTATTTTTTTTCTTCTGAAATTCGTTGCTCTTACTAATTCTTCGTTAAAAAATGAAAACTAGATGATTTTATATCTTCTAGTTTTTGAGAAAATTAAAAATTACCAAACCTACTTTTTATTTGATTTTTATTTTTTAATTATTTTTCTTTGTGGATTATGAAAAAATAGTTCTTTTTAAAATAGGTAGGGTACAGTAAGTAATGTAATGTTTTTTCATTGGTCGAAACTAAATCCTCAAGTGATCAAAAAATGGAAAAATTCCTAAGTTAAGGATAAAGCAGTAGATGTTTGCCGCCATTGTTAAAAAAACACACTATTCTCACAAAGGCTGATTAAAGAATAACCTTTGTTTATATTAACTTGTTACACATCATGTGCATGAACAAAAAAAAAAAGGGGGACACATTTTAAAGTTTTTTAGCGTTTATTTTTTCTATGATCGATTATGTACAGTAATCCGTAACACTTGAATGGTCTCACACAAGATTTAAATTAATATGAATGTTTGTTTGCTGTACATTTTAAGCTTTAATATTTTGAAACTTTGCTGGTTATTCAAATTGGACGAGGAATTTATGTGGTTGCTTGGAGGTTTTTTTAAGGAAAATTTTTAATCCATAAGAAACTGTGCATATTCTAAAACTTGCACCCACCCCAAATCCTATACTGCGCCAAGCATGGGGGTTGCAGGGGGGGGGCAACATGACCCCTTACCTATCATTCTGTTTATGCACTGGTGTAACCAGAATGCAAAAGAACTGGCAAAATAAATACAGCGCTGCCTAACAAAGTAAGACCAAGTAAAGATACTCCAAATAAAAAATATATAAAAAAGTAGGTTTGATAATTTGTAATTTGCTTAAAAACTAGAAGACATAAAAGCATTTGGTTTTTTGTGCTCGATTCAAAATTGATAAATGCATTGACAGCCAAAATTAAATTAAGCCCTTCATTTCACAATTTTGAAAAAAATTGGTCTAAACTTTTGTTTTTATTTTTTTTTATCGAAATTTTGAGTTTGCATGCGAATTTTTCAAAAATTATTGACTTAAGTTATTTAATTTATAGGATTAAGGAACATATTTCTGGCTTTCAAAACGGGCATAGTACCTACTTTATTTTCAGTGTTGCCGTTGTTTTTGAATAAAGAAAAAGAAATTTAAATATTTAAATATTGAAACTACTTTGGTTTTAAGTGGAGTGAATGAATATAATTTAAATAAAAAGTACAAGTGACCTCAACTCCAGAAATTATTGTGTTTCGCCCAAGGTTTAACAGCCGGCTCGTCGGTAAACATTGACCAAAATTTGTGTCTTGTAGGGTATAACAGACTGACTGAAGAGCCCACTGTTATACCTTAGGCGAAACATAATAATTTCTGGAGTTCGAGGTCACTTGTACTTTTTATTTAAATTATATTCATTCACTCCACTTAAAACCAAAGTAGTTTCAATATTTAAATATTTAAATTTCTTTTTCTTTATTCAAAAACAACGGCAACACTGAAAATAAAGTAGGTACTATGCCCGTTTGAAAGCCAGAAATATGTTCCTTAATCCTATAAATTAAATAACTTAAGTCAATAATTTTTGAAAAATTCGCATGCAAACTCAAAATTTCGATACAAAAAAAAAATAAAAACAAAAGTTTAGATCAATTTTTTTCAAAATTGTGAAATGAAGGGCTTAATTTAATTTTAGCTGTCAATGCATTTATCAATTTTGAATCGAGCACAAAAAACCAAATGCTTTTATGTCTTCTAGTTTTTAAGCAAATTACAAATTATCAAACCTACTTTTTTATATATTTTTTATTTGGAGTATCTTTACTTGGTCTTACTTTGTTAGGCAGCGCTGTATTTATTTTGCCAGTTCTTTTGCATTCTGGTTACACCAGTGCATAAACAGAATGATAGGTAAGGGGTCATGTTGCCCCCCCCCCTGCAACCCCCATGCTTGGCGCAGTATAGGATTTGGGGTGGGTGCAAGTTTTAGAATATGCACAGTTTCTTATGGATTAAAAAATTTCCTTAAAAAAACCTCCAAGCAACCACATAAATTCCTCGTCCAATTTGAATAACCAGCAAAGTTTCAAAATATTAAAGCTTAAAATGTACAGCAAACAAACATTCATATTAATTTAAATCTTGTGTGAGACCATTCAAGTGTTACGGATTACTGTACATAATCGATCATAGAAAAAATAAACGCTAAAAAACTTTAAAATGTGTCCCCCCTTTTTTTTTTGTTCATGCACATGATGTGTAACAAGTTAATATAAACAAAGGTTATTCTTTAATCAGCCTTTGTGAGAATAGTGTGTTTTTTTAACAATGGCGGCAAACATCTACTGCTTTATCCTTAACTTAGGATTTTTTCCATTTTTTGATCACTTGAGGATTTAGTTTCGACCAATGAAAAAACATTACATTACTTACTGTACCCTACCTATTTTAAAAAGAAATAATATAATTAAAAAATAAAAATCAAATAAAAAGTAGGTTTGGTAATTTTTAATTTTCTCAAAAACTAGAAGATATAAAATCATCTAGTTTTCATTTTTTAACGAAGAATTAGTAAGAGCAACGAATTTCAGAAGAAAAAAAAATAATATATAATGAATATAATTTAAATAAAAAGTACAAGTGACCTCAACTCCAGAAATTATTGTGTTTCGCTCAAGGTATAACAGTGGGCTCTTCAGTCAGTCTTTTATACCCTACTTAGACACAAATTTTGGTTGATGTTCACCGACTCTTATAAAAATCACAGCAAGAAGATGCTATGAATTTTATTATTCTTGGGGAATTTGTTTAAATTCGTGCACCCAGAAAATAATTACCCGTGGTCAGGTTTTTGTAATAAAGAAAAAGAAATTTTAATATTAATATATTAAAATTACTTTGGTTTTAAGTGGAGTGAATGAATATAATTCAAATAAAAAGTACAAGTGACCTCAACTCCAAAAATTATTGTGTTTCGCCCAAGGTATAACAGCCGGCTCGTCGGTAAACATCGACCAAAATTTGTGTCTTAGTAGGGTATAACAGACTGACTGAAGAGCCCACTGTTATACCTTAGGCGAAACATAATAATTTCTGGAGTTGAGGTCACTTGTACTTTTTATTTGAATTATATTCATTCACTCCACTTAAAACCAAAGTAGTTTTAATATTTAAATTTCTTTTTCTTTATTAAAAAAACCTGACCACGGGTAATTATTTTCTGGGTACACGAATTTGAACAAATTCCACCAGAATAATAAAATTCACAGTATCTTGCTGTGATTTTTATAAGAGTCGGTAAACATCGACCAAAATTTGTGTCTTAGTAGGGTAAAACAGACTGACTGAAGAGCCCACTGTTATACCTTGCGCGAAACGCAATAATTTCTGGAGTTGAGGTCACTTGTACTTTTTATTTAAATTATATTCAATCACTGCACTTAAAACCAAAGTAGTTTTAATGTTTAAATTTATTTTTCTTTATTAAAAAAACCTGACCACGGGTAATTATTTTCTAGGTGCACGAATTTAAACAAATTTCCCTAGAATAATAAAATTCACAGTATCTTCTTGCTGTGATTTTTATAAGAGTCGGTAAACATCGACCAAAATTTGTGTCTTGTTAGGGTATAACAGACTGACTGAAGAGCCCACTGTTATACCTTGGGCGAAACACAAAAATTTCTGGAGTTGAGGTCACTTGTACTTTATGTTGTTTTTGAATAATTTAATAGTCCCCCCCGAACGGGGGGAGATAGACCCCCCTCCTATAAAAAAAAATTCTTGTATTGAACTGTTCTACAAAAAACCGTTATTATTTCTTGGCGCCTAAGTTATCGTGTCGGTTTTCGCTATGTAGCTTTCAGAATTATAGCTTTATAAAAGCTTTTGAGAGCATATATTTTATGTTTATGGAAAAAAGTGTTTTTACTTCGTGTTTTTCTGCTTACATCTTTTCGTTTTTTTTTTTTTTTTTTGGTTAAAATGCTGCTATACAATATTTGTTAAAAATAAAAAATAAATTGGGTGGCACAACGGCTCGTGAAGAACCAGGGCCTAGTGCCTAACAACTCGCAACCATTCCTGTGTGCGCCTGTCGAAAGGAATGGAAAGGACCTACAATTTTATGCCAATTCCGAACGGCTAGACGAGAAGCACTTATTCGTGACAAGTGATACTCTTGGAGGATTTGTCAATTCCTCGCAAGAGGCAGTAGCCCTGAAAAAAAGCTTTTTAGTTTTTAGGTGGACGAGCCTGGGAAGCGAACCCAGACCTCCAGCGTGACAGTCGAACGCACAAACCATTACGCTACGGGCTACTACATACAATATTTGTTGGGTATTTTTTTAAGGAAGAATTACTATTTGAGCAAGTTTTTGATGGAGTTGAGTTCATAAATTAATTTTAGGGCCAGTTTTTCACTGCGGGTTAAAGTTAAACCCGAGTTAACTCACAAAATTTAAGCTTACTTTGGATTAACTCAAAAAATTTGTATGATATTTTATCTTCCGTGTTTTTTAAGGCATTCTGCATTCATCATCAATTAAAAAACAGCTTATTTACGTAACTGTAGACAGATCTATTTCCAGAGTTAACTCACTCGGACTTAACTCAACACTGAAAAATGGGCACGACTGGATCGCACAAAACTTGCTCTCGTAGCTAACAACTTTACCGTAGCTTGAAATTGACAATGTACATATTGATTGGTTCCATAACATTATGATATCATTAAAAAGAAAGTAAAATATAAATGATCACTATGAATTATATATAAGTTATTTTAATATAGCTACAAAATAGGGCTGGCCTCGAGACGAGAAAAGTCTCGGTCTCGCATGACAAGACCGAGACGAGACGAGACGAGACTGGCTTTTGAGCAACCGAGATGAGACCGAGACGTGACTGTATATTTGGATCGAAATTTACAGAGAGTCTTATAAATTAAAAATCCAATTTCAGTTAATTATTTATTTTCTTTTGCACGTATTCAAACTACACTCGAAAATATTTCGTTTCAAAATCAACAGGTTGTCCGGAAATCTTCTTTTTCGGAGACAAGAACGAGACGAGACTTAATTATACGAAAAATGTATTAGCCCGTTGATATTGAATTTTGAAAAAAAAAATTTTGTTCCTATCAAAATATTTGCTTTAGTATTCTTATTAGCTCGTAATTTTTTTTAGTGATTAGTGATTTTAAATTTTAAATACATATACCTAGTTTTAAATGGGGCGTATTCATAGTCATTTTAGAGCTGTGATGTCTAAGTTTAACATAGGTATAGTTGAATTTTCGGACGTTGATTCTATTTTTTTAAGTTTATCATTTCAAAATGTTTGAAGCTATTTGGGTAGTATACCAAATTAATTGTCTTATAAAAATATGAAACCAACAATTTGTAATTAAAATCGGTCTGTATTCACTGAGCCAAAATTGTCTTAAACTATAGTTTATTTAAACCTGGGTCTATCTGCGACTATGAATATTCCCCAATTTGTTTGAAGAAAAATTGAGTGTTTTAAAAGATTTTGTAAATATGAGCAAAGATTCATATAAATTAAGATGAATAATATAATATAAGTTTTTATAACTCTGCATGACGCACTACGTATATAATGGTTAGTATCAGATCATGCAGCTTAGCTAGCCAATTTATAGTTGTGCCTTCATGCTGAATGTTTGGGCGTTAGTTAAACAATTATTTTTGTTCTTTATGTTCTTCCCATACTGAGAGCAGGTATGCATAGAACATGCTGTTCAAGGGGGGGGGGGAAGGGTCATGAGCACAACAGATCTCGCTTTTACTCCTAATTTAAACCAACTCATGTATAGAAACAAAAGTTGAATCTCCACACATAATTATATTCGCCCCATTTGCGATTATTGAATGATAGTTGATAAATATTGAAATTCGATACTAAACCACCCAACCGAAAAAAGTTTTGGTCATTGGCAATAAGGCAGACCGTTCTGAATTATAAAAAGTTCAGTAAATTGAGTTTAAAAATCCAAAATATCAGTATTTATCAACTATCAATCAACAATAGCAAATCGCAATAGGGGTGATTAAAATTGTTTGTTCTGAAGGTGTTTGTTTATTTTAACTTTTTTTGTTGTTCTATAGCTGTGATTCTTCTCTTCATTTATCAAATTTGTGCCTGTTCAACTTTAATTTACTTACGTTAAGTTGCGGACTCCACTTTTAGTTAGAAGAGTTAGGCGGGGTACACATTATCAAACCTGTTTGACGTCAAACATAAAACAGTATCAAAAATTTGTGAACAAGGAACAGAGAGTACATCTACATACTATCAAACGTGAACAGATTTTCCAAACAGGTTTGGTAATGTGTACCCGCTTTAGTTAGTTAGAAGAGTTGTTTAACGTGTTAAAAATAATGGCGCAAAATTTTAAACATTGTATAACATAAGAATTATTTCCATTAGTTTATTATTTTTTTGACTATAAAAGTGCAATTTGGTTTTTTTTTTTAGTTTGTCCAACTCCTTCCGACGCCCGATATGATTTCGAATGCACTTCAAACTAGAATGAATGAATATTGTTACTCGTCTTTTCACAATGTCTTTTCTTTTTCCTTAGATAATAAGACCTCCCTCTTTTTTTGTTAATTTTCCTTAATACTAACTCCTATATTTTGTTTATGTAAATGATCAGCCAAAAGTGAACAGAAACAACCCTAATTAGCCTACTTCCTATTCCTTTAACTCAAGTACAATATTGCTCGTGCCAATGGACTTACAACGATACACCCCTTGTGCATTTATCTTTATAATATGCTACCTACCTCGCCTGATCATATTGATCTTTCATTCACACACTCTTCGTGTTTCAATATTGCCTCACTCCTTATTTCTTATGTATTCTCTATACAATATACCTAACAACTAATCTGTGCAGCTGCATGACTAGGTGCCTGTGCATTATGACTGTTTACGGTTAGGTACCGTCTAGCTGTCGCCTAAAAGTAACCCTTTTACGATTTGCATGACTATCTGCCTGCGTATTACAATAAATGTTTATGGTTAATTACCGTCTAGCTGTCGCCTAAAAGTTACCCTTTTTTACGATTTAGTTATATTAACGAACGTTTATATATAGCTATACCTATAGGCTAACGAACGTTTATATATAGCTATACCTATAGGCATTCTGGAAAGGTTTTGACAATTTCATCCGTCGGAAGGAGAAGAACCTACCTATAGCGTTCTTTAATAATTACTTTTTTCAAATTTGCCTGTATAACTACGATTGGGTTTTTATCGTCGTTACAGTTCGGCCAATCTACCATGTCACTGTCCCCAGTGATGACTGCTATCTTATTTCATTGCTACAGCCGTATATAAATAATACGAGCCCTTACAAGCAGCTCTTTATACAACAAGTACAGCCTTTTGTTAAAAGAATGAGCACATCTACCATATCACTGTCCCCAGTGATGACTGCTATCTTATTTCATTGCTACAGCCGTATATAAATAATACGAGCCCTTACAAGCAGCTCTTTATACAACAAGTACAGCCTTTTGTTAAAAGAATGAGCAACAAGTACAGCCTTTTGTTAACAGCACGAGCCCTAACGAGCAGCTCTTTCATAACAAGTACAGCCTTTTGTCAACAGCATGAGCCCTTACAAGCAGCTCTTTAACATTAAGTACAGCCCTTTTTAAACAGCACGAGCCCTAACGAGCAGCTCTTTTGTAAAAAGTACAGCCTTTTGTCAACAGCATGAGCCCTTACAAGCAGCTCCGTAAACAACAAGTACAGCGCTTTGTCAACAGCATGAGCCCTTACAAGCAGCTCTTTAAACAACAAGTACAGCCTTTTTTCAACCTCTTGAGCTCTAACAAGCAGCTCTTTAAAAATACCAACACCTTAACGCAATATTATATGTATATTTCAAGTTTTTTTTTTATCAATTCATGTCATTTCTTATTTTATCTTATTGACAAAATTAGTTCAGTAATAACCTTGATTCTCTTCATCTGAATCTAAAACATCGTCGAAGTTTAACTCACTCAACTTGCACCAAGGCTTCATCCGGTCAGCTGCGTGCACTGCTTCATATGGGTTTTGTGAAATTTGAGTATTCATGGTATCTGTTATCACATATCTGTCATTTTCCAGCACAGCTTTGACTTGATATGGGCCCCGATATCTATTGTTTGCTTTCTTTGGCTGCCCTGTAGCCACTGACTGCTGTTTTAAAAGAACTAGGTCATCAACTTGATATTTTACAGGTGCCCTATGATGTGAATTAAATCTAATAGCCTGTTCTTCCTGTATTTCAGCCATTTTTACTCGCACCTTTTCTCTTAGCTCTGACAGGGGAATATTTTCTTCGTCTTCTTCTGCAAGTATTTGGCCATCTTGATGCAATGCTAAGATTAATTTGTTTTTCAGTATACTCCTTGGAGTGTATCCCATTAATAGCTCTTGTGGTGTTTCACCTGTAGTAGAGTGCTTTAAGGTATTCAAACCCCACTGAATTGCAACAATATTTTTATCCCAGTCCGACCCGTTCGCTTCCTTTGTCATAGCTGCAATCACCGGTGTGATTGTTCTGAAGTAACGCTCTATCTGCCCGTTTCCTCGTGGGGTTTGGACTGCATTAGCGATGTGTGTAACAGCATTATCCTCAGCGTATTTTTTGAATTTTTTCGAAGTAAAAGCAGAACCCCTCTCCGATATCAATCGATTAGGCGTCCAGAAGTATTGCTTCACTTCATTTAATGTTCTTATTACAATCCGCGCGGTAGTGTTCTGAACAGCTTTGAGGATCACGAACTTTGTAAACGCGCAGACTTTTCCAATGATGTACATGTTACCACTCTTACTTTTTGGAAAAGGTCCTAGGTGACCAATATGTATTGTGTAAAATGGGATTGGTGTCCTATCGAAAACATGTAAATGGTAGTTAGTCTCATCCTTACCCCTCTTTGTGTATAAACAATCCACACAACTCGAGATATATTTTCTGACAACGTGCCTTATACTAGGAAACCAAAAATGCTTTCTGATGTAATCAAATGACTTTTCTAGCCCGCTATGCCCCAGATCATCATGTGCCAATTTTATGACACGCCATTTAATACCATGTGGTACATCGAACCTTTCACCGTCATCTGTAACTTTGAATATTCTGCCGTATCTAAGAACATAATTGTTTAATTGATCAGTTTTATTAGTTTTCTTTTTAGTTCCGGACCTTCCATTGAGTGATTCTCGAATTTCAACAAGCCAAGGATCTTGTTGTTGTAATGTGGCCAGCCAGTCTTGGCAATCAATTCCCACACTTAGAACTTTATCCGCAACTGTTGACAACTCTCGCCCAGGTTCATAAGGTGATCGACTCAAAGCATCGACGTGTGCCAATTGCTTGCTGCTGCGATAATGCAGCTCGTAATCGAACCCCGAGATTTTGAGGCACCATCTTGCTATTCGAGGAATAATATCTCTTTTATCTTGAGTAGATCGCAGTGAATCACAATCTGTTATAATTTTAAAATGTTTGTGAAGTAAGTATTGTCGGAATCTGGTTAAACTTTCTACTACCGCCAATGCTTCGAGTTCGTAGCTGTGGAATGATGATTCGGATTTCGTTGTGGTTCTACTAAAATACGACACAGGCCGCATACAACCGGCAGATTTGTCACGCTGCATAAGAATGCCTGCCAGTCCGTGACTACTTGCATCTGTGTGCAGCTCGTGCTCGCATTCGACGTCATATAATGTCAAAACTGGCCGAGTAACGAGTAAACGTTTTAACCTTAAAAAGGCGTTTTCTTTTTCGGAGTCCCATGTGAATGGTCTATCTTTCTTTAGGAGATCATTAAGGGGTTGTGCAATTTTGAAGAACCCCTCTATAAATTTTCGGAAATAACAGCATAATCCCAGGAACTGTCGAATTTCAATTATATTTTCGGGTCTTTTAAAGTTTTTGACGGCAGCAATCTTCTCTTCACCTGGTTTTATTCCTTCTTTAGTGATTTCATGACCCAGGAAATTTATCCTCGTTTGAATCCGTTCAAGAACCTCATAATGGTCTTTCATATTTTCCGTGGCAATTAATATATCGTCCATATAAAATAAAACGCTATCCTTTCGATTAACCCGATCACGGAGAATATTCATTACCTTTATGAACTCAGCGGGGGAGTTTGAGAGGCCAAATGGTACGCAGTTATATTCGTAGTGATCATTGTTAGTCACGAAATCGGTTAAGTGCTTTGAGTTCTCGGCTATAGGTATCTGATGGTATCCTGACATCATGTCTAATGACGTAAAATATTTTTTGTTAGCCAGTGAAGTCAGAATCTCTTCAACATAAACGAATGGAACATTCTTTTTCTTAGTAATGGAGTTTAACTTCCGGTAGTCGACGCACATCCTGTAGTCACCATCTTTTTTTGGGACAAGTAGGACGGGGCTAGCATACTCAGAATTTGAGCGACGTATGAATCCTAATTTTAGAAGATTGTCGATTATTTCCTGTAGTTTTGGCTGTAGGGCATATGCTATTTTATATGGCCGATAATAAATAACTTTTTCTTCAATCAGGGAAATTTCGAACTCATGTAAGTCAGTTCTTCCAATTTCTTCTGGAACTGAAGCAGACGCTGCAGAAGTTGTAGGACCTGTCCAGATTCATCTGCCCCGCATCTTCACCAATTCTAATATCTGACCTTTCAATGGCCCTACTTTGATGCTCGTTATCCAGAGTCACAATCATTTGTTTATGGATCTCTAGGGTACCAAAACATTTTAGTAACTTAACGTCGGGTCTATCTAGAATATTTCTGCCTACAATAACTGGCACATCCTGTGCGGAATCGTCGACTACCACAAGATCGACATCGAATGTATGACCGTGAATTTGAACTTTGTTGTGTATTTTCCCTTACAGTATACCCTGGGATCCGCCAAAGCCACGCAACGAAATTTGACATGCCTCAACTTTCCACTTGTTTTCATCAACTAACTTTTAATGATTGTTGCGCAGCAGCTACCCAGATCGATGTAGGCCACCAATTCGACCTCTGCTACTTTTATGGTAGGATGATATTCATCATGAGGGTATACTGAGTCAGTAATTGATGCAATTTTCCTAGTTGTACAGTTCCTCGCAATGTGGCCTTCTTGGTGACAGTGAAAGCAAACACGTGATTTCTTTTGGCAAGTATTTGCGAGATGGTTGGAGTCACCGCATATGAAACATTTCCGTGTTTCGGTAACTTTTGGTGGTCCATTTCTGGAGAAGGCTTTATTGTTATATTTTTTAGACCGGTCGGATTGCATTTGACGAGGGTTTTCCTATGGACTTGGGCGATACTTTTCCCGAGTATCCCACCCATTTTCGCGATTGGGACTCAACTTCCTGAAATCTTTTAATCTGCACTAGTAAGTCTTGATGAGATTCATATGAACCCGCGATCAGAACACTCTTCAAAAAATCGTGATCTAACCCCGAAATAATCATTTGGGATATAGATTTGGGAAACTTCAGTCCGTAATTTCACTCTGTGCAGACAAAAACCAGCTTCGTGCCGGACTTGACAAGCGGAGAGGCGCGTAAAATAACGCGGACCGATCATCCCAAGAATAATTTATTTTTAGTCTTTCTATATTTTCTACCCAAGACTCAATAGAAACCTGGTTCTTTTGGGGATCAAATTCTGGGATAAAAATATTCACTTCACTTAACCCCATTGTAAATGGTCGACTCACCTGGTTATTATTATTAATTGAAACGGAGCTAGCTCTTGAATTGCTCAACGTTTCATTATCTTCCCGAAGCTATTAACTTCAGCTAAGGCTTTCTGAAGCTGCGCTTCTACATCGGATTTTTTCATTTTTTTGTTAAATCACTTCTTTTAAATCACTAAATTTTGTTTAAGTTTTTTTTTGTATTCGATTTTCACTTATTCAGTATTTAATATTTTTTTTTTCACTGCCGGTTTCTCTATATTTTCCTTTTTCATTCGCAATTTCACACTTAGGTTAGGTTAGGTTGAAGTGGCTGCCAGCAAGGGACTGACACACTTAGACCATAAGTTGGTCCGCTGTGATACCACGTGAATCTAGAGAGATTTTCTCCCCGCTCGTTTAAACCAGTTGGAGCTACTAATGAAGCGTGCGAGACTACTTATGTCTATGTTTGTCAGATCACTAGGATCATTGAAGAAGAAGTCTCCGAGATGGAGCCTACGTCTTTTAGATAGGGCAGGGCATGTGCAGAGAAGATGAGAAACAGATTCTTCCTCCTCTTCATCCATACAGCTCCTACAAAAATCGTTTGCGAAAACTCCAAGCCGCTTTGCGTGCTTGCCTATAAGACAGTGCCCGGTTATGACACCAATTACGGAGCTGATATGCAATCTGTTCAAAGATATCAAACACTTAGAGCGCCTCACATCTAGCGTAGGCCAGATCTGTTTTGTCGCCAGGCAAGTGGTTAAGTTGTTCCATCTAAGGTTTGTTCTCCTTAAAGCATCTTGCTTCAGCAAAAAATTTGCATGTAGCTATAGGCATACCGGTGTCTACCTTTTCAGGTAAAATAGGTAGTCTTGTTCCAACTTTGGCCAGTTCATCAGCTTTACAATTACCCGGAATGTCCCTGGCACCCAACAAAGGATAATTTGGAACTGCTGCGCCATCTCTATAAGAGATGATCGACAGTTAAGGGCTGTTTTAGAGTTTGTAGAGACACAGTCGAGAGATTTTATGGCAGCTTGGCTGTCTGAGAAGATGCGGATATCAGAAGTCAATATCACGTTTTCTTTAAGCCAAGATAAAACTTCTTTTATCGCCAAAATGCGAGACTTAAATTTAATCTTTCTGAGTACACGCCTCCACCAACCCCATCCTCGGTTTTTGAACCGTCCGTATAAAAGTGAATCGAGTCGTCTTCCAAGAATGTCACGTCCTCCCATGTGGATCGGGAGGGTATGGCAACTTGAAAATTTGTATCGAAACGGAATTGTGGGATGGTGTAGTCAATTATACTTGGAAGTGATCTGTATGAGTTCAGAATAGCTGAGTGGCCTATTTCATTATTGGTCCACTGTGAAGAGGCTTTAAGACGGATTGCCGAACTCGCTGCCGTTTGTTTACTAAATATATCGAGGGGTGTCAGATGAAGAAGAGTGTCCAGTGCCGCGGAGGGAGTAGAACGAAGTGCTCCACTTATACACATGCAAGCTGATCTTTGGATTTTACTAAGTTTATCGCGGTTAACCGCTATTTCTAGAGCTGTCCACCATACTGCCACCCCATATGTTAGAATCGGTCTAATTACCGATATGTATAGCCAGTGAGTAATACGGGGTTGGAGCCCCCATTTACTTCCAATGGCTTTCTTACAAGAGAAGAGTGCTACTGTGGCCTTCCGAACTCTTTCTTCTATATTAGGTTTCCAACTTAACTTCTTATCTAAAATAAGACCCAGATATTTAGCTTTGTCGGAGAATGTTAGTGGAATTCCTTTAATGGTGGGAGGATCTATGTGTGGAATTTTATATTTCCTGGAGAAGAGGACAAGATCAGTTTTGTGGGGGTTGACACCCAGTCCACACCGTTTTGCCCAGTCTATTAGCTTGTTTAAGGCATTTTGTAAGAGATCCTTTAAGACAATAGGATACTTACCTGATACGGCGATAGCAACATCGTCCGCATAGGCAATCACTCTGTAGCCCTCCGCTTCCAGGCTTGTAAGCAGTTCGTTTACTACAAGGTTCCAGAGAAGGGGAGATAGAACACCGCCTTGTGGCGTACCTCTACTGACTGATCTTTTTGCAGAGAAATCGCCCAGTTTTGAATTGATAATCCTGCTTGTCAGCATTTGATTGATCAGTTCACCAAGCGAACTGTCTACCTTCAGACATGACAGTGCAGATGCGATTGCAGATGTGTCAACATTGTTAAAAGCGCCTTCTATATCTAGGAAAGCAACCATTGTATATTCTTTATGGTAGAGGGAATATTCGATGGTGCGTATCAAAGTATGTAGTGACGTTTCCACCGATTTCCCTTTGCAGTACGCGTGTTGAGACTGAGACAAGAGTCTCGTATCAATACTGGTACGTAAGTGAATATCAATCAGTCGTTCAAAAGTTTTGAGAAGGAATGATGATAGACTAATAGGTCTGAGATCTTACGGATTAACATGGGAGCATTTACCTGCTTTGGGTATAAAAACAACTTTTACTTCTCTCCATGAACTAGGAATATGAGCCAAGTTCAAGCAGCTATTAAAGATTATTTCTAAAATAGGCAGCATTATACATGAGCTCATTTGAAGTTCGGCTGGTATTATGCCGTCTGGTCCTGGAGACTTGTAAGGTTTGAAGCTGTTGATAGCCCACAACAATTTTTCCCTTGTTATCAAACCTTGTGGAAAAGTTAGATTATTATTAGATTTAATGTGATCAGTACTGTTTAAAGTTTGGGAGCTACCTGGAAAATGAGTATCTAATAGCAGATTGAGTGATTCTTCGCAAGTATTTGTCCAAGAGCCGTCAGCATTTTTCAAACAGCTGGGCATTGCTGGACTGGTTGAGAGGATTTTTCTAAGTCTTGATGCTTCTGAGGTTTCTTTTACTCTGCCACAGAAGGCTCTCCAAGAAGCGCGTTTAGATTTCCTCAATTCTTTTTTATATGATTTTAGGGCCTCTTTATAGGATTCCCAGTCTGAAACTGCTCTTGTGTTTTTTGCTCTATTGAAGAGCTTCCTACAGTTTTTTCTGAGAGGCTCAAGCCCTGAGGTCCACCAATGTGGTTTTCCTTTTCCCCTCATTTGAATAAGTGGACAGGAGATGGCCATTGACTTATTTAAGGCTAACGTGAGGTCATTGACTTTGGTGTCAAGTTCAGTCGTACTAGAGGGAGGACTTAGAAGTTCAGGTTTAATTAAACTATCAAGTGTTTTCCTGTATTTGGACCAATCAGTTTTCCTGAAATTTTGAAATTCTGGTCGGGTAGTGGGAACTTCAACATTCAGACTAAACTGAATGTATCTGTGATCGGAGAACGAATGTTCTTTTGAAACTTTCCAATTCATAATAGATTGATGAATAGTGTCTGAGACTAGAGTTATGTCTAGTACCTCTTGTCAGTTTTTAGTAACAAATGTGGGTTCGTTCCCAACGTTACTTACTATAAGGTTAGTACTTAAGATATAATCGAAAAGAGACTCACTTCTATCATTGATGTCAGTGCTGCCCCATACTGTATGATGGGCGTTAGCGTCACTTCCAATTATTAGGCGGATTTTCTGCCGTTCTGCTTCAGTGACTATACTTTCCAGTGTATTACTGGGAAGAGGGCCAAGGTGGTCATGGCCGAGATAAACTGACACTAGCCAGTACATGCCGTTTGTCGTTTTTAGCCTGGCTGCGGTTATATCTCTGTCACTGAAATGAGGGAGTAAATATACATTAATGCTACTTTTAACGAGTATGCAAGATTTAGGTTCACCTTTATCTGACGCATACAGTAAGTAGTATCCAGGAGTTCCGAGTCCCTTAACCAGGGATTTGACAATCCATGGTTCTTGGATCAGAACGATATCTTCATTCCCCCTGGATAGACGGAGAAGAAGAGAGGCCGAAGCCTTAATGGAGTGTTGGAGGTTAATCTGGACTAACTGCAGCATTTTGGCTACATTTAGGCAGACCAGCCTCCACCAACGTTTTATTAACATCTTCCGAGTCAGAAGAGGAGCCCAAGAGCTCATCCTCACTCAGAAGAACCATGTTTAGGTAGTCTTCAGTCTCCATTTCGGTCTGACTGTCAACGTGTGTAGAGGAATGAGCTGTAATAGAGGATGTCCTGGATGCATCCTCTTCCAAACTAGGGAAGGTAAAAGATGCAGCCGGGTCCCCAACCACAGGTTCAGCCTCAAGAGGGTGTGGAGGCTCGCATTCCGCGATCGCGATCACCTCATCTTTTTTATATATTCGTAAGGTAATCGTCTCAAAACCAAACCGAATCACACCTTGAGTCTGCGCCAAGGGGGCAAGGGATTCCTTATTGACCACGACGATCGCGCTCCTATAAAGACTCCTTGCCTCCTCCAGCTTTGCGACTTTCCAGTTATGAGTCGGCAGGGATGGATTGCTGAGTTTGATTACCTGGAGAATATCATCCATGCAGGAAGGTTCAGCTGGAATCCAAGTGCGAGCTCTTGGTCTGCATGGGATGTCCTCCTTAGCAACAACCTCGAGTTTCGCACCTGGCCAGATTTCACCTAGCCTACTAACAGCAAGCTTGTACAGATCACAAGATCTCTGATTGTCACAAACGATGAGTTTGACATGTCCTTGATGCCAACCGCCATCGCTTGTGATCGGAGGTGGTCCCGGGTTCTCCTGCATAACACTTACGAAGCCAGCCGAGAGCTTCAATTTTGCCACCTTCTACCGATCAGAAGAAATCGTGACATCTATATCTTACTTACTTACTTTTGATGGCGCTCACAGCCCAGGATGGGCTTCGGCTTCAACTAACAAGCCCCTCCAGCCAGCTCTGTCCCTAGCTAGCCGCTTCCAGTTGCGCACACCGAGTGCTTTGATGTCGTCATTCACTTGATTGCGCCACCTGTTACGGGTTCTTCCTCTGCTGCGTACCCCATCGGGGTTGGATTCGAAGACTCGTCGGGCAGGTGCGTTGCTGTCCATACGCTCCACGTGCCCCAGCCATCTAAGCCGCTGTATTTTCAGCTTTTTGACCAGGTCAACGTCGCTGTATAGCCCGTATAGCTCGTCGTTGAATCTTCTCCTCCATACTCCTTCGATACACACCGGACCGAAAATCACACGAAGAATCTTCCTCTCAAAGCACCCTAGCAGATTTTTATCCGAATCTTTCAGTGTCCATGCTTCTGACCCATAAAGCAGGACCGGGATGATTAGGGTTTTGTATAAAGTCTCCTTGGTTCTCTGAGAGAGGGCCTTACTACTTAAATGCCTTCTTAGACCGATGAAACAGCGGTTGGCAAGAGTAATTCTTCGCTTGATCTCTGCACTGATGTCATTCTGCGATGTAATAGTGGAGCCCAGGTAGACAAAGTCCTTGACAACTTTGAAGTTATATCTGTCCATCGTGATATTTTGCCCGAGTCGACGATGTTGAGATTCCTCTCTCGATGACAGCATATACTTCGTCTTGTCCTCATTAACCGCCAATCCCATTCTAGCCGCCTCCGATTCAATGCTCGCAAATGCCCCTGCCACAGCTCGCATCGTTCTGCCGACAATGTCTATGTCATCCGCATATGCAAGCAATTGAACGGACTTTTGATAGATTGTACCGCTGGTGTTGACATGTGCGTTGCGTACAATGGCTTCAAGAACGATGTTGAATAGGTTGCATGATAACGCGTCGCCTTGCCTCAATCCTTTCTCAACATCAAAGGAATCGGTGGTGTTCTTACCAATTTTGACGGAGCAGCGAGATTTCTCCATCGTCATCCTGCACAAGCGGACGAGTTTGGCAGGGATGCCGAGACTCGACATGGCTCTGTATAATTCGTCCCTTTTCACGCTATCATACGCGACTTTAAAATCGATAAAAAGGTGGTGTGTATCGATCTGGAATTCCCGGGATTTTTCTAAAATCTGTCGGAGTGTGAACATTTGATCGACGGTTGACTTGCCTGGCCTAAAACCGCACTGATAAGGGCCGATCAGATCGTTGACAAAAGGTTTTAAGCGGTCACACAGGATGGCCGACAAGATTTTATAAGCGACGTTTAGGAGACTAATTCCTCTGTAGTTGGTACATTTCAGAACATCTCCCTTTTTATGGATGGGGCACACTATACCGAGGTTCCATTCATCGGGCATACTTTCCTCCGACCAAATTTTGCAGATGAGCTGGTGTATGCTCCTAGCCAATTCATCTCCCGCTGATTTAAATAGTTCGGCTTGTAAGCCATCCGCACCTGCAGCCTTGTACGACTTAAGTTTGGATATCGCCAGCCGAACTTCGGTTAGGTCGGGTGGACGGAACTCTTGGCCATCATCGTCCAAGTTGAATGGAGCGTTCTGCCTATTAGCGGCATCTTGGCTGTCTTCGCCATTAAGCAGTCTAGAGAAGTGTTCTTTCCAGATCCTCAGCACTGACTGTGTGTCTACTACCATATTCCCACTCTCATCTCGGCAGGCTTCCGTTCTAGCCTTGAATCCTTGGGTGGATCGCTTCACCCTCTGATAAAATTTTCGAACATCTCCCCTACCGCTACAACCCTCAATAGACTCTACCGCCCGCTTCTCGTGCTCTCTCTTTTTCCTCCTGAGAAGTCGGCGTTCCTCTTTTCGTTTCAGCCCGTAGAGCTCCCGGGCCACTCGCTCAGCAGCTCTTGTTCGAGTCTGCAGCATTGCCTGGTAGGCCTCGTCCTTAGCTGCATGCGCTAGCCGGCACTCCTCATCGAACCAGGGGTTTCGTTGTATTCGCCTACTGAAACCCAGCACATCAGAGGCGGCACTTCTAATGGCTTGTTGACAGTGTTCCCACTGGTCCTCTGCACTTGATGCTGGTAGCGGACCTCCTGAGAGATTAAGAGTTACGTGGTCTGCAAAAGTTCTGGCAGTCTCTTGCGATTTAAGCTTCTCGACATCGAATCTTTTCACAGCATCTGCTCTGCGTTGTCGCGTCATGGATATCCGCATACGTAGTCTAGCTACCACCAGGTAGTGATCCGAGTCAATGTTGGCCCCTCGGAACGTTCGGACGTCCAAGATACTGGAAGCATGTCTCGCGTCTATCGCAACGTGGTCGATTTGGTTGACGGTTACTTGATCACGCGACCGCCAAGTCCCCTTGTGTATATTGAGGTGTGGGAAGTAGGTGCTTGAGATGATGACATTTCGCCCCGCCGCAAAGTCTGCCAGCCTGTGTCCGTTGCCGGAAGTTTCGTCGTGTAGGCTGTGTCCTCCGACTATCGAACCAAAGATGCCCTCCTTTCCGAATCTTGCGTTGAAGTCACCAAGAATGATCTTCACGTCGTACTTCGGGCACATATCATACGTTGTCTCCAAGAGATCGTAGAATGCTTCTTTGGTTGAGTCTTCTCTCCTTTCATGGGGGGCGTGAACACAAATCAGCGAAATGTTCTTAAATTTGCCTTTGATGCGGATTGTGACCAGGCGCTCGCTTACACTTCGGAAGCCCAAGACTTCTTGCCTAAGTCTTCCCCTTATCACAAAACCACAACCCAAGAGCCGCTGACCCTGTTCCTTCAAGCACCCGCCGTAGTAGATGTCACACGTTTTCAGTCTCCGTACGCCCTCTCCATCCCATCGCACTTCCTGGATGGCTGTTACGTCAGCCTTTAGCCTGTCCAGGTTCTCCACTAATTGTTCGGCTGCACGTGTTCTGTATAAGGACAGGACGTTCCACGTGCAGATCCGAAATTCATTGTCCTTGTTTCGTTTGCTGGGGTCGTCAACTTTAAAATCATCCATATCCGAGGCTTGTTGTTGTTTCGGAACAACTTTTTTTTCGTGGTAGGGAAGTTACCCCGACGCACAACCCCCGACCCGGAGGACCAGACCCTTCGTATAACTCCAAGGGTAGGGAGCCGGATAAACCGCTCCTTATAGGCCTGAGCTACAAATATGTCGTAGTAGCCCATATAAGGTGTTCACTAAGTAGTTCAACCTAACTGGAACTGTAGACGCCACCGTTGATTCCATCTAGAGAATTCGTCCGCTGCCGCCTCGATGAAAGGAGAAGTGCCTTAGTGGGAACACTCCTCCCCCCCCCTCTCTCGTTGGCTGTCCCCAACAGCTTTCCACGGGGATTTAAGCCCCGTCTCCAGCTGAGGTACTAGACACCCGATGTTCACCACGTGGAGGTGAGAGTAGGAGTTGGTAGACAGAGGTGGATTTTGAGAAAAACCTGTGGACGCTTGTGTCCTCTTGAATGCACATAACTACCCTTTTGAACATCACTCAGAAGAACCATGTTTAGGTAGTCTTCAGTCTCCATTTCGGTCTGACTGTCAACGTGTGTAGAGGAATGAGCTGTAATAGAGGATGTCCTGGATGCATCCTCTTCCAAACTAGGGAAGGTAAAATATGCAGCCGGGTCCCCAACCACAGGTTCAGCCTCAAGAGGGTGTGGAGGCTCGCATTCCGCGATCACCTCATCTTTTTTATATATTCGTAAGGTAATCGTCTCAAAACCAAACCGAATCACACCTTGAGTCTGCGCCAAGGGGGCAAGGGATTCCTTATTGACCACGACGATCGCGCTCCTATAAAGACCCCTTGCCTCCTCCAGCTTTGCGACTTTCCAGTTATGAGTCGGCAGGGATGGATTGCTGAGTTTGATTACCTGGAGAATATCATCCATGCAGGAAGGTTCAGCTGGAATCCAAGTGCGAGCTCTTGGTCTGCATGGGATGTCCTCCTTAGCAACAACCTCGAGTTTCGCACCTGGCCAGATTTCACCTAGCCTACTAACAGCAAGCTTGTACAGATCACAAGATCTCTGATTGTCACAAACGATGAGTTTGACATGTCCTTGATGCCAACCGCCATCGCTTGTGATCGGAGGTGGTCCCGGGTTCTCCTGCATAACACTTAAGAAGCCAGCCGAGAGCTTCAATTTTGCCACCTTCCACCGATCAGAAGAAATCGTGCCATCTATATCGCTCCTGTCAATAACCGCAATCACGATTTTACCCTTTAAAATGTCCCTATAAGAATTAGCGGGTTTAGCGGGTCCGCTATTTAGATTGAGGGGAGTGCTGGTGTTATGTCCCTGGCCGTTTGGGTACCGGTGTGGCACCCTCCATAGACCTTTCTCGCTTTGACGTAGAGTCGCCGCTGGTCTGTGCATTAGCAAGAATGCGCTTTGCCCACTCAATTTTAACGTCATGCTGCGACGTACCTCCGGACTCATCAGAGCTCTTTAGTATCCTCCAAGCATTACGTTTATCCTTATACAGATTTTTAGATGGTCTGTACCGTGTTTTTCGTTTTGCCGTACCCGGAAGAGAACCCCCCCAGCACTGGAAGGGCCATGCTTCACAACCACAGCAGCACTTGGTTGGATTTCCTTTCGGTACGGTTGCCGAGGTTCACTCGCAATAGTAGTAGCGGGACCATTATTCACAACCCCACTACTACTGGATTTAGGTACAGCTACCTTTTCACTTCCCTCGCTGCGAGGTGCATCAGATGAGGGATCACGATTAGCCGCAACCTCCCCACTGATACACAACACAGGAGAAACGATAAACAGCGCTGGCGCCGTGCTGCCGCCCGGTTTAGAAGAAGAACCGGTCTCACAACTATCTATCCTTTTGTTTTTTTGTTTGTTTTTGTTCCCACGAGAGGCGAAGAAAGGGTGGTCCATCTGTACAGAGATTCGCATATACAGATAAGGCTAGTTTAATCCGGAGGTCGCCAGGTATCCGGATACTCCGTTAACGACTGAGCTAGTATTTTTAATTGGGCCCTCAGCCAGGCTGATCCTCGGCACGGTACGTATAACACCATTGATCCAGCCCAATAGGAAAGGTAGGGGTAGGGTAGGATATAGAAGGGGGAAGGATTTCAGACAGCGTCATCGCCATACTGAAGAGGAAGGAATGGTTGCAGGATTCCGGACAGCTTTTTCACCGTACCGTCAGTGGGAGAGAACGACAGACAGCTTCATCGCCGTACTGTCGAAAGAAGGATGATATCGGGTGAGGGAAAGCCGAACAGCGTCATCGCCGTACCGTTGTGGAAGCTTTAGGAGAGGAGGGGTAGTAGCGCTGGACAGCGTCAACGCCGTACCGTCGAGGGAGGGGAGGGAGGGGTAGAAGGAGAGGAAGGGTACGAGGAAATTGAAGCGCCCTTTGGTTTCAGGACTCATCTGGAGAGTTAATCTCGAGACTCATTGACCTTACTCAGCTTCTACAACTCGACAAGTTTGACGCTCGGGTAGAAGAATTTCACACTTTCTAATTAGATATTTTATTTATATATTTTCACTGTCGGGTTCACTGCTTGCTTTGTTTTTTTTTTTTTTGTTAACAACTATCTTCACTTCCGATTTCCGTTCGCGCTCGCGACTGTACCCGCGTTCTTTAGTTTTTTTTTTTGTATACTAATTTAGTTTCTAGAAGCGTAGTATCAACCCCACATCTGAACTATAACACAAGAATTATTTCCATTAGTTTATTATTTTTTTTACTATAAAAGTTCAATTTTTTTTTTAGTTTGTCCAACTCCTTCCGACGCCCGATATGATTTCGAATGCACTTCAAACTAGAATGAATGAATATTGTTACTCGTCTTTCCACAATGTCTTTTCTTTTTCCTTAGATAATAAGACCTCCCTCTTTTTTTCTTAATTCTCCTTAATACTAACTCCGATATTTTGTTTATGTAAATGATCACCCAATAGTGAACAGAAACAACCCTAATTAGCTCGTGCCAATGGACTTACAACGATACACCCCTTTGTGCATTTATCTTTATAATATGCTACCTACCTCGCCTGATCATATTGATCATTCATTCACACACTCTTCGTGTTTCAATATTGCCTCACTCCTTATTTCTTATGTATTCTCTATACAATATACCTAACAACTAATCTGTGCAGCTGCATGACAAGCTGCCTGTGCATTATGACTGTTTACGGTTAGGTACCGTCTAGCTGTCTCCTAAAAGTAACCCTTTTACGATTTGCATGACTATCTGCTTGCGTATTACAATAAATGTTTATGCTTGGATACCGTCTCGCTGTCGCCTAGAAGTAATCCTTTTACGATTTGCATGACTATCTACCTGCGTATTACAATAAATGTTTATGGTTAATTACCGTCTAGCTGTCGCCTAAAAGTTACCCTTTTTTAGTTATATTAACGAACGTTTAAATTCTAAGTAGGCTTTAGGTCTTTTTTGCTTTCTCTTATAATCAGACGACGTTTCAAACGTGGTTACGTTTTTCTTCAGGTCTGACTTTTATTCTTATAAAAATTCTAAATCAAGGTTTATCCTCTATTATTTATCTTTAGGTTTTTTGATTTAGAATTTTTATAAGAATAAAAGTCAGACCTGAAGAAAAACGTAACCACGTTTGAAACGTCGTCTGATTTAGATACTTAGCTACAAATATAGACCTAAAGCATAAACATTATATTTTATGTATAAGGGTTCAAAGTATGTGTACAAAAATCAGTGCCAACTTAAGTGTCCTACTTTGACCACAACAAAGTCGGCGAAAATTTTTTTTTCCGTCAAACGACGCGACGAAGCGAATTTATGTATCGATAAATTTTTGAACTTTTATTTTATACCTATAATTTATTAACGATTTTTTATTAATTGTCGTTATCAATCAAATTAAAAAAAAAGTATAATTTTTTTTTTATTTTAACCTGCCCAGACCACCTAGCTCAACCAATACTAAGGACCAGGAATCGCCACTGCTCCATATACTATACATATGTATAAAACAACAGTGTTTGCTTTAATCTTTTGTAACACGAATTTCTCGACAAATAGTTCAATATATCATTGTGTTTCTACCTATAAATGGTCATGGAAGATATTGAAAGGCTCACATTTATTATGGATAGATTTTCTCCTGATGAAAATATTAAAGTCGTGTAATAGAAGGAGAAACTGAGTTTGAGTACCAAATTTTACACTTTAGTAAGTAAACTTTCGATATCGATTTGATGTTTATTTGTTGACGACCCAAGGTTGACGCATGTTTTATTAGAAATGTACTGTATCTGTATATATATGTATATTGTATATGTTGTATACATAAGTGTACGTCTATTTTCATTTTATGACTGTTCCCTTTATTCAAAAATACCTTTCCGATGTTGAATGAACTTATAATAAATATAAATGATAAGACACCTATGCAGGGTGATTCACATAAGATTCGGCAAAAAGCTAGTGCTTGTCGTTTGGGTCGAAACTCAAAATATTGAAAAAGAAATTTCTTCCAAAGATCATGTTTCCACTGAGTAAATAGTATTATTAGTATGCTACTAAGTACCTAATAGTATAAAATAACACAAATTGGGAATTCATTTTTTCAAAGCCTTCACCTAGTGATAAGGTTGATTACCTTAACAAGAATGTTTTTATAGGCTCTTTGAAATGCATGTGCCACTGAAAATAAAAACATGTGTTCCTAACAACAAACCATGGCTCACGCATGAGACTCAATCTTTAATGAGAAAGCGCGAAACAAAACAGTGGTAGCCATTCGTAAAGCAAAGGTTGCCTTACATTCCAGCCGTTTCAATAGTTCTTAAAGCTGCAAACAGATCTGGCAAAACCTGAGAACTATTGGCGTTGGCAAATCTAGATATGATGTTTCGAGTAAAGACACAGACATTTGTGCCCTCAACCAAAGTTTCGTAGCTTCCGGTACCAGTAACTCTTTATTTACTTATATAACTTCAAGGTCCCCTCCGTCCCCCGTTTCCTCTGAACAAAGTTAATTCAGGTTTTCTAGTATATCTTCTGAAGATGTTGTAGAAGAAGTCCTCTCTATCAAATCGAATGCTATTGGATTGCTTGAAATCCACCCGTCGTTTTTGAAACTTCTCTTGCCATTTCTATTGCCGTATATAATCCATGTATTAAATTCAATAATATTAACATGCAAATTTCCTGCACAATGGAAAACGGCAAAAATAATACCAGTTCCGAAAACCACAGGAGGTGATGAATTCAGGCCAATTTCAATATTACGATTTCTATCAAAGGTGTTTGAAAAAATTATTCAAAAGCAAATCTCGAGCCTGAAAATATATAGACATCAAAATAGTCTGGGTTTCGTAAGAAAAATAGTTGCATCACTGCCTTGATTAGTGTTTCAGGGGACATTAGGAAATCTATGGAAAACAATTATGCAACATTTTTGATTCTCCTTGACTTTTTAAAAGCATTCGACATGGTTAGTCATCCTATACTTTGTGAAAAACTCATCCGTTTATATAACTTTTCTCCAAATACAGCTAAGCTGATCTTTTCGTATTTGACCAAAAGGACCCAAGCTGTTGAACTCAAAAAAGTCCTTTTCAATTTTGTATCTACCAAAAGTGGTGTCCCCCAGGGATCTATAATTGGCCCATTGTTTTTTTTCTCTTTATGTAAATGAGCTTCCAAAAACTATTAAACATTGCTCAATTCGACTTTATGCTGATGATGCTCAGTTGTACCTTAGCTGTCCATTAGGTCTTATTGAACACTTTGTTGCTTGGATAAAAGAGGACTTGGAAGAAATTGAGGACTGGTCACGTGAAAATACACTGAATCCAACGAAATCTAAATGCTTGGTTATATAAATGACTTAAGATAGATCTGTCTTAGTTTCCCCTTATTTTGTTGAATGGCTCCCCCATTGAATATGTTAAATCTGCGAAAAACTAAGGGGTTGTCTTTAATCGTAGCCTATCCTGGAAAAACCATGTCACTTATATTGTTGGTAAAACATATGGTGTCCTTCGCAAACTTTGGTGCAGACAGAACATTACTCGTGAAAACCCTTATATTACCACTGGTTTACGGTTGTGAAATATTCTGCAATTGAGACTATGAAAGTTAAAGAAAACTCACCATTGCTTTCAACAGTGCAATACGATACGTTCATGGACTACGGCGGCGCTTCAACAGTATTTCACACCATGCAATTCACCTTCTTGGGATGTCGTTTGAAAACTTTCTCAAATTTCGGACATTATTTATGTTTTCGGATATACTTTTAATACATCAACCTATTGATCTATACAGTGAAATAACTTTTCTTAATTCCAATAGATCTGGACATCTAGTGATGCCCAGAACGCCAGTTTTTTGTCCACTCTACACGTTAAGAAAGAACTAAAACTATATTTTAGAAATAGGTATCTATTGAATTATTGTATATTTTTAAACACTTTATATAATGGAAATAATTGGAAATAATGTAAACTCTTTTTTGTAGCTATTGTTCAAATTACAAAGCTTCACTAGAAAAAAAGATATTATATCTTACAGTAGCCTTGTTTTTTAATACTCATTAAATATTCACTTTTTTATTTTAAACGCAAAGCAAAAACAAATCAGACTACTCAGTGCTTGTTTTGTTTTTGTTTTGCTTATTAAATTTAAAAGTGAGTAATTGATGAGTATTAAAAAAACTCGGCTAGTGTAAGCAAATCATAAGTTAAATAAATAAATAAAAAAAATATTTTCTGATCAGCCACACCTACAACGGGGCCCTAAATCACCTTTAAACTGTCAAAATAATATTTATTTGTAACTAACACGTGTATAAATGTCTGGCTGATTAATACGTCCCACTGTAGATGTATGGCTGATGGGGAATCATTTTTAAACAGTTGCCTACTAATGAAAGAATTAATTTTAGGGTTATTTTAGCCTATCTTTCTCGTAAATGGCTATATAAATAATAGTATTATGAATTTTACACAAAACTATTTATAAAAAGCATTGCATTCCAAAGTTGTATAAAAAACTATTCTTTTGCAAACAGAAAACATAGATAAATGAATAAATGAAAACATGCAAACACAGTGGCGGATGCAAGGGGGTGGCTAGGGGCCCCTCCAAAGCCGATGCTTAAAATTGATTGAAATATAGAAATCAATACGTAACAGCGTCAAGAGTTTTATATTCGTCTTAAATATGCTACGCAGAGAAGGTTGATGGGCATGGGAGTCAGACAAAATAGACTGGGGCTAAGCAATTTACCTGTTATGTAAGTATTTTATATTCCCCAAATGAATATTAGGTTGGGTCTACAGCCTGAAGGGAATTGTACAAAAAACCAAAGTCGGGGCTACGAATTATTAACAAGGACACAAAATTGGGATCAAAAAAAAAGCTTGGGACTAGGGCTGGGCAAGAATTGGACAAAAAAAAACGCAAATAATTCTATTAAAAGTTTAAGTTTGGGGTAAAGCTTGAAGAGATAATTGAAAAAGCGCGGTGGGGGCTTAACAATTAACATGCCAAATGAAACAACAATTTACCATTAAAAATAAGCTAATTTTGGGAGAAAAACGCATTTGGTGCTAAACCCCAGGAGAATTTGGAACTTACTTACTTACTTTACTTTTCAACTAACAAGCTAAGTTTAAGTTTGGGCTAAAGCTTGAAGAGATAATTGAAAAAGCGCGGTGGGGGCTTAACAATTAACATGCCAAATGAAACAACAATTTACCATTAAAACTAAGCTAATTTTGGGAGAAAAACGCATTTGCTGTCAAACCCCAGGAGGATTTGGAACTTACTTACTTACTTTACATTTGCTGGCGCTCACAGTCCAGGATGGGCCTCAACTAACAAGCCCCAGCCAGATCTGTCCCTAGCTAGCCGCTTCCAGTTGCGCACACCGAGTGCTTTGATGTCGTCATCCACTTGTTTGTGCCACCTGTTACGGGTTCTTCCTCTGCTGCGTACCCCATCGGGGTTGGATTCGAAGCATCGTCGGGCAGGTGCGTTGCTGTCCATACGCTCCACGTGCCCCAGCCATCTCAGCCGCTGTATTTTCAGCTTTTTGACCAGGTCAACGTCGCTGTATAGCCCGTATAGCTCGTCGTTGAATCTTCTCCTCCATACTCCTTCGATACACACCGGACCGAAAATCACACCAATAATCTTCCTCTCAAAGCACCGTAGCAGATTTTTACCCGAATCTTTCAGTGTCCATGCTTCTGACCCATGAAGCAGGACCGGGAAGATTTATACTATATTTATACAAGAAAGTCTCCTTGGTTCTCTGAGAGAGGGCCTTACTACTTAAATGCCTTCTTAGATCGAAGAAACAGCGGTTGGCAAGAGTAATTCTTCGCTTGATCTCTGCATTGATGTCATTCTGCGATGTAATAGTGGAGCCCAGGTAGACAAAGTCCTTGACAACTTCGAAGTTATATCTGTCCATCGTGATATTTTGCCTGAGTCGACGATGTTGAGATTCCTCTCTCGATGACAGCATATACTTCGTCTTGTCCTCATTAACCGCCAATCCCATTCTAGCCGCCTCCGATATAATTCGTCCCTTTTCACGCTATCATACGCGACTTTAAAATCTATAAAAAGATGGTGTGTATCGATCTGGAATTCCCGGGATTTTTCTAAAATCGGTCGGAGTGTGAACATTTGCTCGACGGTTGACTTACCTGGCCTTAAACCACACTGATAGGGGCCGATCAGATCGTTGACAAAAGGTTTTAAGCGGTCACACAGGTTAGCTGACAAGATTTTATAAGCGACGTTTAGGAGACTAATTCCTCTGTAGTTAATACATTTCAGAATATCTCCCTTTTTATGGATGGGGCACACTATACCGAGGTTCCATTCATCGGGCATACTTTCATCCGACCAAATTTTGCAGATGAGCTGGTGTATGCTTCTAGCCAGTTCATCTCCCGCTGATTTAAAAAGTTCGGCTTGTAAGCCATCCGCACTAGCAGCCTTGTACGACTTAAGTTTGGATATCGCCAGCCGCACTTCGGTTAGGTCGGGTGGACGGAACTCTTGGCCATCATCGTCCAAGTTGAATGGAGCGTTCTGCCTATTAGTGGCATCTTGGCTGTCTTCGCCACTAAGCAGTCTACAGAAGTGTTCTTTCCAGATCCTCAGCACTGACTGTGTGTCTACTACCATATTCCCACTCTCATCTCGGCGGGCTTCCGTTCTAGCCTTGTATCCTTGGGTGGATCGCTTCACCTTCTGATACAATTTTCGAACATCTCCCCTACCGCTACAACCCTCAATAGACTCTACCGCCCGCTTCTCGTGCTCTCTCTTTTTCCTCCTGAGAAGTCGGCGTTCTTTTTTTTCATTTCAGCCCGTAGAGCTCCCGGGCTACTCTCTCAGCAGCTCTTGTTCGAGTCTGCAGCATTGCCGGTAGGCCTCGTCCTTAGCTGCATGCGCTAGCCGGCACTCTTCATCGAACCAGGGGTTTCGTTGTATTCGCCTAGTGAAACCTAGCACATCAGAGGCGGCACTGGTTTCCCCTGGTGTGCACTTGATGCTGGTGGCGGACCTTCTGAGAGTTTAAGAGTTACGTTGGCTGCAAAAGTTCTGGCGGTCTCTTGCGATTTAAGCTTCTCGACATCGAATCTTTTCACAGCATCTGCTCTGCGTTGTCGCATCATGGATATCCGAATACGTAGTCTAGCTACCACCAGGTAGTGATCCGAGTCAATGTTGGCCCCTCAGAACGTTCGGACGCCCAAGGTACTGAAAGCATGTCTTGCGTCTATCGCAACGTGGTCGATTTGGTTGACGGTAAGTTGGTCACGCGACCGCCAAGTCCCCTTGTGTATATTGAGGTGTGGGAAGTAGGTGCTTGAGATGATGACATTTCGCCCCACCGCGAAGTCCGCCAGCCTGTGTCCGTTGCCGGAAGTTACGTCGTGTAGGCTGTATCCTCCAACTATCGAACCAAAGATGCCCTCCTTTCCGAATCTTGCGTTGAAGTCACCAAGAATGATCTTCACGTCGTACTTCGGGCACATATCATACGTTGTCTCCAGCAGATCGTAGAATGCTTCTTTGGTTGATTCCTCTCTCCTTTCATGGGGGGCGTGAACACAGATCAGCGTAACGTTCTTAAATTTGCCTTTGATGCGGATTGTGACCAGGCGCTCGCTTACACTTCAGAAGCCCAAGACTTCTTGCCTTAGTCTTCCCCTTATCACGAAACCACAGCCAAAGAGCCGCTGACCCTGTTCCTTCAAGCACCCGCCGTAGTAGATGTCACACGATTTCAGTCTCCGTATGCCCTTTTCATCCCATCGCACTTCCTGGATGGCTGTTACGTCAGCCTTTAGCCTGTCCAGGTTCTCCACTAATTGTTCGGCTGCACGTGTTCTGTATAAGGACAGGACGTTCCACGTGCAGATCCGAAATCCATTGTCCTTGTTTCGTTTGCTGGGGTCGTCGACTTTAAAACCATCCATATCCGAGGCTTGTTGTTGTTTCGGAACAACCTTTTTTTACGTGGCAGGGAAGTTACCCCGACGCACAACCCCCGACCCGGAGGACCAGACCCTTCGTATAACTCCAAGGGTAGGGAGCCGGATAAACCGCTGCTTATAGGCCTGAGCTACAAATATGTCGTAGTAGCCCATATAAGGTGTTCAATAATTAGTTCAACCTAACTGGAACTGTAGACGCCACCGTTGATTCCATCTGGAGAATTCGTCCGCTGCCGCCTCGATGAAAGGAGAAGTGCCTTAGTGGGAACACGCCTCCCCCCCTCTCTCGCTGGTTGTCCCCAACAGCTTTCCACGAGGATTTAAACCCCGTCTCCAGCTGAGGTACTAGACACCCGATGTTCACCACTGGGAGGTGAGAGTAGGAGTTGGTAGACAGAGGTGGGTTGTAAGAAAAACCTGTGGACGCTTGTGTCCTCTTGAATGCACATAACTACCCTTTTATAGGAGAATTTGGAACAACAAATCAAAATCTGACTAGTCTTTGTGCACTTGGAAAATCACGCAGATGCACGTGAATATTTGCTATCGCTCTAGAATGAGGTGACGTGACGTGCAAATTTATTGACAGATTTGTTGAAACCTTGGCGTGGCTAAAAAATGAAGGTATATAATAAGTTTAGATTATAAGTCTATAAATACATCCTTTATACTCGATGTCTATCTGCGCTTATAAATATTTTAAATGACGACAGATGTTATTGTACTTAACATTGAAAACCGGGATAGAAGCTGATATATGTAAATGCAGAAATAACACGGCTATTGTAAATAGAAAAGTAGGAATGTCAAAATACGTTTTCGATTATACAGGGTGATTCACCCAAGGTGTGACAAAAAGATAGAGCGTGTATAGTTTGAGTCGAGACAAGAAAAAAATCGTATTGGAGGAGACTGTTGGAGGCGGGGCTCTAATTCCCCCCGTTTATGCGGGAGAAAAAATTGACTTAAAACAGAAAAAATTCTTCTTATTTTTATGAGAAAGTTTGTTTGTTTATTTTTTAATTTCTTGAAAACTAAAAGTCCTAGAACCGGTTTTCAGTATTTGACTAAAAATTGATAAGAGCATTGACTTTTGCCTTCAAAAATAGTACTTAATTACATAAAATTCTCAACATTTTTTTTAATTTTTTTTAAATAACTTTATTTAAAAGGACCATAAAAGAAGGAATTGTATTTCTATCTTTAAAAAAAAGTATAACATGGTAAATTTTACCGTTGTTTTTTAATAATTTCATTTTCTGTTTTAAGTATTTTTTTAGAAAATTGCCCCTCTCTCCTAAAGGGGGTAAATATAGCCCCCTCACGCCTTACATACGCTTTTTGTCTTGTCTCAACTCAACCTACACGCTCTAACTTTTTGTCACACCTTAGGTGTATCGTCCTGTATAACTTTGTATATGTATTTTTCACAAAAAATCTAATAAATAAAATAAATAAATTGGGTGGCGCAACGGCTCGCGAAGAACCAGGGCATTGTGACTTACAACTCGCAACCGTTCCTGTGTGCGCATGTCGACAGGAATGCAAGGGATCTACAATTTTATGCCGAATCCGAACGGCTAGAAGCACTTATTCGTGAAAAGGACCATAAAGGACCTCGAAAGAGGCGAAAAAAACTTTTTTTAGTTTTTAGGTGGACGAGGCTGGCGCTTCAGCGTGACGGCGCAGGGACATAATACCCCGGAACATAAGTTCCGAATTTTTTTCGGGAATTATGTACCAGTAAAGTGGGACATACATAAGTCCCGAAAAAAAATCGGGACTTATGTCCCACGTATAATTTTTTTATTTTTGCTATGTACCTATCTATAAAGACAATTAAACATTTTGGCGAATTTTATCATATAAAATTGACGAAATCGCGCGATTTTTTCATTTTTATTTGATAAAATTCGATAAAATTTGTAATCGTCTAGGTACATATGCAAAAATAAAAAAATTATACGAGGGACATAGCTAAGTTCCGAATTTTTTTTCCGCACTTATCACTTTACTGGGTCATAAAAACAATGATAAGAAAAATAGAAATAAATGAATTACTTACTTACTTACTGGGTCATAAGTCCCGAATCGAATTCTTATGTCCCACTTTACTGTGACATAAGTCCCGAAAAAAATATTCAGGAATTATGTCCCTGCGCTAACACGCTTAATGTATGTCAAGTTAGCACTACATTTGTGGAAATTCAAAAAAGTAAATATGCAGTTAATTGTAGCTTTTTAGTAGTAAATTAGTTGTGGAAAAAAAAATTTGTAGCTATACTATTTTTTAAAAAAATGGTAAGTAGTGCTAACTTGATATCAACTTGGCACTACACTTTGTGAAATTCCAAAAACTAAGTACGCAGTTAATTCAAGCTATTTAGTAGTAAATTAGTTGTGGAAAGAAAAAAATTCTAAAAAAATTTTTGAGTACTATTTTTAATATTAAAAAAAAAAATAGTATGTAGTGCTAACTTGATATAAACTTGGCACTACACTTTCTGAAATTCTAAATACTAAGTACGCAGTTAATTCAAGCTATTTAGTAGTAAATTAGTTGTGGAGAGAAAAAAATTCCAAAAAATTTTTTGCCGTACTTTTTAAAAAAAATAAGAGTAGGTAGTGCTAACTTGACACTGGTGAACTCAGCCATTAAGAAGGGAAATTCGAAAATAAAACATGCCATTATTTAAAGCTTTTTAGTAGTAAATTAGTTGTGGAGAGAAAAAAATTCCAAAAAATGTTTTGCCGTACTTTTTAAAAAAAATAAGAGTAGGTAGTGCTAACTTGACACTGGTGAACTCAGCCATTAAAAAGGGAAATTCTTGCCTTTCTTGCCTACAAACTACCAGTTGCCGGCAACTCAGTTTCCTTGTGTGAAAGTAGACTAACCTTTCCTAAAAGCTAAAAGTTGCTAGCAACTCAGTTTCTTCGTGTAAATCCAAGAATTCAATGTAAGTAGCATATAAAGGCTCTCCCAAACCAATGCGAAACATTCGGTGCGGCGAAGAAACATTCGCAGTTGGCGTGGGCACTCTCATTTATCATCCTGTAAATAAATTCTGAAATGCGCATGTTTCTCCGCCACGTTGGAGTGGGCACTCTCATTTATCACCATGCGAATTAATTTTGAATGACGAATGTTTCTTTGCCACACCGATAGTTAGTCTACTTTCACACAAGGAAACTGAGTTGCCGGCAACCGATATTTTGTAGGCAAGAAGGGCAAAATATAAAGGGAATTAAAAAAAAATCTCCCCGGTCAACGTTTGAGGAGATTTTTTTACATTCCTTCTCACACTGCCCGTAATGTGCGTTCAGCCAATAGAGGATCTATATCTATCTATATCGATGTTGTATAATATGAACGCAAAAACAACCGCTTGACACACCATGTTGTACGGGTTTCAAAATATTTTTAAAACTTGCTAGCTTGTTAAACGTCACAACCTATGTAAAAAGATGTTGATACAACTTGATTTTATTTTTCATTTCTAGAAAATTCTCGTCTGGTGAACATACGAAGGTTGTAGACCAAAAAAAGCGGAAAATCGCCACCATAGTAAATACTCCGTTCCGGGCCACCTCCTCGGTCCATGAACGATGCCCAGACTATGAACATGTCTAAGAAAAATCTCATTAAGTCCAAATAATCCATGTCCAACATGTCCAATAAAAATAACGTTTTGAACAAGACATGGAGGGCTGTTCGAAGCTTGGCCATGAGATGACGTTTCATGTGCGTGTGAGTTTTTTCTGGTTTTTCTTGAATGTGTAAGTGAATTTTGTTGTAAAATTTAGAAGTTGTTGTGAAAGGCTAGTGAACGCAGTTGCCAGCAACTCAGTTTCCTTGTGTGAAAGGGGTCAAATTAAAGGAAAATTATAATAGTGCAAGGATACAATAACTGCAACTTTTTGTTAACCAATGGCCTCGTCCACTAACCAACTCCTAGCAATCCGGATTGGTTTATGTTGTTGTAATCCCTTGTGAAAAAAACAGCTGATGATAAAACAGCTGTTCGCAAAAAAGAAATCTCAACCTATCCCAAAAATTCTTGTATACTCAGCTATCTGAAGAGAAATGTCAAGAACAGCTGACTTCAAATTTAAATTTTACGTTGAATTGTGTGCTTGTGTTAACATGCCGCCTCCACTGGCCATTAACAATGTCCATAATCCAATCTACAATCCAATCCACAATCTGATTTGTTGAATTGTGTGCTTGTGTTAACATGCTGCCTCCGCTGGCCATTTAAAAATTTCCATAATCCAATCTACAATCCAATCCACAATTTGATTTGTATGGATATGTCACTGCTTGGACATGGATTTTTGCGACTCCATTGTTTTTTTGTTGACATGTTCCATAGTCATGCCAACGTACATGGACTGTGGAGACGGCATGTAACCTATCCGGTTCTGATCGTTCACAAACATACACGGATAGTCCCAATTTACATTGAACCAATGCCAATCTTTTGTTCGTAAGTTGGTGAAGGGAGTGAAAAGTGAGGGGTAGGGCCCAAAAGGCTTGTACAACAAAACTCGAACGATTTTTCCAGTCTGTTTATGTTCTCTTTCCCTTGCTTTCCAGTTTTTTGTGTGTGTTCCGTGTCAGTGTGCCGTTCGTTTGATGGTGTTAGTGAATCTCAAAGAAAAATTAAGAGAACAGCAATACATTGAAAAAAAATCGTTCTGTGTGTACATTTCACACGATTTCTGGAAAAATCTTCGTGGAAAAATCGGGCAGTGTAGATCGCGACATACTGGGGCCTATTTCAGCGCTACTACATCAGTTACATCAACTACATCATACAACTACACCAACTACATTTTTCTGTTTCAAATATCCCACTGGAAGAGTTGGGCGGCTTTCATACAAGGAAACCGAGTTGCCAGAAACTGGCTAGTTTGTAGGCGAGAAGGGTGTGTGGGGAGATTTTTTGTGTTCCTTTAACGCCCTTCTCGCGTACAAACTAAAAATCGCCGGCAACTCAGTTTCCTTGTGTGAAAGCGGTCTTGTATGATGTAACTGGATGATGTAGACCTAGACCCCGACTACACCATTCGTTTTTTCGGTTGTTTCGTCTTTCGTCTGTAATGGTTTATTTACATGTACCTGCATTTGGTTTCTGCAAAAAAAGGGATGCCAAATACAAAATGTATAATTGTTAGATAGAAAGAAAAGATCAAAATGCAGAAGAACATCGTTTCTTCATTATAGGAAAGTGCCATAATGCAGAAATGAAGACGAACGTGTTCATCTTCTCAATGGTTCTCTTTCAATCGAATGAAGTGATTAAAAAACTTTTTTTTTATGACAAAATAACCCCAAAATACATGAACGTCAAAATAACGAAAGAAAATTAATAATAAAATATAAAGGATTTTGAGATTTTTAATATTTTTGATGATGATTTCGAATTTAATATAAAGGTTAGACCGCACTCGACGGAACTGAACTGAAGCGGAAGTTCAGTTGCCGCTTAGTGCAAAGTAGTTCATACAATTTTATACAAATATTAATAATTTGCCGCGTCGTGAACCTTAGTTCCGCTGAAGTTGAGTGCGGTCTTGCCTTAAGAGTTCAAAGAAGCCAAAATATATATTTAGAACGTCTGAAGAGAAATGTCAACAACAGCCGACTTCAAATTTACATTTTACGTTGAATTGTTCGAGATAACATATCTCACTGCAACGTGAACGAGGCCATTTAATTTGTTTTTTTTAGAAGTGAGATATTTGAACTTTAAAGAGACACAAATAAATAAAATAAAATAAAAAATGGATTTCGATATAAATTTTCGACGAAGATTTTGAATTCAACATAAAAATTGAAAGAAGACCGAAACATTTTTTGAATTTCTTATATTGAAATACAAAAAAAAAAAATACTTACATTCGTATATTTTCTTTTAAATGCAACAATTTTATTCTGTTACAGCAATCACAGCAAATATTTTTATTGTGAAAATGTAACAAAAAATTAAGGTAAGTTGTACTAGAACAATGTAGTATCAAAAGCTGTGAAACAGAATCATACATTTTTCCAATATTTCCAGTCGATTCTCCAATTCTACATTGATGTACTACACCTGAAAAACCAATGTATGTTTGAAACAGAAATGATGTAATACAACTGTTATACAACTACATTGTAGCTGATGTAGTAGCGGAGAAATAGGCCCCTGGAGTATGAGATAGCATATCTCAGTGCAACGTGAACGAGGCCCCTGGAGTATGAGATAGCATATCTCAGTGCAACGTGAACGAGGCCATTTATAACACTTATAACAGTTTAAAATGTAATGTGGTATGGTACTTGTTTACATTTTTTTTTATTGGGGGATGTTTTTCGCCATTATAAATATGAAATTAATCAAAATAAAAAGATTTTTTATTGATTTTTTTTTCAAGTTTTCCTCAACCACCACAAAGCAACGGTGATGATACAGCAGTACCACCACCAAGGCCACCTGTTGCTGTTGCTTGCTGGCTTTTCGAGATCGAGATATTCGAGAATCTGGCTGAAAAATAAAAAAAATATACCAATGAGCTGGGGGTTGTTGAGTTGGCTTATTTTGTGGTTGTGGACTCACCGTTGCTTTGTGGTGGTTGAGGAAAACTTGAAAAAAAAAATCAATAAAAAATCTTTTTATTTTGATTAATTTCATATTTATAATGGTGAAAAACATCCCCCAATGAAAAAAAAATGTTAACAAGTACCATACCACATTACATCTTAAACTGTTATAAGTGTTATAAATGGCCTCACGTTGCACTGAGATATGCTATCTCATACTCCAGTATTTCCCGATCTACACTGCCCGATTTTTCCACGAAGATTTTTCTAGAAATCGTGTGAAATGTACACACAGAATGATTTTTTCAATGTATTGCTGTTCTCTTCATTTTTCTTTGAGATTCACTAACACCATCAAACGAACGGCACACTGACACGGAACACACACAAAAAACTGGAAAGCAAGGGAAAGAGAACATAAACAGACTGGAAAATCGTTCGAGTTTTGTTGTACAAGCCATTTGGGCGCTACCCCTCACTTTTCACTCCCTTTACCTACTTACGAACAAAATATTGGCATTGGTTCAATGTAAATTGGGACTATCCGTGTATGTTTGTGAACGATCAGAACCGGATAGGTTACATGCCGTCTCCACAGTCCATGAACGTTGGCATGACTATGGAACATGTTAAATACAAAAAAAAAACAATGGAGTCTCAAAAATCCATGTCCAAGCAGTGACACACCATACAAATCAGATTGTGGATTGGATTGTAGATTGGATTATGGACATTGTTAATGGCCAGTGGAGGCGGCATGTTAACACAAGCACACAATTCAACGTAAAATTTAAATTTGAAGTCAGCTGTTCTTGACATTTCCATTCAGATAGCTGAGTATACAAGAATTTTTGGGATAGGTTGAGATTTCTTTTTTGCGAACAGCTGTTTTATCATCAGCTGTTTTTTTCACAAGGGATTACAACAACATTTACCAATCCGGATTGCTAGGAGTTGGTTAGTGGACGAGGGCAATGGTTAACAAAAAGTTGCAGTTATTGTATCCTTGCACTATTATAATTTTCCTTTAATTTGACCCCTTTCACACAAGGAAACTGAGTTGCTGGCAACTGGGAGTTTTAAGGCGAGAAGGACATCAGAGGAAGAAAACAAATCTCCCCGCTTACCCTTCTCTCCTACAAACTAGCTTGTTTCTGGCAACTCAGTTTCCTTGCGTGAAAGCGGCCTTTGCTTCAAGATTATTAGACTGCTTTCACACAAGGAAACTGAGTTGCCGGCAACTGGGAATTTGTAGGCGAGAAGCTAGCTAGTTTCTGGCAACTCAGTTTCCTTGTGTGAAAGCGGTCTTATATGAATTCGCTATCTAGTGTATTAAGGCTCTCCCAAACTAATGCGGAACATTCGTTGCGGTGAAGAAACATTCGCATGTCAAAATTTATTTACATGGTGATATATGAGAGTGCCCATACCAACGCGGCGTAGAAACATATGAGTTCAATTTGACTGACGAATGTTTCCTCGCCGCAACGAATGTTTCGCATTGGTTTGGGAGAGCCTTTAAGGCTATCCCAAACCAATGCGAAACATTCGGTGCGGCAAAGAAACCTTCGTCAGTCAAAATTAATTCACATGGTGATAAATGAGAGTGCCCACTCCAACGCGGCGGAGAAACATTCGCATTTCAAAATTTATTTACAGGATGATAAATGAGAGTGCCCACACCAACTGCGAATGTTTCTTCGCCGCACCGAATGTTCCGCATTGGTTTGGGAGAGCCTTAATACACTGGATAGCGAATTCATATAAGACCGCTTTCACACAAGGAAACTGAGTTGCCAGAAACTAGCTAGCTTCTCGCCTACAAATTCCCAGTTGCCGGCGAGTTGGGACTATGACCGGTATAAGCTGTGAATTGGAAGAGATGATGACAAGAAGGTGAATAGACTTCTTGTGCGTCCAAGAAACAATATGGCAAAACACTGGAAACAGGGCTCGTTTCTTGGACGTTAAGACAAAGGCTTACAAGATGTTCTACTACGGAGAAGAAAAGAACAAAAATGGAATCTGTATCATCCTTGCGGAGGAATTGCTTGGTAACGTCTTGGTTATTTCGAAGTCCAGTGACCGTTTGATGTCTCTAAAATGGGTGATGCAAGGAAATGTGTGGAATATTGTCAGCGCTTATGCTCCCCAAATTGGATGTGAGCAACCGGAAAAAGACGCGTTTTGGCTAGACTTTCACAACCACCTTAAAAACATCCCGAAAGATTAGCTTCTATTTGTGGGCGGAGATTTGAATGGACATGTTGGGAAATCTTACGAGGACAATCATGAGGACTGTCATGGTGGTTTGGGGTACTGAGCTAGGAACCCTCCTGGTGAAGACATCCTAAACATGTGCAAATACCGTGTTTTAAATATCATGTTCATCAAACAACAAAAGCACCTTATTACTTACAGTAGAGGTGGAAATGAAACTCAGGTCGATTACCATCTGGTACCCAGTTTCATGACGCCGCGCCGCAAGTCAAAGATTGCAAAGTGATTTTGGGTGAGCCGATCGCCCCACAACACCGTCTTCTACTGACAGAATTTTGTATGGAGACGAGCAAGACAAACAAACAAACAGAGGGTTCTAGAGGAATCAAGTGGTACAATCTGGATAAAGTAAAAGGCGAAGCGTTCGTCTCTTTTGTGAAAGATTATCTGTATAAAAACATCGATATACATGTAAATAGAGAGTGTGGAGTACAAAAAATGTGGGACTATCTGTAAGAAACCTGCCTGCGGGAAACGAAATTACTGCTAGGAATTGTCAGAGGACACAACCAACACGACAAAGAAACATGGTGGTGGAATGATGAATCCAAAGCAGTAATGACTAGGAAAAAACGGCTTCCAAAGCTTGGTCTAATTGCCCCTGTCATAACATAGATGAAAAAGCACGCCTTGGAGTAGTTTACAGATGTTGCAAGAAAGAAGCAAAAAAAAGTGTGCCCAAATTCAAGCAGCGAGTACGAAGAGCATGTATCGGGAGCTGGAGGAAATATCTGGTTCGGCTGCTGATGAAAACCAAGCTATTCAGCATACCAACATGAACAAGGGTGCAACTATTTTTAAAATCGCCGCACAGAGAAGGAAAAATGCTCAGAAGATTCGTTCACCAAAATTCATTAACAACGCTCAAGTCCAACTCCTTGTGGATGACGACAAAATTCTTCACAGATGGCAAGAGTATTGTGAAGGACTTTTAAATGAACAGTTTCCGAGGGTATACTTTCCAATAGCTGCACCTAACAATGAAAAAGTCGCCGACATCACAGTCTAAGATGTAAGTGATTCGGTGAAAAACCCCAAAAAGGGAAAAGCGATTGGGCCAGACGAGATACCCTCTGAGATCTGGAAAAAGATGGAAGACATCGGGTCTAGATGGCTCATGATTCCCATCTCCAAACTTATCTGCGGCGACCGAATGCCTAATCAGTGGAGGGAAAGTTACCTTCTTCCAATCTACAAGGGGAAGGATGATACACGAAATTGCGACAGCTACCGTTCGATTAAGCTGATGTCACACACCATGAAGATTGTTGAGCGGATATTGGGTGGCCGCTTACGAAAAATAAAGCGGCTATCTGACGACCAGTGCGAGTTTGTTTCGGGTAAATCAACCACAGATGCTATTCAGAATAGAAAAATATCGGGATTACTCGAGAGATTTACATATTGTATTGGTTGATTTTGAAAAAGCATTCGACAGACAACCACGAGATCTGATATGGGTTGCACTTAGGCAACGAGGAGTTCTGGAAGTCTACGTGCAGATGGTCATGTACATGTACGAGCAAGTTAAAACAAAGGTAAAAATCCCCGCAAGAATCACCGAAGAGTTCCCAATTAGAGTAGGTGTGCACCAGGGAAACGTCTTGAGTCCTTTGTTCTTTATTACTGTCCTTGAATTTCTGCTTGAGGATAAGGTGACCGACCCCAAACTGAATCAGTTGTTCTTTGCTGGCGATGAAGCCATCATAAGTGAAGATCCTGTGTCCTTGCAACGAGCAATTTATGTAATGGTGGATGTTAGGGAAATGGATACCACATTAGCGCGAAAAAGACTATACCGGACATCTATTTGAATGGAACAGTGCTTCCCAATTGCTAAAAGTTTAAATTTATTGGATCAATGATCAATAGCGAAGGATCTTGTGATGACGATATCAAACATCGCGTAAGCGAAGGGTGGATAAAGTGGCGGGAAAACTCTGCCATCTTCTGTGATAGAAAAATGCCCTCTAAACTGAAAGAAAAGCTCTACACGGCAGTTGTTCGTCCAGCGCTTACATAAGGTTCATAGTGTTGGACAATGTACAAGAAGTATGAGAGTAAATTGACGGCAGCTGAAATGAAGATGTTTCACATGACAGCAGGAGTGACAAAGCGTGATCGAATAAGAAGCAAGACAATCCGAGGAAGCCTACACGTCAAAAATACCATCTTGGACAAAAAACAGCATGACCAACTTAGCTGGTACTGTCATATACAAAGAAGATGCCATGAAAACCCAGTTCAAAAGGCAATAGCACAAAACGTCCCAACACTATCGCGGAGGAAAACGGGCTCATGAATATTTTTTTTTATTGTGCGTAAAATTGTATTGATAAATACTAAATGTTGGCATACCAGATTTTATTTTTGAAATTGTGCAAAAAATATCATAAAAAAAAATTAATTATTAAGAAAACCGCTCCAACCATTTTTGATTTTTTTTTTTCATACATTTTTTTTTCATAAATTTATATTTATCAAACAAATCAGATGGCATACTTTATTTTGACCTCTAACTTTTTTAGCCATTAAAATAAAATAAAATTATTTAATGAGTTATTTGACCATGTTGGATATAAATATTTGTTTGGTCACTATTTGTGGCAATGAAACAAATTTTAGACCTGTGTCAATCGTGATTGATTCGGTCTTTATGACCCGTTCATCAAAAAGATTGAGTGATTGCAATCGCAGTAAACCAAATCAATCGTTCTCAATGTCAATCGTTTCATCCAGCTGTCTTTCGTTTCAAAGGAAAAGAAAAGAAATATGTTTCGTTCATCCAACTTATTCTCATTCAAATGAGATGATATAAAATGGGAATTAAACATAGCTTTGAAACAATCAATCAATTATTTCAATACTAATCGTTCTAAAGACCGAAACTGAATGAAAATGAAGTACCTACTGCAAAAAGTTCCATATGGTTCCATTCACTTATTTTCCAATTTCCTAAGGTTCGCTTACACTTAAATTCAGTCCACAATCGCATGGAGTGGAGATGAATTTTTGTAAGTAAAATACGCTCAGACTATAAACAATAAGAAAGATTAGAAATTAAATTGAAAATACAGAATATATTTGAAAAAAGGTATTTATTTTAGTATCCATGCTTTTATTTCTGTTACCAAAACAATAAATCAATTAACTTAATAAGCGTTGGTTGGTAAGCTACTGTATTAAATTATTCAGCCAAAATATTGAAAAATATATAATATATAAATAAATATAATTTATTTATGAAGAAAATTGAAAATTTCCTAGTAAGGCTCTCCCTAACCAACGTGAATGTGCCGATTTCGCCGACTCGGCGGCGGTTTTTGTTGTTGTTTAGCATTGTTTATTTGTCATTTTTGTTATCATTGTGAATGATTCCGCCTATATAGCGAATGTTCCGCGTTGGTTTGGGAGAGCCTGTATGTTTTATAACTAACTTTACCTATGTACATAATCACTCCTATTGCGAGTTGTGATTGTTGATTGATAGTTGATAAATATTGACATTTTGGATTTTTAAGAACTCAATTTACTGAATATTTAATCAACTATTCATTGATAGTTGTCAATTTTTTTTATAATTTACAACGGTCTGCATTATTCCCAATGACCAAAACTTTTTTCGGTTGGGTGGTTTAATATCGAATTTCAATGTTTATCAACTATCAATCAACAATCGCAACTCGAAATAGGGGTGAATAGTCTTACCAATAAAGGTTAGACTAGACCGCACTCGATGGAACTACACTGCGGCCTAATTACCTACACTTCAGACTTCACACGAATTCTTGCGAATATTGTTTTGCCTTGTCATGAAGTGTAGTTCCACTGAAATTGAGTGCAGTCTTGCCTAAACAATATTTTTTAATTTGTCTAGAAAATTTTACAGAAAATTCTTCACAAATTAAGAAAAAATGTGTATGACAGTCTTATGAAAATCGTTGTAAATAAATTGAATTCAAATATAATTCCAAATATACAGATTAAGTTGTTGGAGTTTGTTGACTTTTTCAGAAAAATTGCATTATTGTGTAATAGTAGACTATGAATACCACATAATTAAGTAATACCACATTTTCACTAGTCCCAGTGATTATATTTCGTTGAAAATTAACAAATGAGATCCGAAATTACATCATTTAAAAATCCGTGTACAAATACATATTTCGAAATTAGATGAATTCAACAAAATTTGCATTGTATTAGGTGAAGATTTAACAAACGCACCCAATCCGAACATATTTTAAAAGCTTTAAATCTTTAGTATGAAAATAGAAAGAGAAAAAACAAAAATAGCATTTATCTGCCAAATCCCTCAAATGAAATGAGCTATCAAACAAAATAAGAACATTTTAGACGAAAAAACACTTAACGTATTCGAAAATTGATCTCATTTTGGCTCCAAGGAAAACGTAGAATAAACAACTGAGCCGAACGAATCCTTATTAGCTGAACCAGTGAACGTATTTTTCGTTTCGATTCCTGAATTCAAAACCAAAATGAAACAGAAACCTAAATGATTGAAAAAGTGAACGATTGGAACAGAATGAAATTTTCCCATTTATTCGCAGCCAAAATGAAACAGAAACCAAAATGATTGAAAAAATGAACGATTGAAAAGAACGAATCATTGAACTGAACGATATATGAACGATTGAATCTTTTAAAATGAACGATTGACACACCTCTAACAAATTTACATTGATTTGTTCCCAAGTTTTCGACAGGGATGGCTGTCCTCTTCAGGGGATCTTTATTAACATAGTACAAAATAACAAAATAACAATTTTGAGAACATGATGGTGTATGCACAAATAAATATAAAAACAACAAACGTTAAAATAAATCAAAATAAAATTTATTAATGTTTTTTCATTATGAAACAATAATACAAAAATATATAAATAAAATAAAAATGTATATAAAAAAGAACCAAATCACTTCTATTGACGAAGTATTGTCAAATAAATTTGTTATTTGGCGTTTTTGGAGGAAGCGAGAGAGCAGTACACGGCTGATATGTTTTGAGTGTCTTGTTTCCTGTTCATAGTGTTGGCGCTATTTAAAATGTGGAGGGTTTCAAGGGTGTAACGCTTTTAGATATGGTTTTCCTTTTGAAGAATTTTTACTCCATCGAAATCTGGTCTTTGGCCTTCTCAACGCTATGTGTAGCAAGAGCTGTTTTTTCCGAACTTGCACAATTTAAATAAGATTTATGATTGGCCATTCTTTGCTTAAGTAACTGATTTGTTAAACGTCTCATCTTTGTTACGCAGGCAGTTAATTTTATAAACAACACCTGTAGATTTTTCTTTATCTGGTTTTATCTTGAGTTGACTAAAAAGAGGAGCGAGGGTGTTATGTGATTTGTACGCCATATGTATACCTTTCCTTTTGGATGAAACGATCTCTTTGAAGCTTTCGCAAGTTTGGGAACATAAACCATACTTTTATAGAAACCTTTATTATTATCTCATCATCTCCAGGAGGTTTATGTTTTTGTCACAGTATTAAACCTCTTATGAGTTATCCGGGATAACTATTGTCTTGGAGAATTTTGGTGACGATTTTCTCGTTTTCAGAGTGAAATTGCCTATCACTCAACGTGAAGACTTTGTGTATCAGGTTGAAGCTGTGTTAATAATGATATGTTTCGAATGATTTGACCGAAAATTGACGAGTCTCCCAGAAGCTTGTGTTTTTTGTATGCCAGTTGAATGAAAGTTCGTTGTTTTGTCGATGAGTCTTGACAGTTGACAGAATCTTGAAGCACACCGTTAAATTATTTAAAAAAATATTAGATGTACAAAAAAAGAGTGTTTTGATTTTTTTGTTTTTAAAACTATACCTATCGTCTGGAATCGAATACATAATATCGTCGCTCTAAAAGAAAACCGTCATAACTCAAAAAACTTGATTCTTCAGAAAATGAGTTTAAAGTTTTTTAGTCATACGATTTTTCATTGTTTTATTTTTTTTTTTACATTAATAATTTTTTTTTTTAACATTGGGTTAGTTACTTCAATATTTTATTTATTGGAATTCAACAAAATAAATTAAAAAATGTATGAAAACGGTGCAAAAATAAAAGATTTCCCAAACTCTCTCCTAATTAAGTAATTTTTACGGAAAAAAAATTAGGTTATTCACATAAGCTTTTTTTATTTTGGAGTTAGTTCAACACTCTGTTGGCAAAAGGAAATAAGGGCATAACTTGATAAAACATATTGAAGCTAAATTTATTTGATCTGATTAGTCAAAAATATTATAAAGATCAACGGCATAAGTTTGAAAAGTGCCATTGCAAAACACAGTTTTTTTTAAACTTATCAAGAAAAGTGGAACATAAAACGTACAATAAAAAACATAAAATAAGTTATAAAACTGTACTTATTTTATTGCACAAACTGGCCCAACACAAGTTAGTTCTTTTTTCACTGAAATTTAACACACAACACGAATATATACCACTTTTTCACATAAAAAGCACTTCTGTTCACCTCAAGCAAATGGTGGAAACTAAATTATGTCATTGTTGATCAAAGAATTTTATTTCTATCCATCAGCTATAAACAAACAATGAAAACGAAAGATGTGCCAATTGGACCAAAGTCCATCTAGCGTGACTCCGAAGTGCTACAGTAATGGCAGTTTGACAGAAAGAGAGAGAATTTTTTTTTATTCGATTGGCACCATTAACTCAAAAATCGTGTTTTTTGAGTCATTCCTGGTTTTCTTAGACAGCTACGATATGTATTTACCTTAATAAATAAAATATAGTAGTTACCTATACCTACTTCTTCATTTTTCTTGACAAATTTAGGTATGTTATGAATAAAATTTTCTATATGAATACTGTATACTATTTTTTCGGGGCTGACCACGAGACGAGAAAAGTCTCGGTCTCGATCTCGGTCTCGCATGACGAGACCAAAACGAGACTGCCTTTTAAGCAACCGAGACGAGACCGTGACAAGACTGTATATTTGGGCCGAAATTTACAGAGAGTCTAATAAATTAAAAAATCCAATTTTAGTTAAATATTTATTTTCTTCTGCACATACTCAAACGATAATCGAAAATATTTCGTTCCAATAATCAACAGTTTGTCCAGAAATCGTATTTTCCGGAGACGAGACCGAGACGAGACTTAATTATACGAGACCGACACGAGACCGAGACTGAAATATTCGATTTCGAGACCGAGACGAGACTTTCAAAAGTCTCGTCTCGTGACCAGCCCTACTATTTTTCAACGGTGAACAAAAGAAAATTTTTAGGGGTGTCAGAAAAAAAATTTCCAGGGCGGTAAACTCTGTAAAAATGGATCTGCCTTACATAAAAACTTTTAAAGGTGGAATAACAAATTGTCACCGTCATACTTTCCGTCTAAGGCAGCTTACCCTGTACCTTCGTACCTATTATTCTCAAAGTACAATCTTGGATAAACCCACTCCTAATTTGCAACATAAGTAGTATGTAATATGTAGATGTCACATTAGTTCCTATATTGATATTTGGGATTGCTAAGGGGTCGTTTGTGGTCTCACTTATGTGGATTAAGGCACTTCAATCTAATGTCCTATATGAAACCATTTTCTTTGTGTTTGATTGGCAGCAGCACACAATCGACTGCGATAAAAGAAGTTAGAAAGCGTATCCCTTAATCCTTTCATAACAAGCTTTTAAGGACGAATCATGAAGCCAAAAAAGTTGTAGGTATGTATTACAAAATGATGGTTTGTTTGCTAGCTTAACTTGAGTCAGCATGATTTTGGGTTAATAGCTCATAATGATTTGTGAACCTTTTAAATTGGATTGAAAATCCCTGTCGTTGTTGTTGTCATTGCCACACGGATGTTTCTTAATAGCATTTAGTTTCTTTGCTTATGTCACGTCATGGTCACAAGCTTTTAATTTTGTTCTGATAAATGAATCGAATTGTTGTCTGTAGTATTTTGTATTATAATAATTAAGATATTAATGAACAACTTAAAGTAAGGAAGAAAATACAAATCAAAATGTAATATATCAAAAGGTCATTAATTAAAATGTCTCTTTCTATAAATTTACTGTTAAAATGGATAAGTCATCACACAAACAAAATCCTTTCAGAGATGATAATATTGATTTTGGACTGTAGAGCCAGAACTCATCAATTCATATTACAATTACTTTATATTAATAAATAAAAAACAATATAAAGTAATTGTAAAAAATATTAAAAATATAAAGTAATTGTTTGTTTCGACTGACAACATAGGCGCCTGCAAGGCGACTGAGCATACCCTAAGCGGAGCGACGGAGTCGCGTGAGCGGGACAGACGACCCGAAAAGGGGGTTAAAATCCTTAAACCCGCGAAGCGGGCCACCCAAAGGACTGTTTACTACAAAAAACTTTGATAACAGATCGACTGACAACATAGGCGCCTGCCAGACGACTGAGCATACCCTAAGCGGAGCGACGGAGTCGCGTGAGCGGGACAGAGGACCCGAAAAGGGGGTTAAAATCCTTAAACCCGCGAAGCGGGCCAGCCAAAGGACTGTTTACTACAAAAAACTTTGATAACAGATCGACTGACAACATAGGCGCCTGCCAGACAACTGAGCATACCCTAAGCGGAGCGACGGAGTCGCGTGAGCGGGACAGAGGACCCGAAAAGGGGGTTAAAATCCTTAAACCCGCGAAGCGGGCCACCCAAAGCACTGTTTACTACAAAAAACTTTGATAACAGATCGACTGACAACATAGGCGCCTGCCAGACGACTGAGCATACCCTAACCGGAGCGACGGAGTCGCGTGAGCGGGACAGAGGACCCGAAAAGGGTGTTCAAATCCTTAAACCCGCGAAGCGGGCCACCCAAATGACTGTTTATTACAAAAAACTTTGATAACAGATCGACTGACAACATAGGCGCCTGCCAGGCGACTGAGCATACCCTAAGCAGAGCGACGGAGTCACGTGAGCGGGACAGAGGACCCGAAAAGGGGGTTAAAATCCTTAAACCCGCGAAGTGGGCCACCCAAAGGACTGTTTACTACAAAAAAAAAATTTGATAACAGATCGACTGACAACAAAGGCGCCTGCCAGACGACTGAGCATACCCTAAATTAAAATCCTTGAACCCGCGAAGCGGGCCACCCAAGGTGCTGTTTACTACACACAAACTGAAATCTCATCAACTGATAACATTTACTTTACGAAAAATCAGGTTTTATCTTTAAACTTGATTTGCGAGCCAAAGAAGCATCGTGGACCCCCCAAAGTTTGCACATTCAAATTTGATTTGCGGCTAAACTAATCATCTTACAAAACTAAAAATTGCCTTTTCGTGATCATCTAGAGACTACCACCTTTCAATCGAAATATCGCATGATATGAAAAACCGAATTTTATCTTTAAACTCGATTTGCGAGCCAAAGAAGCATCGTAGACCCCCCAAAGTTTGCACATTCAAACTTGATTTGCGGCTAAACTAAGCATCTTACAAAACTAAAAATTGCATATTCGTGATCTAGAGACCTACAATAATGGGACAACTGTTTTTTGTCCATGGCTATATTGAGGGAACTGTAGTCCCTCTGGTTTATTGCCTGATGAGCCGAAAATCTACCGAGGCCTACAACGAGTTCTGGCTGTAACTACTCAAAGTGTGACAACAACATGCATCTGAAGCCAGATGTCATCATATCTGACTTTGAGCAGGCCATCAAAACAACAGCAGCTGAATTCTTTCAAGAAGCCCAGCTTCACGGATGCCTATTTCATTTTGGCCAGATTATTTGGAGGAAAGTCCAGGACCTCGGCTTGGCCACCAAATATGGGCAGGAAGAGGGGTTAGCGATGGAAGTTAGGATGCTGAAGGCATTGGCTTTTTTTCCAGCTGATGAAGTGGGGATTTATTTTGAGATCCTCTATGCTTCGCTGCACAACGTGGAGACCAAAAGACTGGCCACATGGTTTAAAAAGAATTATGTTGGTACTGCATCGATACCACCGCGGTACAGCCAACTGATAACATTAACTTTACGAAAAATCAGGTTTTATCTTTAAACTTGATTTGCGAGCCAAAGAAGCATCGAGGACTTCCCAAAGTTTGCACATTCAAATTTGATTTGCGGCTTAACTAATTATCTTGCAAAACTAAAAATTGCATATTCGTGATCAGCTAGAGACTGCCACCTTTCAATCGATGTATCGCATGATACGAAAAACCGACTTTTATCTTTAAACTCGATTTGCGAGCCATAGAAGCATCGTAGACCCCCCAAAGTTTGCACATTCAAACTTGATTTGCGGCTAAACTAAGCATCATACAAAACTAAAAATTGCATATTCGTGATCAAGGGAATGCCACCTTTCAATCGATGTATGGTATGATATGAAAAACCGACTTTTGTCTTTAAACTCGATTTGCGAGCCAAAGAAGCATCGTAGACCCCCCAAAGTTTGCACATTCAAACTTGATTTGCGGCTAAACTAAGCATCTTTCAAAACTAAAAATTGCATATTCGTGATCTAAGGACTGCCACCTTTCAATCGATGTATCGCATGATATGAAAAACCGACTTTTATCTTTAAACTCGATTTGCGAGCCATAGGAGCAACTTAGACCCCCCAAAGTTTGCACATTCAAACTTGATTTGCGGCTTAACTAAGCACCATACAAAAGCATTTTACAAAACTAAAAATTGCATATTCGTGATCTAGAGACTGCCACCTTTCAATCGATGTATCGCATGATATGAAAAACCGACTTTTGTCTTTAAACTCGATTTGCGAGCCAAAGAAGCATCGTAGACCCCCCAAAGTTTGCAAGTTCAAACTTGATTTGCGGCTAAACTAAGCATCTTACAAAACTAAAAATAGCATATTCGTGATCTAGGGGCTGCCACCTTTCAATCCACCTTGTCAAAAATTCGCGCGAATTTATTACAATAACTTCGTTATTTTTTTTTTAAATATATTGTTTTTTTTTTTCATCAATTCGCGCGAATTTATTACAATAACTTTGTTATTTTTTTTTAAATATATTGTTATTGTTTTTATACAATATATTGGTTTTAAAAAATATAAAAAATTCGGGCCATTTCTGGCTAAATTAAGCATTTCACAGAATTAAGGATATTATTTTCATCATCTTAGAGTTCCCACTTTCAATCGCCATACCATGCGAAACAAACAAAACTAACTTTTAACCCGAATTCCCACATCATTAATATACCGAGTCCCAATAAGAACTGAAGTATCATTGCAAACACAATTTGCTTATATACTTGACGAATAATTGTTCGTTCTTGTTGATTCTCATCTTACTTAGGTCCTCGGACCTATTACGTCCGTGATGTTTCCCTTACGGGACATAGTGCCTCCACTACATCTACGCGCCATCGTGTACGATTTCTTGAAATATATTTCAGCTCTCTCCAACTTTTCCCCAGTCGTGCCGATTCCTGTTCGACCGTTCTTCGCCATGTACTTCTAGGCCGGCCCACTTGTCTTCCCTCCTGTGTGAGCGGGTTCCACTGCATTGCTTGAGATGCAATGCACCGATCGCCTTTTCGAAGCGTATGGCCAATCCACTGCCACTTTCTTCTTCGTATAATGGAGTCTATGGGCTCCTGACCCGTTCTCGCATCGGCATTGGAGATACGGTTGGGCCAGAAAATCCTCAAGATGTTTCGTAGACATCTATTAACGAAGGTTTGCAGCTTTCTAGTGACAATTTCAGTGACTTTCCAAGTGCTGCAGCCGTAAAGCCGAACGGATTCAACATTGGAGCGGAACAGTCGTAGCTTGGTCTTTAAGCTAAAAGAGTTGTTTCTCCATATTTTGGACAGCATTCCGAACGCAGCCTTTGCTTTTCTGATTCGGCTGTTTACGTCCAGTTCAGTTCCGCCACCCGTAGAGATAATACTCCCAAGATATTGGAAATCCTCTACCATCTCTACCGGTTGTCCAGAAATATTTACTTGGATTGATGAGGAAGTTCCAAGGCTGATCCTTTTAGTTTTTGCCGAGTTGATCTTAAGCCCTACGATTTCTGCTTCTCTCTCCACCCTTGTTGTCATTTGATGGAGATCCATGATCCTATGAGAGAGTAAGCATACGTCGTCCGCGTAGTCCAGATGTTTGGGGTGAGATTGCAGAGTCCACTGAATTCCTCCATTTCCATTTGACAAAGCTGCGTGCAGTACGTCACTTATCACCAACAGGAACAGTATTGGTGACAGTATACAGCCGTGCCTAACTCCACTTTGGATTTCAAACTCCTCTGACAGCCTTCCTTTGTGCAAAACGTGACACTTGGATCCATCATATGTAGCCTCTTGATAATAGCAATCAATTTATCTGGGATGCCCCTCCTGTGCAAAGCAAGCCAAATAAATTCTCTATTGACACTGTCGAACGCCTTTTCAAAATCAATGAACAGCAGGTGAAGTGGTGATCGATATTCAACGCACTGTTCGATGATGATCCTCAAGGTGTTGATGTGATCCACACAGGAAGATCCAGTGCGGAAACCTGCTTGTTCGGCGTCGAGTGTGTCTTCGAGGTGGTCTTTAATTCGGTCCAATATTATCCTTGCTGTTATCTTGGCTACTGCAGGCAGAACGCATATTCCTCTCCAGTTTTCGCACTGTGTGAGATCTCCTTTCTTTGGGAGCTTGACAATCATTCCTTTTTTCCACTCTTCAGGAAAGCTCTCTGTTTCCCAAGCTCTCTTAATAAGTGGGTGCAGTAGCTCGCTCGATGTCGTTGGGGCTGCTCCTAAGAGCTCTGCAGGAATACCGTCAAGTCCAACCGCTTTGTTGTTCTTCAGTGCTTTGATGGCGGTGATAATTTCTTCTTTACTGGGGCGTACGGTGCGTATTCGGGAAATTGTTACTTCGGGTAGCTCAGTGGGAGTAGGGTTCACTTCACTTGCGAAAACGCGGTTTAAAACCGCAGAAAAGTGTTCCCTCCACCTTATGAGCTGGTCCTCATCCGAAATTAGCAGGGATCCGTTTGTGTCTTTAACCAGGTGTTGTTTAGAGCTCTGGACACCAGTGAGCTCTTTGGTAATTCTGTAGACGGTCCTACTGTCACACCTACTAGCGGCTTCTTCTGCTTCTGTAGCCAGTGCGTTGATGAAGTTACGCTTATCACGTCGCACACTACGGTGAACTTCCCTCATCTTCATGCGGTACGTAGACTCAAGCTCGTTTCTCCCTGCTGCTGGGGTAGCTGCGATGCGAGCTTTAAGGTGTTTCCTTTCTTCGATCCTTGCCCAAGTTTCGTCGGAAAGCCAAGCACTATTTCTTCCTTGCGCCCGGCCGACTATACTTTCAGCACCGGATATGAACACATTTTTCACAGCACACCAATGATTTTCGATGGATGTGGCTTCCGTGCTGCTGATTGCGTTCAATCCTTGTGAAAGGTGGTCCCCTAGTTGTTGGCGCACTGCAGGATCCTTTAGTCTATCTGTATTAAACTTGGGCATTCGAGTGTTTCCTTGGGATCTCCGAACTGCAGCTGTACGCAATCTTACGGTAGCAACCATCAGATGGTGGTCCCGGGCCATTCCCATATCAGCACCTCTTCTGTTACGGAAGTCCTGGAGACTGCTTCTAAGACGCCGGCTGATCGCGAAGTGGTCAATTTGGTTGGAAGTTGCTTGTCTGTCAGTCGACACCCAACTGACTTTGTGGCACGTCTTATGCTCGAACATGGTCCCTCCAATAACAAGGCCGTTGGCGTTGCAGAAATCGACAAATCGTTCGCCATTGTCGTTTGGGTTACCAACACCATGTTTTCCCATGACATGCCTTAGCCCAGTGTTGTCATTGCCAACCTTGGTATTTAAGTCTCCCATCACCATAACTATATCACCTCGTCGAACGCTATCATAAGCAGCACTCAGCCAGTTATAAAAGGCCTCCTTCTCCTCGTCAGAAGAGAGCAAAGTTGGGGCGTAACACTGTATGATGGTGACGCGACGTACTCTAGTCCGGAACCTGGTTTTCAGGATCCAGTCACCTAAAGGCTCCCAGGAAATTAGGCTTTTGAGAGCTGTTTTGGAAAGCAGCAATCCAACGCCAGATTCCCGAGCGCTTCCAGGTGTTTTCCGGAATAGAATAGTACAGTGTTACGGGTTGGTGACTTGAACTTCCCCGAACCTAGCCATCTTACTTCACTTATCCCTAAGATGTCCATCCTATACCGCATGAATTCCTTCTCTAGTTGCAGGAATCTGGCATTCTGAGGACCTTCTTTTCCATTGTCAAGAAGCATCTTCACATTCCAGAAACCAATCTTTGTCCGGGTACAATAGCCAAAAGTCGTCAACGAGTTATCATTAATTATCCGAGGCGTAGTGTTGGTTTCGGTAGCGGGTTGATTTCAGTTACGGAGAATGCTAACCTCCGTAACGTATCCTAGAAAGCTAGGCCTTTTCGCACTTGTAATTTTGGCCTATTAATGTATATTGGGATACATAAATAGTTGCCCGGGGACCACCACGAGGAGGTAAAACAAGCACTTCATCGTGACTGATTGTTTCGCTACTGGCCCAGACCAAGTTCTGAGCAATCAATAGTTTCCCGATCAGGCACGATGCAGGTCGCCCAAAATATGAAAAAAAAAAAAAAAATCCCCACAAAAAAAATACACCAGCCCTGTACAATAACCCACAAAAACCAACACGCACAACCCTACAACAGTAACCAAAACATTCGACCCTACAGCCATCAGCAACCCAAACGTACCAAACATACCACACAACACACAATAAATCAAAATGATATCCCTTCAACAGAAGGAGATGTTACCTCGTGTGAGTTCTGGAAAGAACTGATTAATTTCCGAAATTTCATTCGTTTATATACCCCCTGTTGGACGAATTTTTAGTTGGTTGCGATTGCCTGTCTTTATTTGAATTTTATGTGCGTTCTTGTCGATTCTCACAGAATCGAGTGAAAAGTATTGACATTGCCAATACAGTGCTGTCTTCAAAAAATGCAAAAGGGGCGGTGCGATGATTTTGATTGGCTTATATTGCAAAGGAATGATTTTGATTGGCTAATATGAAATTTAACAACAACGCCGTCGCGGTCGTTTAGTATCGGAACCGGCGGGATTTCGTTTTACGGGATTTTGTGCCGCGGGATTTCGTTACGCGGGATTTTGTGACGCCGGATTTCGTAGCCAACCCGTTAAATCTCTTTAAGATTTTTTTTAGTTCTTAGAAGAACTGAAAACTTTCCCCAGGCCATAGTCTGGGGCATTGAATTTCGCTTTTCATTCGGTTAAGTACATTCATTTGACGACAAATTTTTTTTTTTTGGTCATCGAAAAATTTCTCGCCCAATAAAAAGTATTTAAGCAAGTTAAATTCCGGAATTTAATTCGCACTCATAGTGAAGTGGAGTGAAGAAGAACACATCAGTTCAGATCGGTCATTCGAGGTGTACGCACACGGAAGATTAAAGTGAATTTTTACAAAGTGATTTACCTGCGGAATATTTAAAAATTCCAAAGAAAAGGAACAGTGAAGGGTTTTTATTTCCTATTTCCTGCCACCTGCATCAAAATTACCACGAACGATCAAGAGATTACCTACCCAGACTAAAATGGGTAAAAAGGAAAGAAGGAAGGAAGACGCAGGTGCTACCTGCGACAACTTCATAGAAAATGTGAAGAATGGGATTTCTACACAGTTTCTCGTCAATATACATGAGAAACTGGCCACTTTCGACGACCTCTACAACCAGCAAGAGGAAAGCGATGGTCTCCAATCGGACTATGAAGATCTGGAACCCCAAGCCAATGACGATATCCCTCAAGACGGGATGGAAATTGAGGTACAACCGGATACACAGCCCGAACCAGAGGCCATTGTGAAAGTGGTCATGATAAAAAGGAAGAGAAAGAAGACGGTTACTTCTCCTGAGCGAGTGGACGCAAACAAAACCGCTCCTTCCACATCAAAAGCTGTCAAAGACAAAAAAGACGAAGTAACTGGTGCAGAAATACCATCAACAACACCAGACATCACAGCCAATACTGCAACTCCAGCAACACAAGTTAGGACAACAACAGTCAAAATTGCTAAAGGAACACCAAGGTCACAACTAATGCCACCGATTGTGTGCTCCAAGCTCAACGTAGCTACAAGGCGCACAACTACAAAAACAACAAAACAATCATCCTGACAAAAACGAAGGAAAACCACAAGAAGATAGCAGAGTGCTTACGAATGAGGAAAACCGAATTCAACACGTACACACCAAAAGAGTTCATCATACTTTGGACGTCAAGCAAATTATGGAGGAACTGCAGTTTGAAGGGATCCCAGCAATCACCGTCAGCCCCCAGAACCCGAGAAGTTTCAACAACTTTGTTGTCGATGTGAAAAAGAACAGTAACATAGCTGCTATCTTCAGTAAAACCCTTCTCCTAAATCAAAAGGTCTATTGGGAAAAATTCAGATCCACCGGCATCACACAATGCAAGAACTGCCAATCAGTTGGATATGTAGCCAGCAACTGTGGTAGGAGCTACAGATGCATTAAATGCAAGGATCAGCATCTTTCAGGACAGTGCCAGAGGAAAAAAGATGACAACAAAGACAAAAATGTTTACTGTGTAAACTGCCAGAAAACAGGACACCCAGCTAGTTGGAAAGGATGTCCAACTCTGAAAAGAAAGCTAGAAGAGAAGAAGAAATCCACTGAGAGGAAGAAGGAGCAAGTGAAACAAGAAGACCACAGTAGAAGCTATTCGTAAAGGATTCTCTTACGCCGATGTAGCTGCTCTTAATTCTGTAAAGAAGCCAACTCCTAAGGTGATGAAACCTGCCAAAGAAGAAACACCCAGGAACCCGCAACCAGCCAACACAAAACCACAAAAACAACATAAGACCCAGAGCAACAGTGACGTTTTCGCGGACGCCGAAACACTATTCGGTGCTGACCTTTTAACACTAGTTCAAAAGGCCAAACAAATAGTCCCCAGCAACTACGCAAGCCTTGATGATAAGGCTAAAACATTTATAACTGGACGTCTTATATGCCAATTATGCTTTTAAGAAACCTGCAACTAGTAACCCACAATGTTAACTCTATTTACTCATTAACAAGACGGGTTTCTTTAAACTTGTTTTTAAAGTCAAAGAAACCTGATATTCTTTTCTTACAGGAAACCTTCTTGAAGGCAAGAAACTGATATGAACCGGATGGATACAATATCTACAGAGAAGACAGGAACGAAGAAGGAGGAGGCGCCGCTATTCTTATACGCAACCTCATCCCGGGTGAACAAATCAAAATCCATGGACTCAAGGCTACAGAAGCAACCTGCGTGATCATTCGAACATCTGACACTGAAACTCTATAACTTATATCCATCTACATTACAGGAAACTCATCAAAGACGAACATACAACACGACCTTAAAACGTTGATGGACCTTGCCAACCGTCATACGTAATGCGTCATAGGAGGTAACTTTAACACAAGGCATCCGGGATGGTTGGACAGCAACACTACGCTTCAGGGGGAAGCTATCGTAGACTGGCTGGACACTAACCCACATCATCACTCAATGGAAATAATTTCCCAACCCAGATCCATATTCCCACGCACGCCATCAACACTGGACTTTTTCCTGGTCACAACAAACTTCATCAGCATACTCCCACAGCTCGCGAACTATTATTGTGTGGCTCATACTTCCGATTCAGGTCACCTTGCTGTGAAGCTGAGTGTTCGTCTCACACGGAGGATATTGGCTGTCCAACCTGATCCCGAATACCATATCAGCTTTAATAGGATCAACTGGAATCAGTTTCGTTCTGACACCGAAGCTGAACTACCAGAGATAACTAGAAATGCTAACCCCAGCAACATGGAAATTGACGGAGCTATTCACCAGTTTGGAAGGGCAGTCAGCAATACAATGGACAACCAGAAGACTCTAAGGAAGAGTAAGGACAAATTTGCTAATCTACCTGCTCACATCCTTGCCATCAACCAGCATAGGCAAAGGCTAAGGAAGAAGCTCCAACGCATACTGCATCGGACCTTCAACACTGAAAATGAAGAGTATAAGAGAACCCACTCTCAACTGAAGTGCACCCAGGTCATGTTTGATCAGGCGGTTAAACATTTCCGGAACTCCCAACTACAGAAGAGACTGGAGGAAATCAAACCTGGACCAGATTGCTTTAAACAAATAAACAAGATTGTTGGAAATAGAAAATCCATACCGGAAACCATAAACTATGGACAAAGTAGTAGGGCATCCACTCCAGCAGAGAAGGCAGAAATATTCGCCAATCACTTCGAGGGAAATTTCATCGATCGTCCGCCAGTTCACCTCCCAGAGTTCTTGATGGAAGTCGAAGCAAGAGTGCAACAAAACCAACTCACAACAACAATTACCACTTTCAACGAAGTGAATCCTGCCCACAATCCGAACATTGATGACCTGTTCACCAATCTTGAGGAAGTGGGAGACATCATAAATCCAGCCAACTCAAAGAAGTCAACCGGACCTGAGGGCATATCCAACTATGTCCATAAGAAGTTGCCCAATATTGCTGTTTTCCTGTTGACAGTCATCTTTAATAACTGCCTTAACAACGGATACTTTCCAGCACTTTGGAAAACTGCAAAGATTGTTCCAGTGCCATATTATACCAAACTTCCAGTATGGATTTCGGGCGATGCACTCCACAGTACATCCTCTACTGGGACTACACAGCGACGTCACCGTGGTATTAAACAAGAAGGAAACGACAGTGGCATGTCTTATTGACATTGAGAAGGCATTCGATAGCATCTGGATGAAAGGGATCGTTTTCGAGCTGATAGAATTCGGCTTCCCAGGACATTTGGTAAGAATAATTAAACATTTTCTAACTAATAGACTCTTTTTTGTACAGGTTTTAAACGAAAACTCAGGAATGAAGACCATCAGGGCAGGTGTACCTCAAGGATCTTAGCTAGGACCATTTCTCTTCAGCATCTACACGGCAGACCAACCGGATAGCATGTCAAGAACAAAGACAAAATTGTGTGCCGATACACGACGTCCCTATCCCCAGAGATTGCAGCTAGTAGAGTGCAAACCTATGTCAAAAACCTTTGGAACTACTATATGAAATGGGTTTTGAAGATCAACACTAGTAAAACGGAACTCATCTGCTTCCGGCCACCTCAAGCACAGACAAGAGCACGAAGAAGCATTGCCGCTAGAAGCCGAAATATCAACATCAGTTTGCCAGATGGAACCATCATCCATACAAAAGAAGCCACCAAATACCTTGGAGTGCACTTCACCAACAAGATGAAATTCAACAAACATGCGATGGCGATTCTAAAGCGTGCAAACTTTTCGTTTCATCTTCTTCATCCTCTACTGAGAAAACAGAATGGACTAAGCAAGAAGACGAAGCTTCTCATGTACAAGCAGCTGATCAGGCCGGTCCTAACCTACGCCTGCCCCATCTGGTTAACCATATCTCCTTCAGCGATGAAGGACATAAAACTATTCGAGAGAAAGATCTTGAGAATTTGCACATGACTATATTGGAACCCACACAGCCGAAGCTACACTCGATGTAGTTGATGATGCATTTTCAAAAAAAAAAAAAGTTATTTGGCGGACCCTTATATAAAAAATCATTTTAAGTAGACATTAGAAATAAGTTGGGCCCCTTCTGAGCCAACAATTAAAACATTAGTTAATAATAAGCTTAGTTGTAAGTCAATTGTATATAGAATCTAGCTAAATAAAACAAAATCTTAAATCTAAAAAAAAAAAAAAAGAATTTAATTCAGTTCTTGTTAGAACTCGGTCGTGGCAGGACCTACAAAACATAGCCGAGATATCAGATCGATGTGGAATTGGTTAAAAAAAGTTAAAAAAAATAAGTTTTTTACATAAATAAAATTAACTTTTTTAAGTTTTGGAAAAAAACTTTTTTTACCAATATTTAGCAACAAAATAATATCCCTTTGAAGAAAATTTTGAATTCTGAAAAGAATTTTCACTTCAAAATGGCCTCAGACTATAATCTGCGGCAACGATTTCCATTAACTCCCTTTTTCACAAAAAAATTAGGTTTTTTACAAAAAGAAATCAAATTTTTTACAAAAAAAAATACCTTTCTTGCAAAAAAAAACTAATTATTTTTACAAAAAAAGAATAATTTTTTTTACAAAAAATTAACTTTTTGCAAAAAAAAAATGACATTTTTACAAAAAAATAACTTTTTTGCAAAAAAAACTACTCATTTGTTATTTTTACAAAAAAAAAAATTAACTTTTTTCAAACAAAAATTAAATTTTTAACAAAAAAAATAACATTTTTACAAGAAAAATGAACATTTTCATAAACAAAAATCAACTTTCTTACAATAAAAAAAACAACTTTTTTTAACCGAAAAATTATTTTTTTTTTTAAATGAAAATACCACACATGGTACCATTTACTACTGAAAAACACACTGACTGTAAACAAAGGCGCCTGCCTGGCGACTAAACATACCCTAAACGGAACCCGCGAAGCGTGCCACCCAAAGTACTGTTTACTACAAAAAAACTTTAATAACAAATCGACTGACAACATAAGCGCCTGCCAGAGCATACCCTAAGCGGAGCGACGGAGTCGCGTTAGCGGGACAGAGGACCCGAAAAGGGGGTTAAAATCCTTGAACCCGCGAAGCGGGCCACCCAAGGTGCTGTTTACTACACACGAACTGAAATCACATCAACTTTACGAATAATCAGGTTTTATCTTTAAACTCGATTTGAGAGCGAAAGAAGCATCGTAGACCCCCCAAAATTTGCACATTCATTTGCAGATTTGCGGCTAAACTAAGCATCTGACAAAACTTAAAATTGCATATTCGTGATCTAGGGACTACCACCTTTCAATCGATGTATCGCATGATATGAAAAACCGACTTTTATCTTTAAACTCGATTTGCGAGCCAAAGAAGCATCGTAGACCCTCCAAAGTTGGCGCATTAAAACTTGATTTGCGACTTAACTAAGCATCTTACAAAATTCAAAATGTTTCCGTTTTGCGGTAAAATGTAGCCAACCCCCTAACGCTTACGCCTAGAAAAACACCACCGGGACCGGCTTCGTAGCACCATACAAATAATATCCCCCTCCCTAACAATAGCAACCACAACACCAATTCACCCCAACCAACTATCCCTCAAACTAAAATTGACTCACCGGAGTTCTAAGAAGAACTGATTTAAACTCCGGCATTACGATTGTTTGAATAATTTTTTTTTAGACGAGAAATTTTACTACGAACAAAATTTCGGGTCCAATGGTTACTAGAGGAAAAGTTTTGTTCTAGTTGAATTCCAGTTTCCACCGACGAACAAAACTTCTCACCCTAGCACCTACCTACCTACCCTTCCACACGAAAACAATCACCGTCCTGAACCGCAAATAAATACCCAAAAGCAAAACCTAGGCCAAACATTCTCTCACCAGCACCAGCAACCCAAACAACCTCACAGCTCACACCACACAAGACACAACACGCAAGAAAATCAAAAATAATATCCCTTTAAGAGTCCTAGAACGAACTGATTAATTTCTTTTTTTTAGATTTAAGATTTTGTTTTATTTAGCTAGATTTTATATACAATTGACTTACAACTAAGCTTATTATTAACTAATGTTTTAAATGTTGGCTCAGAAAGGCCCAACTTATTTCTTATGTCTACTTAAAATGATTTTTTATATAAGTATAAAATACATATTTTGGGCTTCTTAACCTAATACATGATTTTTTTATTTGAAACGAAAAGTTTGCACGCTTTAGAATCGCCCTCGCATGCTTGTTGAATTTCATCTTGTTGGTGAAGTGCACTCCAAGGTATTTGGTGGTTTCTTTTGTATGGATGATGGTTCCATCTGGCAAACTGATGTTGATATTTCGGCTTCTAGCGGCAATTCTTCTTCGTGCTCTTATCTGTGTTTGAGGTGGCCGGAAGCAGATGAGTTCCGTTTTACTAGTGTTGATCTTCAAACCCCATTTCATATAGTAGTTTCAAAGGTTGTTGACGTGGGTTTGTACTCTACTAGCTGCAATCTCTGGGGATAGGGACGTTGTGTATGTGATGGAGTCATCGGCATACAGTTTTGTCTTTGTTCTTGACATACTATCCGGTTGGTCTGCCGTGTAGATGCTGAAGAGAAATGGTCCTAGCTAAGATCCTTGAGGTACACCTGCCCTGATGGTCTTCATTCCTGAGTTTTCGTTTAAAACCTGTACAAAAAAGAGTCTATTAGTTAGAAAATGTTTAATTATTCTAACCAAATGTCCTGGGAAGCCGAATTCTATCAGCTTGAAAATTATCCCTTTTATCCAGACGCTATCGAATGCCTTCTCAATGTCAATAAGACATGCCACTGTCGTTTCCTTCTTGTTTAATACCACGGTGACGTCGCTGTGTAGTCCCAGTAGAGGATGTATTGTGGAGTGCATCGCCCGAAATCCATACTGGAAGTTTGGTATAATATTTCTTTCCCCACAGAAATATTTAACTTTTCTTAGTAGTAAAGATTCCAGGACTTTGCTTATGCAGCAAAGTAGCGATATTGGCCTGGATCCTTCCACGTTTTGTCTGTTGGTCTTCTTTGGCACTGGAACAATCTTTGCAGTTTTCCAAGCTGCTGGAAAGTATCCGTTGTTAAGGCAGTTATTAAAGATGACCGTCAACAGGAAAACAGTAATATTGGGCAACTTCTTAAGGACATAGTTGGATATGCCGTCAGGTCCGCTTGACTTCTTTGAGTTCGCTGTATTTATGATATCTCCCACTTCCTCAAGATTGGTGATCACGTCATCAATGTTCGGATTGTGGGCAGGATTCACTTCGTTGAAAGTGGTAATTGTTGTTGTTAGGTGGTTTTGTTGCACTCTTGCCTCGACTTCCATCAAGAACTCTGGGAGGTGAACTGGCGGACGATCGATGAAATTTCCCTCGAAGTGATTGGCGAATGCTTCTGCCTTCTCTGCTGGAGTGGATGCCTTACTACTTTGTCCATAGTTGATGGTTTCCGGTATGGTTTTTCTTTTTCCAACAATCTTGTTTATTTGTTTAAAGCAATCTGGTCCAGGTTTGATTTCCTCCAGTCTCTTCTGTAGTTGAGAGTTCTGGAAATGTTTAACCGCCTGATCAAACATGACCTGGGTGCACTTCAGTTGAGAGTGGGTTCTCTTATACTCTTCATTTTCAGTGTTGAAGGTCCGATGCAGTATGCGTTGGAGCTTCTTCCTTAGCCTTTGCCTATGCTGGTTGATGGCAAGGATGTGAGCAGGTAGATTAGCAAATCTGTCCTTACTCTTCCATAGAGTCTTCTGGTTGTCCATTGCATTGCTGACTGCCCTTCCAAACTGGTGAATAGCTCCGTCAATTTCCGCGTTGTTGAGGTTAGCATTTCTAGTTATCTCTGGTAGTTCAGCTTCGGTGTCAGAACGAAACTGATTCCAGTTGATCCTATTAACGCTGATATGCTATTCGGGATCAGGTTGGACAGCCAATATCCTCCGTGTGAGATGAACACTCAGCTCCACAGCATGGTGATCTGAATCAGAAGTATGAGCCACACAATGATAGTTCGCGAGCTGTGGGAGTATGCTGATGAAGTTTGTTGTGACCAGGAAGAAGTCCAGTGTTGATGGCGTGCGTGGGAATGTGGGTCTGGATTGGGAAATTATGTCCATTGAGTGATGATGTGGGTTAGTGTCCAGCCAGTCTACGATAGCTTCCCCCTGAAGCGTAGTGTTGCTGTCCAACCATCTCGGATGCCTTGCGTTAAAGTCGCCTCCTATGACGCATTGCGTATGACGGTTGGCAAGGTCTATCAACGTTTTAAGGTCGTGTTGTATGTTCGTCTTTGATGAGTTTCCTGTAATGTAGATGGATATAAGTTATAGAGTTTCAGTGTCAGATGTTCGAATGATCACGCAGGTTGCTTCTGTAGCCTTGAGTCCATGGATTTTGATTTGGTCACCCGGGATGAGGTTCCGTATAAGTATAGCGGTGCCTCCTCCTTCTTCGGTCCTGTCTTCTCTGTAGATGTTGTATCCATCCAGTTCATATCGGTTCCTTGCCTTCAAGAAGGTTTCCTGTAAGAAAAGAATATCGGGTTTCTTTGACTTTAAAAACAAGTTTAAAGAAACCCGTCTTGTTAGTGTGTAAATAGAGTTAACATTGTAGATTACTAGTTGCAGATTTTTTAAAAGTATAATTGGCATATAAGACGTCCAATTATAAATGTTTTAGCCTTATCATCAAGGCTTGTGTAGTTGCTGGGTACTATTTGTTTGGCCTTTTGAACTAGTGTAAAAAGGTCAGCACCGAATAGTCTTTCGGCGTCCGCGAAAACGTCACTGTTTCTCTGGATCTTATGCTGTTTTTGTGGTTTTGTGTTGGCTGGTTGTGGGTTCCTGGGTGTTTCTTCTTTGGCAGGTTTCATCACCTTAGGAGTTGGCGTCTTTGCAGAATTAAGAGCAGCTACATCTGCGTAAGAGAATCCCTTACGAATAGCTTCTACTGTGGTCTTCTTGTCAGCTTTCACTTCTCTTCTAGCTTTCTTTTTACAGTTGGACATCCTTTCCAACTAGCTGGGTGTCCTGTTTTCTGGCAGTTTACACAGTAAACATTTTTGTCTTTGTTGTCATCTTTTTTCCTCCGGCACTGTCCTGGAAGATGCTGATCCTTGCATTTAACGCATCTGTAGCTCATACCACAGTTGCTGGCTACATATTCAAATGATTGGCAGTTCTTGCATTGTGTGATGCCGGTGGATCTGAATTTCTCCCAATAGACCTTTTGATTTAGGAAAAGGGTTTTACTGAAGATAGCAGCTATGTTACTGTTCTTCTCCACTTCGACCACAAAGTTGTTGAAACTTCTATTTGCCCTCGGGTTCTGGGGGCTGACGGTGATTGCTGGGATGCCTTCAAACTGCAGTTCCTCCATAATTTGCTTGGCGTCAAAAGTATGATGAACTCCTTTAAGTAATAGAAGAGCCTTCTTGTCTTCTTTTGGTGTGTACGTGTTGAATTCGGTTTTCCTCATTCGCAAGTACTCTGCTATCTTCTTGTGGTTTTCCTTCGTTTTTGTCAGGATGATTGCTTTGTTGTTTTTGTAGTTGTGCGCCTTGTAGCTTATGTCCTGACCTCGAAGGTGCTTATCGAGTTCCGCTACGTTGAGCTTGAAGCACACAATCGGTGGCATTAGTTGTGACCTTGGTGTTCCTCCAGCTATTTTGACTGTTGTTGTCCTAACTTGTGTTGCTGGAATTGGCTGTGATGTCATGTGTTGTTGATGCTATTTCTACGCCAGTTACTTCGTCTTTTTTGTCTTTGACAGCTGTTGATGTGGAAGGAGCGGTTTTCTTTGCGTCCACTCGCTCAGGAGAAGTAGCCGTCTTCTTTCTCTTCCTTTTTATCATGACCACTTTCACAACGGCCTCTGGCTTGGGCTGTGTATCCGGTTGTACCTCAATATCCATCCCGTCTTGAGGGATATCATCATTGGGTTGGGGTTCCGATCTTCATAGTCCGATTGGAGACCATCGCTTTACTCTTGCTGGTTGTAGAGGTCGTCAAAAGTGGCCAGTTTCTCATGTTTATTGACGAGAAACTCTTTTCCGTGGGTAGAAATCCCATTCTTCACATTTTCTATGAAGTTGTCTTCCTTCCTTCTTTCCTTTTTACCCATTTTAGTCTGGGTAGGTAATCTCTTTATCGTTCGTGGTAATTTTGATGCCGGTATCAGGAAACGGGTAATAAAAACCCTTTACCGTCCCTTTTTTCTGTGGAATTTTTAAATATTCCGCAGGTAAATCACTTTGTAAAAATTCACTTTAATCTTCCGTGTGCGTACACCTCGAATGACCGAACCGAACTGGTGTCAATCTAATGATTAACTGATTAATTTCCGAAATTACTCTTGTTGATATACGTTCGTTGGACGGCGAATTTTCAATAGGTTGTGATTGGCTACGTTTATTTGAATTTTATGTTCGTTCTCGTCGATTCTCACTGAATCGAGTGACCTTTAATAAAAGTATTGAAATTCTCAATACAGTGCTGTCTTCGAAAAATGCAAAAGGGATTTTGATTGGCTGTTATCAAAAAGTTTGTGATTTTGATTGGCTGCCCATATGAAAAATGATAATGCAATTTCCTCAAACAGAACGAACACAGGCAGGCGCGAACGCGCCTACACCCCCCCTCCGCCTCCGAAATGTCAGTAAAGAAATTATAAAAACTCAACCACTATGAAGTTACATAAAATTTTACTTAAAAATGAATTAGCTAGCCATCTTTAGTTTTTAAATTCTGGATTCAGGTACTTATAATGTACGATTTTATGAGCCCTACAGAATAGCACCATAAGGTGGTTAATAAATACGTTTATGGGACTATGATTTTATTCTGGTGTTTTTGCTAGAGGCATAGGGCCTTACCTATTCTAGTAAAATAAACCTTAATTATATTGATCCCAAATAATGTACTATTCATACTTACTTTTACTTTTGATGGCGCTCACAGCCCAGGATGGGCTTCGGCCTCAACTAACAAGCCCCTCCAGCCAGCTCTGTCCCTAGCTAGCCGCTTCCAGTTGCGCACACCGAGTGCTTTGATGTCGTCACTCACTTGATTGCGCCACCTGTTACGGGTTCTTCCTCTGCTGCGTACCCCATCGGGGTTGGATTCGAAGACTAGTCGGGCAGGTGCGTTGCTGTCCATACGCTCCACGTGCCCCAGCCATCTCAGCCGCTGTATTTTCAGCTTTTTGACCAGGTCAACGTCGCTGTATAGCCCGTATAGCTCGTCGTTGAATCTTCTCCTCCATACTCCTTCGATACACACCGGACCGAAAATCACACGAAGAATCTTCCTCTCAAAGCACCCTAGCAGATTTTTATCCGAATCTTTCAGTGTCCATGCTTCTGACCCATAAAGCAGGACCGGGATGATTAGGGTCTTGTATAAAGTCTCCTTGGTCCTCTGAGAGAGGGCCTTACTACTTAAATGCCTTCTTAGACCGAAGAAACAGCGGTTGGCAAGAGTAATTCTTCGCTTGATCTCTGCATTGATGTCATTCTGCGATGTAATAGTGGAGCCCAGGTAGACAAAGTCCTTGACAACTTCGAAGTTATATCTGTCCATCGTGATATTTTGCCCGAGTCGACGATGTTGAGATTCCTCTCTCGATGACAGCATATACTTCGTCTTGTCCTCATTAACCGCCAATCCCATTCTAGCCGCCTCCGATTCAATGCTCGCAAATGCCCCTGCCACAGCTCGCTTCGTTCTGCCGACAATGTCTATGTCATCCGCATATGCAAGCAATTGAACGGACTTATGATAGATTGTACCGCTGGTGTTGACATGTGCGTTGCGTACAATGGCTTCAAGAACGATGTTGAATAGGTTGCATGATAACGCGTCGCCTTGCCTCAATCCTTTCTCAACATCAAAGGAATCGGTGGTGTTCTTACCAATTTTGACGGAGCAGCGAGATTTCTCCATCGTCATCCTGCACAAGCGGACGAGTTTGGCAGGGATGCCGAGACTCGACATGGCTCTGTATAATTCGTCCCTTTTCACGCTATCATACGCGACTTTAAAATCGATAAAAAGGTGGTGTGTATCGATCTGGAATTCCCGGGATTTTTCTAAAATCTGTCGGAGTGTGAACATTTGATCGACGGTTGACTTGCCTGGCCTAAAACCGCACTGATAAGGGCCGATCAGATCGTTGACAAAAGGTTTTAAGCGGTCACACAGGATGGCCGACAAGATTTTATAAGCGACGTTTAGGAGACTAACTCCTCTGTAGTTGGTACATTTCAGAACATCTCCCTTTTTATGGATGGGGCACACTATACCGAGGTTCCATTCATCGGGCATACTTTCCTCCGACCAAATTTTGCAGATGAGCTGGTGTATGCTCCTAGCCAATTCATCTCCCGCTGATTTAAATAGTTCGGCTTGTAAGCCATCCGCACCTGCAGCCGCACTTCAGTTAGGTCGGGTAGACGGAACTCTTGGCCATCATCGTCCAAGTTGAATGGAGCGTTCTGCCTATTAGCGGCATCTTGGCTGTCTTCGCCATTAAGCAGTCTAGAGAAGTGTTCTTTCCAGAACCTCAGCACTGACTGTGTGTCTACTACCATATTCCCACTCTCATCTCGGCAGGCTTCCGTTCTAGCCTTGAATCCTTGGGTGGATCGCTTCACCCTCTGATAAAATTTTCGAACATCTCCCCTACCGCTACAACCCTCAATAGACTCTACCGCCCGCTTCTCGTGCTCTCTCTTTTTCCTCCTGAGAAGTCGGCGTTCCTCTTTTCGTTTCAGCCCGTAGAGCTCCCGGGCCACTCTCTCAGCAGCTCTTGTTCGAGTCTGCAGCATTGCCTGGTAGGCCTCGTCCTTAGCTGCATGCGCTAGCCGGCACTCTTCATCGAACCAGGGGTTTCGTTATATTCGCCTAGTGAAACCCAGCACATCAGATGGCTTGTTGACAGTGTTCCCACTGGTCCTCTGCACTTGATGCTGGTGGCGGACCTCCTGAGAAATTAAGAGTTACGTGGTCTGCAAAAGTTCTGGCAGTCTCTTGCAATTTAAGCTTCTCGACATCGAATCTTTTCACAGCAGCTGCTCTGCGTTGTCGCGTCATGGATATCCGCATACGTAGTCTATCTACCACCAGGTAGTGATCCGAGTCAATGTTGGCCCCTCGGAACGTTCGGACGTCCAAGATACTGGAAGCATGTCTCGCGTCTATCGCAACGTGGTCGATTTGGTTGACGGTTACTTGATCACGCGACCGCCAAGTCCCCTTGTGTATATTGAGGTGTGGGAAGTAGGTGCTTGAGATGATGACATTTCACCCCGCCGCAAAGTCTGCCACCCTGTGTCCGTTGCCGGAAGTTTCGTCGTGTAGGCTGTGTCCTCCGACTATCGAACCAAAGATGCCCTCCTTTCCGAATCTTGCGTTGAAGTCACCAAGAATGATCTTCACGTCGTACTTCGGGCACATATCATACGTTGTCTCCAAGAGATCGTAGAATGCTTCTTTGGTTGAGTCTTCTCTCCTTTCATGGGGGGCGTGAACACAAATCAGCGAAATGTTCTTAAATTTGCCTTTGATGCGGATTGTGACCAGGCGCTCGCTTACACTTCGGAAGCCCAAGACTTCTTGCCTAAGTCTTCCCCTTATCACAAAACCACAGCCAAAGAGCCGCTGACCTTGTTCCTTCAAGCACCCGCCGTAGTAGATGTCACAAGTTTTCAGTCTCCGTACGCCCTCTCCATCCCATCGCACTTCCTGGATGGCTGTTACGTCAGCCTTTAGCCTGTCCAGGTTCTCCACTAATTGTTCGGCTGCACGTGTTCTGTATAAGGACAGGACGTTCCACGTGTAGATCCGAAATTCATTGTCCTTGTTTCGTTTGCTGGGGTCGTCAACTTTAAAATCATCCATATCCGAGGCTTGTTGTTGTTTCGGAACAACTTTTTTTTACGTGGTAGGTAAGTTACCCCGACGCACAACCCCCGACCCGGAGGACCAGACCCTTCGTATAACTCCAAGGGTAGGGAGCCGGATAAACCGCTCCTTATAGGCCTGAGCTACAAATATGTCGTAGTAGCCCATATAAGGTGTTCACTAAGTAGTTCAACCTAACTGGAACTGTAGACGCCACCGTTGATTCCATCTAGAGAATTCGTCCGCTGCCGCCTCGATGAAAGGAGAAGTGCCTTAGTGGGAACACTCCTCCCCCCTCTCTCGTTGGCTGTCCCCAACAGCTTTCCACGGGGATTTAAACCCCGTCTCCAGCTGAGGTACTAGACACCCGATGTTCACCACGTGGAGGTGAGAGTAGGAGTTGGTAGACAGAGGTGGGTTTTGAGAAAAACCTGTGGACGCTTGTGTCCTCTTGAATGCACATAACTACCCTTTTGAACATCATCATGTACTATTCATGGAAAGTTTAATTAGATTCATTTAATTTGATTCATTATTTAGAGTTGACTTTAATATTACCGTCGTACCATGTATAGTTAATTAGTTAGAGTCCATACCATTATGGTTGATTTTACAGAAATATTTAAGTCGTCACTAAATTTGGTTATTGGTAAGGCCTTTAAGCTAAATGAGATATTCAGATACGATTTTGAATTAATTTCGTGTCTGAAATGAGTAAAGTAAATATTATTTAACTGCATTAAAATTGGCTCAAACAGAACGGAAACAGATTTTGACGTCTTTTTTGTTGAGTTTTTGGGTTATTCCCGCATAGCTATCACTTAAACGTATAAGATCATTTTGCAAACAGGTCCTTCTAAAAAGTAGATACTAGTACATACATAATTTATTCCAAATATTTTACAAAAATAATTTTTTTTCTAAAAAAGCTAAATAAAAGAAGAAACTATTTGTTGCTAATTTTGACTTCATTCACACTTTTCCATTTAAATTCAAAAACAATTGCATTTTTATGCTAATTTCGTACTTTCTTGTGTTTGAATTATCCAGTAGTGCATTTTATGTTCCAAAGAACTGTTTTTAGCGGTAAACATTCCATAGAACTTTTTTTTTAATCTTCGGATTTCCCTGAAACGTCTTAACTTATTTTGATTAAATTTGTAGGCAATTGCCTCTGGAAAGTGTTAGTGCTGATACAAAAATTTTCTGTAAAATAAATACGTGCCTACATTTTGATAATAACTAAGAGGAATTTCGTAATCGTCTGACTAACTTAGATCTGCGAAGTTTGTGTTCGTAAAAACAAAATTGAAATTTGCAGGCCTGCAAAACCATTTACGTTCGTAATCATCTAAAGTGTGTAGAAGTCAAGTGTCACGCAGTTTGTGCCGAAAAAAAAAATATTCTGTCGAAAAAAAAGTAAATTCTGCAGAAAGAAAAATTAAAATTAAAATAGGGAAACATGTATGTACATATGTATTTATAAGTAAATGAAATAAAAAAAATAAAAAAAATAAATCGGGTGGCACAACGGCTCATGAAGAACCAGGGCCTACTGACTAACAACTCGCAACCATTCCTGTGTGCGCCTTTCGACAGGAATGGAATGGACCTACAATTTTATGCCGAATCCGAACGGCTAGACGAGAAGCACTTATTCGTGACAAGTGATACTCTTGGAGGATTTATCAATTCCTCGCAAGAGGCAGTAGCCCTGAAAAAAAACTTTTTAGTTTTAAGGTGGACGAGGCTGGGTAGCGATCCCAGACCTCCAGCGTGACAGTCGAACGCACTAACCATTACGCTACGGGCTACTACAGTAAATGAAATGGCTAAATATTTTATCAGGATATTTGTCTATCACAGAACATTTTGTTCCATAGCCCTAAAATCGGCTTTTCCCGCGCGATAATCTCAAATATTTCGTTTTTTTTTTTTTAATAATAATTCTAAAAAGACTCCGATTTTTTTGAGGTTTTTCAATCCATCATCATCGTAGATATCCTTCAATATTATTCGCAGCCATGTTTACGAACACAAATTTATTCAAAAAGTTAAGCAGGCATGCGGCAGATCTGCCGCAGATTTCTACGGTTTCGAACTCGCCCTTACCGTTAGTTCTTAAGAATTGGAACCTAGCAGTCTTTGGATACAAACCAGTCGATATTAATACAAATTTGCTCATAAAAGTACCACAATACATACAAATGTGAACAAAATAATTTATTTCTCAAAAAACGTCGGCCTTATTCTCGGTTGGAAACAAACAGTATCTACCTTAAATAGAATATTTTTTTTTATTTTCGACATTCTTAATAAAAAACTGGTTAACATTTTTATGCAAATGAATATGAAATAATTAGATTTTTTGTCGTTTAAAAAAAAAAAATCGTGTGCTGCCTAAGGCTGCCGGGCATAAGTCAAGAATTTTTTTTTTTTAAAATAGGTTTTTTCATTTTAATTGGAGTTCAAACATTATTGTCTCGCAAGCCAAAATTTTGACTTTTCGTGATAAAATATAATCATTTTTTTCTGCGTTCGCGCCTGAATGAGATAAATGATTGCAGAACTCTCAAAAACCGTAACTGACTGACTGACAGATCATCAAAATTATGGAGCACTTTCCGACTTCGCAGAATCTTGTAATTTCGCACAACGGTATATGCCTTGTGGTGTATACAAGGGAAAAATCGAAAATTTAATATTTTCACATTTTCATAGAATTGATATAAGTTACTTACTTGGACCACTTCTGATTATTGCAGAATGATAAAATTTGGTAGAGCGGTAGGACTTGAAGTGAAAAAAAAGAAACACATTTAAAATTTGAGATTTTACTTCCAGGAGGCGTGGAATCCGCCCATTTTCCCAGAATTTGCATTAAATAAATAGAGGAGTGACCTTAATTTGGTAGGTTTACTTGACATTTTTTTTTTTGTTGGGAGCAAACATCACAGGGTGATTTAAGTTTGATTTGGAATGACCGTGAAGTGTTAATGAGCGGGTGGCGGGCGCTTTAATTTCAATCGCCTCGCGTACCAACAACTTGCGCCCCAACAACAACTTTTTTGAGATAGAACCGTCTACGCACCGCTACAACCTGCGTATCCAATCTTATGCGCAACATATCAACAGCAGTTTCCCGGTGACCGACCACGCTCAATGTAATTTGATGTGAAACGTTCGGGGTGAGTACAAAATCGCTTTCTAATTTAAAAAAAAAACACGGCTAATCCGAAAATTAATTATTTATGGCTCTAGCCATGTCAACGAAGACTCAAAATTATAAAATAAATGCAAAAAAGAGGGTTCTCTGGATTATATTTTTATATGGTAGGAGATACACCCTTGTATAACATACCCAAAGTCCCCACTCCAGGGCTGCGAGCTATTCTTAGGAGGGGGGTTTCAAGGTACCCCTTTTTAGATTTTCGTGCATATTATTTGCACAACCAAGCAACATGCGGAAAAGTCTATACTGCAAAATTAGAGAAAAATAAATCGTCTATAAAAAAATGCATGTTCATATTTTTGCTAGGGCCAAAAATAAGGGAGATGCGGGGGGTATAAAAGTCAACAAATCTGAAAAAAAAACAGTGTCTTAGATATTGAATGTTTTTTTTGACTTTAGGGTCAATTTTCTCCAAAAAAATGCGTAATCAACATGATGTTTTAATAATTTTTTTCAATGAACGTAACAATCACCCCAATTACGAAATTCGTATTATTAAGTCGTATTTGGTCGTATGTAGGGTTTGAGGTTTCCTTAATGGTAAATTATCATCTTTTTTGGTTCAAAGGTTTTGAGAATTTACGAGTAGAGTCTTTGCGATGCTGGTATAAAAACTTAACAACATATTTATCAAAAGACATGGCGAAAAGAACAAACATTGTTCGAAAAGAACACAAATTGTTCTTTTCGCCATGTCTTTCGATGGTAATATTGTTAAATTTAAATACCACCATCGCAATGTCTGTATTCGCAAATTCTCAAAAGCTTTGCACAAGAAAAGATTACATTTTATCATTAAGAAAACCAAACACGATTTAATAATACGAATTTCGTAATAGTGGTGAATGCTAAAAATAAAAATCAACAACAAGTTTGTTGAAAACCCCATGATGTGTGTGTTCAAATGATTCCTCATTGATTTTGTATGCATTCTAGAACCCGTTTTCCTATTTCACTGATATTGATAGTAATGATCCTAGCTAATGCCTACTTGTGAGGACGTTTCGAGCAGGCGCACTTCTAATTCACCTAAAAATGCTATTTTGGTTGAATAAAAGATTTATTGCATTTTTCTCATTCAAAAACATCCAATATTGTAGGGTCAGGCAATCTTACATGCCGATGCCATTGAACTGTTCTAATTGTTTCCTATCCAACAATTACCGCGTACTCTTCAACCAATCCTAACTAACTAAACTAGCCAAGTAAACCAACTCAATTTAAGTCAGTTATAATTAAATAACAGATTTCTCTGATAACTTTGACTTAACATTAATGAACTAAGAACTTGGCGTACTTTTAGATCTCCCTACTTTTTACGGCTGACTTGTTACGCAAAGGTGTTTGTACATAGAAGAACTTGGCTACTTATGTTTTTGTTGTGATTTCACTACTTTCTGGAAAGGTTCTTTTTATCAGGAAAAGTGGGTGGAATAAACGCCCAATGAGAGCCTCGTAAGGAAAAGTCAGTTTTTAATTTATGCCTTTTGTATGTACTACCAATGTATGTACCAATTTTCATAAGTTAGAAGTCCTCCATCCAAATGATAATAATTGATAAGAAGTGGGTGGATGAGATGCCCCTGCATAAAAAATTTCATGATTTCAACACCTGAAAACTAACTGCTTTACAAAATTTCATCATCCTGCACCAATCGGAAGCATGCATTAATCGGAAATACTCTCAATATATTTAATATTAATTTTGTAAAAATGGGTGGTTGGCACGCCTACTGAATGTTAAACCTCAAATTTTTAATTTTCCCATTTTACTTGCATGTCAAGTCCTATCGCTCTACCAAATTTCATCATTCTACGACAATCAGAAGTTCTCTACATTGTTGATATCAATTCTGAAAAAATAAGTGGGCGCCATGCCCCTGAATGGATAATTTTAAATTTTCCAATATCTCCTTTGTACTGACCACATGATCTACCAGTCTACCAAATTGTATTATTCTGCAACAATCCGAAGTTATCCATATTCTGAGAAAATGGGCATTTGACCTTAAACTGGAAAGATTCAAACCAATCTAGTCCCATTATGTTTGAGGCACTCGTACTGTCAACAACGAGCAAAGTTAGCTGCCTCCTCTCGTCATGCCACTGCACTGTAACAACAGCTTCACCTTTAATGGGAAGTGTCATATTACCATATGCTCTCAGAGTTCGACTTGTGGGTAACAATTCAAGGTTGTCAAGCTCTCGAAAGCTCAGCAGTCCAATTAGTGAAGAGGTAGCCCCTGTGTACACCTGAAAAGTAGTTGGGGTTTGATTTATGTCTAAACGAATAAACATCTTACGCCCCCTTCGCTCCATCTCCCAAGCTGATGACACCTCATCTGAAATTGAAACTTTTGTAGGCTCTGATGTTTCTTCCTCTAGCTGATGAATCGAGTGTGCTGATTCATGCTCTTTTTTGCGATTCTCTTTGCTTTGTTTCTTTGCAGCACTTGTGATTATTCTTTGAGAATGAAATTCCACCTTCGGATCACTGTGCCGCTGACAAACATACGATTTTGATGTGACCCTTCTAACTGCAGAGATCAAAAACTGAATCCAAATGATGACAATCGTTTCGATCGTGGTATATATTAAAACCTGGACAAGACCTTCTTGCTTGGCTATTACTAGTCTTATTGAATTTGTTGGCTGCACTAACTGCCTTAACCTCAGCAGAAGCAATAGACTTTCCTTTGTCTTTTAGAATGTCACTTGCAAGCTGGGTGGACTCATAGACGGTGGCAATATCCTCTATATCTTCTAGTGTAGGATTTTTTTTCTGTGTAGCTGCGTTGCGGACTGCATCATGCGGAGTGTGAAACACTATCATGTCACGTATCATCATATCTGCATACGACTGACTTCAGCCTTCTTTACAGCAAACAAAAGCACAGCTTCTTGCTACGCCTCTTAAGTCCGCGATCCACTCTGCATATGACTGGCTAGGAGACATTTTTGTGCGAAGGAATTTACAGCGCGAAGCCAACACATGTAGTTTTGTAGACAAATGGCGAGCTAGTATTTCCGTGAGGTCCTTAAAAGTGTGCGTACTTACGTTCTCTGTTTCAAACAGCTTCCTGAGTAGTTCGTTGATGTCTGGACCACACTCTGACAGAAAATGTGACTTCCGAAGGTTTTCGTCTTCAAGGGAATTTGCGTTGTAATGCTGTTGCAGCTGAAAAAGGTAGTTCTCCCAACTTTCTTTTTCGGAATTAAACTGACGAAATGATGGAACTGACGATGAAGAAACTCTTGCACTCTTCTGCAAAGCCTTCTCGATAAATTCTTTTTAAGACTCAAAGATCTTTTCCATCCAAGTTTGTTGCTGCGCCAGCAATCTTTACATTGCTGCTTTATCCAATGTAGGTAAAGTTGAATCACCAATACTCGTCGCCACGATGCTGAGTTTTCAACGTAAAGCATAGTACTCACCTCTGAGTAAAATGAAAAATAAAAGCGGTTTGAAATTCACGTGAATAAGCATTGTGAAACCATAATTAATTATCCATGTGAAATTTCAGTCCTCAGTTTGAAAATTTTTAGTACTTAAGCCTAGTACTCACCTCTTTGTGAAATGAAAAATAAATGCGCTTCATTTTCACGTGAACATTCATTATGAAACCATAATTTATTCTCCACGTGAATTTTCAGTCCTCAGTTTTCTAATATTTGATACTCACTTTGAATGAAAAAAATATTGATTTTTATGACTGTCAAATTGAAAGAATTTTTAATTAAAAAAATAACGAAAACTGTATTAATTCCAAAGTTTGTTGATTTTGGCCTGTCGGTATAGCACTAGCGATTCAAATATAAGTTATTGTCAGATCCAAAATAATTCCTTCGGCTTTTTATTCATTTATTTTAAATTTTATTATCACCAAAATAAAATAATAGACAAAAGTCAAACTTTTCCACACTTTAATTTGTTTTTCCTAGTGGTCGTACATTGGGAAATGAAAATTACGAAATGAAATTGATTTTGAACCGATTCACATTTCATTTTCAAATTTGGGTACTCACCTTTCGTTTCGAATTCCACCGTAGTGAAATGAGTGTCACTTTTATATAGAAATTTCATTTACATTCGAGCTGAGTACTAGGCTTTACTATGAATAAAAATAATTATTTGATTTGTGTGACAGCTTAACAGAATCTTAAAATGCTTGAAAATACTATTTTAATTCCATAGTTTGGTTTTTGGCTTGTCGGTAACACTTGATAATCAAAAACAAACTATTATAAGATCCAAAATAATTGTTTAGGATTTTTTATTCAATTATTAAAACTTTTATTTTAATTTATTTACAAATGTCTTACTTTTCCACACTTCAATTATATTTTCCTAGTGGTCGTATGTTAGGAATTTAAAATTATGAAATGAATTTAATTTTGAACCGGTTCATATTTCGCTCTCACATTTTGGGAACTCAGCTCTCGTTATGAATTTCATCTTTGTGAAATAAATGTCACTTTTATATAGAAATTCCATTTCCACTTGAACTGAGTACTAGGCTTAAGGTTGTAAAATAAAAGACTCTGTTTCTCTTAACGTATTCAATTTAATTAGTAGATTCAAATTAATTTGGATAACCTAGAAGGCGAAAGGCAGAATTCAAAGTGAGGTTAACCATGAGGTGAGAATTAACAAGAAAACAAAAACATAGATAATTGTATAGAGAAGAAATGATAAAATAATATGTGAACAAGTGTTGCCATGAGCAATCCAGTTGCTGATGCTTCAATTTTGATGATCTGTCAGTGAGTGAGTCAGTTACGGTTTTTGCGAATTTTGAAGTCATATAACTCGGGAACCACTAATTCTAAAGAATTAAAATTTGGTGAGTTGCCTAAACCTCAGAAACCAACTCACAACTCATGTAAATGCATTTGAATGCATTAGTGAAAAAAATCATGACAAAAATCTAAAACGGCAAAAATCTCGAAAAAAAAAAAAAACAAAAAAAAAATCTCGAGTGCCAAAATCTCGAATGTAAAAAAATCAAGAACGTGAAAGACTATATCTTGAAAAAATTCGTTCGAGATTTTTTGTTTACCTTCAGGATAGTTTATGGTGGATTTACATGTATCTTCGTCTGTCTTCTGCAAAACAAAATGGGGATGCTAAATTAAAATTTACATTTGTTGGATAGAGAGAGAACACCAAAATGCAGAAGATCTTCGTACATGCAGATATAGATGGTTCATTTGGGCATCTGTCCCGCTCTACTTTTCTTCTTATATACGAAGATACATGTAAATCCAGCATTGAATCCACGCAAATAAAACGCATAATATGTTGTTTATGAAAGAATTTATTTTCCTGGTGAAAAAAGAACAACAAATGAAAATGTTTTTTTTTCACAAATATAAAATATTTTATAGGACATGTATTGTACACTGTACATGCGTATTGCAACCTGTTGTGCCTTTCCGCGCAACTCCGCGTTGCAAGGAGTCTGCGCGGAGGGCCAACACTAGCAATACGCATGCACGGTAGTCCTTAAAGGTTGTGCTTGCCGGTTCCACCATCTGAGCGCACCGGAAACCCAGTATTATTCATAATACTGGGTTGTGGAACGTGTTCAGCTGGTGGGCCGCAACCAACTTCGCCTCGAATTCACTACCTTGTGAGCTCTTCCTTCTTTTCAATTTCATTCTCAAATTGTCACTTGGCCCATTCGGCAACTTTCAATCTTTTTTTTTTCTCTTAATTAACTTAAAACTAAACTAAAACTTAAAACTATTTAAAATAAAACGAAATACTTAAAATTATACTAATAAACTACAAAGTTTAATTGTTTGTTTTTTGTACCTACAACCATATCGTGGTTTTTTTTGTTGGAGGCTGTTCATAGCCGTTTTTATTGTTGCCGAGTCGCATTGCTGCATGGTGGTAGCTGCATACTTCAATCAACCGAAGTACCACCCTCATCATTTGGCCCCATTTGTGCCGAAACATTTGGTCCAATCGAGCCAGATATCAATCAGCTCCTCGCCATCCTCGTCATTTTGGACATATTTTTGTTGCTGTGCTGCCAAGCCACCACGCCGCCGCTGTCGAAATATAACGGCACCGTTTATCGCCACCACGCTGTCGAAGTATAACGGCACCGTTCATCGCCACCACGCTGTTGGAATATAACGGCACATCACTGGCACCGCTTTTATCGTCATCACGCTGCGAAAAATAACGGCACGTCACGGTACCGCTCATCGCCATCACGCTGCCAAATATAACGGCACGTCACATGACCGTTCATTGACATCACGCTGCCACGGACTCTTCGAAGCCATCAAGCTGCTGTTAGCAAATTATTGCTACACTTGAAGACGTCTTTTGCAACATCGTCACTACGTTGCCAAAGTATAACGGCACGTAGTCATCGCAACCGTTGTGGGAACCAACGGTTACAACCAGCAGCAAGTTATTGGAAAAGCTGCACCACCACCGTCCTGTTGTGTAAATCACCGCCACGCAACTCAACTTTGCCAGCCGACAGTTGCTGCAGTCATTTGTATGCAAAAACGACAAACCCAGTTGTCAGTTACAAATCAAAAAACCACCATTGCCTCGATTGGTGGAGGAGTATCCACCATTGCCTCGATTGGTGTTGAAGAAGGAAGAAGACTAGAAGCTGCTATACGTACCCAGAAGACAACAAGATCATCAGAAGCTGCTAAAAAAAAACCATCATCAATCAACCTAAATTATTAAAGTTGAATGTACAGGTGAGTGTAAAGTTCCTTTTTAAGACTTGATTGGCATTTTGTATCCTTATTAAATATACATACATTTATTTTACATATATAAAAATTTTAATATTTTTTTACGGCAAATTTGGTGCGTCACTCTTTCTTTGATCGCGATAGATTTTTTTGATCTTCGCGTTGCTTCACTGGTTTACTTAAGTTGTTCCTCTAGTCCTATATACGCCTAAAAAACATTTTTTTTTATTCTCAAAAAAAAATTACTTTTATAAAACTATCTTTTTGTATGTTCGTGCTTCCAACGACGGCAGTTAGTTTGGGCATTTGACCATTAAATTCAGTTCTGGTGCTCCGGTTTTTCATCAAAAAGTATCCTCGAGATTCTTTCTCATAAAATTTCATTCTATTTCACATTTGTTGTCTATTTTATCGCAAGTTAAAGCATATTATTTCTCGGTGCTTCGTACTGGATCCCAGTGACTACTTGTATTTTAGGAATCACCTCAATCTCGCCAATGTGAAAAGTATTTGCCGAACCCTTTTCACACTTTGACTCGATTTTAAAAAAACATTTTTTCGGTTTTCAACCATCTATCGTCTTGAAGAGATTCTTATGTAATCTCGAAGCGATTTTTTTTTTCATCTTTATCAGAAGTTTTTTGTTGAATCGTTTTGGCGTTTATATCGTTAACTCTATCAGTAGATTCCCGAGTCTATCAGGAGTTATTTTTTTTTCTATAAGGCAAAAAAATGAAACTCTTCATTCGAACATTTTTTTTTATATTTTATAATATTATATTCGATTGTTTTGATAAATTTAATCGTGTTATCCATTATAACTATAAGGAGGAGTTAATCGCATGTGCTATTTGGACGATTATCCATTGAAAAAAAGTTGTTTGAATATTTTCAAAACTTTTTTCAACACTTTATTCTCTTTTATAGATTCTTCAGTAATCTCTAAGTTTATTTTTCCTCGTTGGAAAAAGTTTTTTGAGCATTTTCAAAACTTTTTTCAACAATTTTTTTTCTCTTTTAGAGATTCTTCAGTAATCTCAAAGTTTATTTTTCCTCGTTTGAAAAAGTTTTTTGAGCATTTTCAAAACTTTTTTTCAACAATTTTTTTCTCTTTTAGAGATTCTTCAGTGATCTCTAAGTTTATTTTTTTCCTCGTTGGAAAAAGTTTTTTGAGCATTTTCAAAACTTTTTTCAACATATTTTTCTCTTTTAGAGATTCTTCAGTAATCTCTAGTTTATTTTTCCTCGTTGGAAAAAGTTTTTTGAGCATTTTCAAAACTTTTTTCAACATATTTTTTCTCTTTTAGAGATTCTTCAGTAATCTCTAAGTGTATTTTTGCTCATTGGAAAAAGTTTTTTTAACATTTTCAAAACTTTTTTCAACCTTTATTCTCTTTTAGAGATTCTTCAGTAATCTCTAGTTTATTTTTCCTCGTTGGAAAAAGTTTTTTGAGCAATTTCAAAACTATTTTCAACAATTTTTGTTCTCTTTTAGAGATTCTTCAGTAATCTCTAAGTTTATTTTTCCTCGCTTGAAAAAGTTTTTTGAGCATTTTCAAAACTTTTTTTCAACAATTTTTTTCTCTTTTAGAGATTCTTCAGTGATCTCTAAGTTTATTTTTTTCCTCGTTGGAAAAAGTTTTTTGAGCATTTTCAAAACTTTTTTCAACATATTTTTCTCTTTTAGAGATTCTTCAGTAATCTCTAAGTTTATTTTTCCTCGTTTGAAAAAGTTTTTTGAGCATTTTCAAAACTTTTTTTCAACAATTTTTTTTCTCTTTTAGAGATTCTTCAGTAATCTCTAGTTTATTTTTCCTCGTTGGAAAAAGTTTTTTGAGCATTTTCAAAACTTTTTTCAACATATTTTTCTCTTTTAGAGATTCTTCAGTAATCTCTAGTTTATTTTTCCTCGTTGGAAAAAGTTTTTTGAGCATTTTCAAAACTTTTTTCAACATATTTTTTCTCTTTTAGAGATTCTTCAGTAATCTCTAAGTGTATTTTTGCTCATTGGAAAAAGTTTTTTTAACATTTTCAAAACTTTTTTCAACCTTTATTCTCTTTTAGAGATTCTTCAGTAATCTCTAGTTTATTTTTCCTCGTTAGAAAAAGTTTTTTGAGCAATTTCAAAACTATTTTCAACAATTTTTTTTCTCTTTTAGAGATTCTTCAGTAATCTCTTAGTGTATTTTTCCTCATTGGAAAAAGTTTTTGAGCATTTTCAAAACTTTTTTCAACAAATTTTTTCTCTTTTAGAGATTCTTCAGTAACCTCTAAGTTTATTTTTCCTCGTTTGAAAAAGTTTTTTGAGCATTTTCAAAACTTTTTTCAACAATTTTTTTTTTCTCTTTTAGAGATTCTTCAGTAATCTCTTAGTTTATTTTTCCTCGTTTGAAAAATTTTTTGAGCATTTTCAAAATTTTTTTCTCTTTTAGAGATTCTTCAGTGATCTCTAATTTTATTTTTTTCCTCGTTGGAAAAAGTTTTTTGAGCATTTTCAAAACTTTTTTCAACAATTTTTTTTCTCTTTTAGAGATTCTTCAGTAATCTCTTAGTGTATTTTTCCTCATTGGAAAAAGTTTTTTGAACATTTTCAAAACTTTTTTTTCAACACTTTATTCTCTTTTAGAGATTCTTCAGTAATCTCTAAGTTTATTTTTCCTCATTGGAAAAAGTTTTTTGAGCATTTTCAAAACTTTTTTCAACAATTTTTCTCTTTTAGAGATTCTTCAGTAATCTCCCTCTAAGTGGCTTAAGCCGTCAGCACTCGTTCTCTGTATCTCGTGAATCTCTGAACTTTGTGTTCACCCATCGTGTTGTTCTCACAATCACATCCTCGACTTCCTTTTAACTAAATTCTTCTCAAATACTTGCCCAGTCATGTCAATTCTAGAAGAATTGATTTTTGCCACAGATTTGCTGGTGAAATTCCATGCATCCGCAAAAGAGGTTCCTGAACAGAACCACACCAACATGTGTTTAGAAGCAAGAAAGACTGAGTTGAAAGATTTGTGGCAGGATGTTAAGGAAAAATACGCAGAATGTGCCCGTTTTAAGCCTTCCGTCAAGAAAGAACTACTTGATATGGAAGTAATAGAGTCAAAGTACAGAGATAGTAACGAAACATATGTGAGTTGCTTGGCTATGTTTTTAGAACTGTAAAACAAATTAAAGCCCGTTATTTCTTTGGAGAACAAAAATTCGTCTTCATCAAATAATCCCTCGCCAAAACCTGTGTCTTCTCATTGCATTAAGTTACCACCATGTGATACCGATATATTCCATGGTGACTACCTCTCTTGGCCAACATTTCGTGACATGTTTGATGCTGTGTACATTCAGCATCCCAAGCTTAGTGAGGTTGAAAAATTGTTTCACCTTCGATGCAAGACAAGAGGCGATGCAAGAAGGACTGTCAATCAGTTTCCGCTAACTCATGCTAGCTTTTCTGTAGCCTGGGAAGCATTGCAAGCCGCCTATGAAAATACCCGCATTCTAGTTAACAATCAGGTCAAAAATATTTTCAATTTGCCCTTGGCACAAGACGAATCCGCAAAATCCATTCGAACACTTCAAGGCAAAGTGCATGATTCTTTAGCAGCACTCAAAGCACGTCATGTTAACACAGAAAATTGGGATCCCATCCTTGTCTTCGCTTGTTCGAACAAATTGCCCAAAAACACATTAGCCCTCTGGCAACAATCTTTAGATAATGCAACTAAAGTTCCAACATGGAAACAGTTGGATAAATTTCTTGGTTCTCGGTTCCAAACACTTGAGTCCATTTCGGACACTACTTCCTCAACGCCTTTTATATATAATCCACAAGCCTCTAGAAAAAATGTATCACAGAAGCCAAGTAAAGTAAATACGTTTCTTGCAAAGGCGGGAGGCTCTCCATGTAAAATCTGTTCAGCTGACCATTCTATATACGAATGCCCCAAGTTTTCAACAATGCCTATCCCTACTCGAATCGAAAAAGTACGTCAAAATGTGCAATAATTGCTTAGGTACCGGCCATCAAAAGTCTTCTTGTTCTAGCAAATATTGCTGCAGTTATTGCAAGAAACGTCATCATACACTTTTGCATCTCGCAAATAGTCCTGTACCTCAAAATCCCAGCAATGTTGGGAATAACCAAAATATACAGTCCACTTCTCAACCAGCTAATATACAAAATTCCCAAATTTTTGCTACTGCGCAGCGATTCACTCCTAAAACATCATATCAAAATTACATGGTGACCTCAAGCAAAAAGATTCTTTTAGCAACGGCTTTAGTTAAAATTGTTGGAAATGAGACAGTTCACACCGTTAGGGCTCTAGTTGACCCTGGGTCCGAAGTATCATTCATTTCGGCAGCGGTTCAAAAACGTCTTAATTTACCTTACACGGAAAGAGACATTTCAGGAATAAGTGGAAATCTCTCAATTACCTCCAAGAAACTGTGCTCCTTTTTGATAACATGTTTCAACACACCTCAAGTAACCATATCAGCTCACGCTATTGTGCTAAGAACCCTCACGAACAATCTTCCAAGCTCATCTTTTTCAGTAGTAGATCCTAACATTTTCAAAGGTCTCACGCTGGCCGATCCTTCTTTCAATAAATCGTCTTAGGGTCTCGCAACGGAGTAAAACATATTTCAAATTCGCTCCTTGCACAAAATACAATGTTTGGATGGATATTGTCAGGGCCAGTTCCAGAGACTTTTCAATCTTTTAACACAATAGTAACATCCGAAAGTGATTCTAGCACTTTGGATACTCATTTTGGGAGCTAGAGGAATTACCTTTTACTGCCATTCGGTCGAAAGAGGATTGCTTTTGTGAAGAACTGTACACAAAAACTACTTTCAGACGCGCTGATGGTAGGTTTGTTGTTCGCCTTCCCTTCAAACCACAAACTTTAAAGACCAGTTTGGGTCATTCTCGATTTATAGCATTAAAACAGTTTTCTAGAACTGAAAAAACCTTAGCCTCTAAATTTTAAAATTCAATATTAAAACTCAATATTCTAAAGTAATTTCTGAGTATCTTTCCCTCAATCATATGCGTAAGATAACTCCATTGGAAAACGTTGAAAACGGCAAAGTTAAATCCTTCTATCTTCCGCATCACGCTGTCATAAAGACTGAAAGTACTTTCACCAAAGTACGCGTCGTGTTCAACGCCTCCAATGCCTCCTCAAACGGTATCAGTCTAAACGATATATTATATCCAGGCCCAATTTTGCAACAAGACCTTTCCTCATTAATAATTCGCTGGCGTTTCTTTAAGTTTGTTTTTAATGCAGACATAGAAAAAATGTACCGTCAAATTTTGATCCACCCACGAGACACTTCTTTTCAAAGAATACTTTTTCGCATATCCCCTCACTTAGAAATCGAAGATTTCGAATTACTCACTGTCACTTTCGGCGTGAATTGCGCTCCTTATTTGGCCATTCGCACCCACCTTGAACTGGCTAAAATGGGAAAAAAAGAATTTCCTCTTGCTTCAAAAATTCTCCAGTCAGAGTTCTACGTCGATGATGTCCTGTCTGGTGCTCATAGCATCTATTCCGCAAAAAGAGCCCAATCAGAACTTATTCATCTTCTCGAGTCAGCGGGGTTTCCACTTCGTAAGTGGACCTCTAATACTCCTGCGTTACTCGATCATCTGCCTCGAGATCACATTCTGAATGAAAACTTTCTTAAACTGGATGTTAATAGCAACACTAAAACACTAGGAATTCGTTGGAATGCCAAGGGAGACAATTTTTATTTTTCCACAAAACCGATTATTTTATCTGAAAGTCCCACCAAACGGGAAGTCTTTTCCGAAATTGCTAAAATTTTCGATCCCGCTGGTTGGTTGGCCCCTGTTGTCATCATTGCAAAAATGCTAATGCAACGCGTTTGGTCAGAACAAACTGGTTGGGATGATCCACTAAAAGCTGAAACTTTTCAAACGTGGAAAAACTTTGTTGAATCACTGACTGATATCAAATCTATAGAAATACCTCGCTGGGTAGAATACTCTCCGTCGACAGAAATCCAATTTCATGGATTCTGCGACTCCTCTGAAAAGGCATATGCTGCCACGTTATACATACGTGTCTGTCAACCTGACGGAACTCTCACTTCTCATTTGCTCCGTGCAAAATCAAAAGTCGCGCCCATAAAATCCGTTTCGCTTCCACGCCTTGAGTTGTGTGGAGCACTTTTACTCTCTAAACTGATTAAATCCTACATTTCAACTTTCCCTGTACACTCATATCAAACATTTTTATGGACTGATTCGTCCATTGTCTTGGCTTGGCTTAAAAACCGCCATGTGTGTGGAAAACTTTTGTCGCTAATCGCACTAGCGAAATTTTAGACAATGTCGGTAATGTACCATGGCGACATGTCAAGTCCGCTGACAATCCAGCAGATTTAGCCACTCGTGGTATAATGCCTTCAGACTTAAGGCTAAACACGTTTTGGTGGAAAGGCCCCTCATGGCTCTGCCAACCTATGTCTCAGTGGCCAGAATCTTCTACAGTCGCCCCCTGTGTTGAAGATCTTGAACAAAAAACAGTAATCTCCTTAGTAGTTCAGCAAAGTCAAGAAGACATACTAGAGCGTTTTTCCACATTACCTCGCGCTATGCGCGTTATCTCCTACATCTTTCGTTTTTATTTTAAACTTTCAAAAAAGGGAAATCATCACTACGTCTCACGTAACATTGCACCTCAAGAAATGGATTTCGTTAGAAATCGCCTAATACTCTTATCCCAAAAGTCGTTCTTTTCACGGGAATATTCACTTTTGTCGGAAGGTAAATCCATTCCTTCAAAAAGCTCTATTATATCTTTCAATCCATTCCTAGATTCAAATCAACTCCTTAGAGTTAACGGTCGATTATCTCAATCCGACCTGTCTTACAATGAACGACATCCTCTTATCCTGCCTCATAACTCTCGATTCTCCTACCTTCTCATTCAGTTCATTCATGAAATTTCACTTCATGGTGGCAACTCTCTGATGCTTCGACTCATTCGACAAAGTTTTTGGGTACAAAAACTAAAAAATCTGATTAGATTGTGTATTCGACAGTGTAAAATCTGCATTATCCATAAAAAAGAATTCAGTAAGCAAATAATGCCTGCTTTACCCCCCTCTAGATGCACTTTTTCACCCCCTTTCACAGTCACAGGTATCGATTTCGCGAGACCCTTCGTGATAAAAAGTTTTAATGCGCGAAATTGTCGAATGACTAAAGGTTATGCTTGTGTGTTTGTCTGCTTTTCTACAAAGGCTATACACCTTGAGGCCGTAAGTGATCTGTCTTCTGAAGCCTTTTTAGCAGCCTTTGCTAGGTTTACGGCAAGGCAAGGCTTGCCTCACGAATTGTACTCAGACAATGGTACCAACTTCGTTGGAGCTGATGCGATTTTACGAAAGGAATTCAAAACATTCCTCACCTCCATTCCCCAACAAACTAGTGTCATATACGGCGTTCAGGGACTCAAATGGCATTTCATCCCTCCCGGTGCTCCTCACATAGTTGGCCTATGGGAGGCGGGTGTTAAAAGTTTTAAAATTCATTTGAGGAAATTGGGAGCTAGTACGAAGTTAACTTTTGAAGAATTTTCCACTGTTCTAGCACGTATTGAAGCGTGTTTAAACTCACGTCCAATCTCCTCGATGTCCAATAATCCTTCTGATATATTGGCCTTAACCCCCGGGCATTTCTTGCGCGGAGGCCCTCTTTTATCCTTTCCGAACCTAATTGAGCAGATGCCAATTTGTCCCTTATTAACCGCTGGGAAAAAGTTAGATGCCTCCAACAGCAATTTTGCCGTCGTTGGAAAGATGAATATCTTAAGGAACTGCATCAACGTAATAAATGGCAATCGCCTAGTGAGGATATCAAGTTAAATGATCTAGTCGTTATTAAAAATGAAAACTTACCGTCTACGGAATGGCGCCTAGGGCGTGTTATAAATGTACACCCCGGCGTCGATGGAAGAGTGAGAGTGGCGACCCCTAGAACCCAGAATGGGGAAATTAGTAGACCAGTTGTTAAGCTTTGTCTTTTGCCCATTAAGTAATAAATTATATATCTATTATATTTAATAAATGCCTTTCAATTATTATAAGAACTTTATACTTAACCTATTTTCATGCTTTTTAATTAATTTTTCTTATCAATTTTGTTTCTAAAGTAACTTCATAAATCTTTAAAAGTATAAATTCTTTTTTTTGTGACCTCACTTTTCTAAATTTTGTATTAATTAATTTAAAAAAAAAAAAAAAAAATTCAATTTTTCATGATTTTTCTTCTTTGCTTTGGCGCATATCGCCAAGGGGGGCAGAACGTTCATGCGTATTGCAACCCGTTGTGCCTTTCCGCGCAACTCCGCGTTGCAAGAAGTCTGCGCGGAGGACCAACATTAGCAATACGCATGCACGGTAGTCCTTAAAGGTTGTGCTTGCCGGTTCCACCATTTGAGCGCACCCGAAACCCAGTATTATTCATAATACTGAGTTGTGGAATGTGTTCAGCTGGTGGACCGCAACCAACTTCGCCTCGAATTCACTACCTTGTGAGCTCTTCCTTCTTTTCAATTTCATTCTCAAATTGTCACTTGGCCCATTCGGCAACTTTTAATCTTTTTTTTTTGTCTTAACTAACTTAAAACTAAACTAAAACTTAAAATTATTTAAAATAAAACGAAATACTTAAAATTATACCAATAAACTACAAAGTTTAATTGTTTGTTTTTTGTACCTACAACCATATCGTGGGTTTTTTTTTTGTTGGAGGCTGTTCATAGCCGTTTTTATTGTTGCCGAGCCGCATTGCTGCATGGTGGTTGCTGCATACTTCAATCAACCGAAGTACCACCCTCATCATTTGGCCCCATTTGTGCCGAAACAACCACAATATAACAAATATCAAAAAAGTACAACAAAGTGTCAAAATATAACAAAATTAAACAAATAACTCTTAACATAATAAGGTAGGTACAGTGCGGTTCACATGGTTAGCCGCACCATTTGTTTTTCAATAAATTGTAGTTTTTCTGTTTGTTTTTTTTTTCATGAACTACCAAACCATGCATTTTTTTGAAAGGATATTAAATTCTCTCGGAAAAAATCCTAAATTCAAGATCAGTGAGAGACACTTAACGGTTGTTTTGATCTCTTTCTTCCCGCTAGTGCAAAAAAAGCTCAAATAAATCGGTTCACTTGGTTAGACGCACGAATTAATGCAGTTAGTTTCTTAATGCTGGGTAATGCAAATTAAATTTAGTTATTGAGTGGACGTTATTAAAGTTTTTCCGAGTGTTTAAAAAGTGAAAATGGGTAAAGAAAAAATGTTAACGGCGGAGGAAATATCAAAAATTGAGGCCTACCAATCAGAAGGGTATTCTATACGGAAAATTGCTAATAAAATAGGACGAAGTGATTTGCTGCTTCAGTGATAAATCAGTTCGAAATTTTTTATCAAACCCTGCCACCTACGTAAAAAACAACAAAGGAAGGACAAAAAAAAGCCTTAACACCGCACGAGAAGCGAAAAATAATAAGAATTGCCTCAAATTCAGCACACTCCACGATGAAAATCAGAGAATTAGCGGGGGTAAGTGCCAGCAAATCAACTGTTCGTCGAACTATTTTAGGTGCTCCACACTTGAAATTCAAAAAGCTAAAGAAAAAACCACCACTAAACGCTGGAAGAAAGGAAAGTCGGTTGGAATTCGCGCGTATTCACATGACATGGGATACCCCGGTTGGGAGAGTTTCAAATTGGAAAAATGTGTTGTTTTCTGATGAGAAAAAGTCCAACTTAGATGGTCCTGATGGATATAATTTTTATTTCCATGACATCCGCAAAGATGAATGCTTTTTGAATCGCAACCATTCCAAGAAAGGAGAAGTAATGGTTTGGGGGGCCATTTCATATTACGGCGCCTTTGAGTTGGTTTTTGTGTCTTACAAAATGACAGGCATTTCGTATAAAGCTCTTTTGCAAATAGCTTTTCCAGCCATAAGAGACCTTTTTGGACCTATCCAGTGGATCTTACAACAAGACAATGCTCCGATCCACAACGCGCACGTTGTAAAAGCGTTCCTCGCCAGTTAAAATTTTGAATTGTTGCCGTGGCCACCATACTCACCTGATCTAAACATCATTGAAAACCTTTGGGGATGGCTGACCCGTCAAATTTATGAAGGTGGCAAGCAGTACGAAAGTTGTGAGGAACTTATTGTCGCAATTAAAGAAGCCTGGTCTAAAATTTCATTAGATTACTTAAAAAAAATTGTATGAATCTCTTAAAAGTAGAATTTTTGATGTCATTTCGAGTCGTGGAGGTTCTACAAAGTATTAAAACTGTGAAAAATAACTAAAATAAAAAAATAAAATTTAAGAAATCGTTCTACTTCTTTTTTTCAAACTATTAATAGGTGCGTCTAACCAAGTGAACCGATTTATTTGAGCTTGTTTTGCACAAGCGGGAAGAAAGAGATCAAAACAACCGTTAAGTGTCTCTCATTGATCTTGAATTTAGGTTTTTTTCCCAGAGAATTTAATAACCTTTCAAATTAATGCATTGTTTGGAAGTTCATGAAAAAAAAACAAACAGAAAAACGACAATTTATTGTGAGAAAGATGGTGTGGCTAACGATGTGAACCGCACTGTATAAGGTTGCTTACTTACATTTTTTCTTCTTTTTCGTCCAGTATTAATTCTGGTTTTTAAGATTTGCTTTTCTTTTTTTAAATACTCCCTTCTTACCTTAGTTTCTTCACCAATCTGAATTTGTTGAACCACACAACTAACCTGAATTGACTCACTAGCCAAAACTTCAATTAATTTACTTAATTTCATTGCACTTTTTTTTAATAAGAAAACTTACGTTGTTATAAGAGACCGTCCCTAGCAACACCTATTTTAGTAACCTACTTGTATAGTTGGATGGGTGCATGTGCAGTGTACTGATCCTCTTAAGAAGACTTTCCTAATCTAGAAATAATATTTATTGTTGAGACACTGAATGGTTCATTATCTCAACAATTAATATTTATTCTAGATTTTTGCATTCTATTTTTTTTTTTTTTTTTTAGATTTTTGCAGTTCGAGATTATGCTTTCTAGATTTTTGTGTTAGAGAGTTTTTTCGATTCCAGATTTATTTTTCGAGATTTTAACTTTCAATATTTTTCTGGATTATTATCAAAATCAGCATTTCCAATTACTTTCAACTTGCCCCTTGTTTTATTTTCTCTGAGAGCGATGGATGAAGTACGCAGAAGCAACCGATGAAATAACTTTATATTTTTGTAAAGGCGTTTCAACATTTCCCACATGCAAACAAAAGGAGTCAGGTATCCTTCTTAAAACTAATGTCCGAAAACCACAATATCTCAAAACTTTCCTATTTATGTGTAGGTATATTATGTACCTAACTTTAGGCAAGTGACGCAGATATTGATGATCATGATTGTGTTGCATAGATAATTTTATTTTCAACCACACTACTCATACATCAACTCATAAATCTTTTTTAAACTATAAAAACAAAAAAAGAAACCAGTTTTTTCTGTCAAATCCAACCCATTTCTTAAAAAAAATAATTAAATAATTTTTTTTGTTAAAAAACGCAAAAAAGACTTCTTTTCGAATATTTATATAAAAAAATTAATGAATGTTTTGACCTTTTTTTAATTGGATCTAATAAAAAAATGTCAACAAAAATAATAAAAATACCTAATATTCGTAAAGGTTCTCCTTCCTTCACAATAACATTGGACATCTGGAAATATTAGATTGCATTTTTTAATGTGATGTGAATTAAATATTTATTTTTTTTAAAGCATAGCTTTTATATAATTCAAAACATCAAAAATATAAAAAATTAATACAAAACTAATTGAAATACATAGATGCGCACTATTTTTTTCCTCATAAAAATAGTGAATTTAATATTTATATGATTTAAATAATATACGTAGGTTAGGTTAGGTTAAAGTGGCTGTCAGGAAAACGGCTGACACACTAAGACCATAATTAGGTCCGTTGTGATACCACATGATAGGAATGAGGAGATTATCCTCATTACGAAAACCATTCGGAGCTTTTTATGAAGCGAGAGAGACAGTGTATGTCTGTATTAGCCAGATCGCTTGGATCATTGAAAAAGTTGTCCCCCAGATGGAGTCTGCGCCTCTGTGAAAGAGCAGGACATGTGCAGAGGAGGTGAGGAATTGTTTCCTCCTCCTCTTCGTCCATGCAACTTCTACAGAAGTCATTTGAGAAAACGCCAAGTCTTGTGGCGTGTTTTCCTATAAGGCAGTGTCCTGTTATGACACCTATTACGGAGCTAATTTGTGATCTGCTAAGTGATAGCAAACTTTTAGAGCGCCTTGGGTCTAGCGATGGCCAGATTTCTTTTGTGGCTAGACATGTAGTAAGGTTTGTCCATCTGGAGTTTGCTTTCCTTGCAGAGTTTTGTTTTAGCAAAAGTTTACACGTAGCGATCGGTATACCTGTGTTCCACCTGTTAGGCAAAACGGGCATTAGAGTTCCATTTCTGGCAAGTTCATCGGCTTTACAATTTCCCGGAATATCTCTATGGCCCGGCACATAAAGAAGGTGAATATTAAACTGTTCCGCCATCTCTTCAAGAGACGATCGACAGTTTTGGGCCGTAACGGAGTTGGTAGAGACAGAGTTGAGAGATTTAAGTGCTGCTTGACTATCTGAGAAGATGCGTATATCCGATGTTGATATCACGTTTTCTCTCAGCCAAGACAGAGCTTCTTTAATTGCCAGGATTTCCGCTTGGAATACGCTACAGTGGTTAGGGAGCCGGAAGGAGAGACTTAAATTAAGTCTGTCTGAGTACACTCCGCCACCCACTCCTTCCTCAGTTTTCGACCCATCAGTATAAAAATGAACTGAATCACCTTTGAGAGGGTCCCCAACGTCCCAAGATTCTCTTGAGGGTATAGTGACCTGGAAACTTTTGTCGAAATTTAGTTTGGATGTGGTGTAGTCGGAATGACAAGGAATAGATTCATATAAGTCTAGAATTTTAGTATCACCGATAGAGTTGTTAGTCCATTGAGAAATGGCTTTAAGGCGGACGGCTGTGTTCACAGCCATTTGCTTGCCATATATATCGAGGGGTGTGAGGCTGAGGAGTATGTCTAGTGCAGCTGATGGTGTCGAAAGGAGAGCTCCACTTATGCACATACTTGCTGATCTCTGGACCTTGCTCAGCTGGTCACAGTACGTAACTTTATCTAGAGCAGTCCACCAAATTGTTACCCCATAAGTGAGAATCGGTCTTACGACCGCAGTGTAGAGCCAGTGAGTTATGGCAGGGGATAGACCCCATTTAGTACCTATAGCTTTTTTACAGGAGAATAAAGCAACAGTGGCGGTTTTAATTCTCTCTTGAATATTAGGTTTCCAACTTAGTTTTTTATCCAGTATGAGACCTAAATATTTGGCTTCATCTGAAAAGGAAAGTGGAACACCATTAATTGTTGGAGGATTTATCTGTGGAATTTTATATTTCCTTGTGAAGAGGACAAGTTCTGTTTTGCGGGGGTTTACACCTAGCTCACAACGTTCTGCCCATTTTATTAGCTTGTTAAAAGCGGTTTGAAGAAGTTCTGTAAGAACCTGGGGGTGTTTCCCTGATATAGCTATTGCAACATCATCGGCATACGCAATCACTTTAAATCCTTCACCCTCCAGGACAGTCAGTAAGTCATTTATGACCAAGTTCCATAGAAGTGGTGAAAGGACCCCACCTTGTGGTGTGCCTCTAGTGACAGATCTTCTAGTGTAATAGCCTCCCAATGCAGAGTTGATGACCCTACTTCCCAACATATGGTCTATCAACTTAATCAGTAGGACGTCCACCTTCAAATTTTCCAGTGCTCCTACTATTGCAGGCCCGCTGACGTTGTTAAAGGCGCCTTCTATATCAAGGAAAGCCGCAAGCGTGTACTCTTTATGGTGCAGGGATTTTTCGATAGATCTTACTAAGGTGCGAAGAGCAGTTTCCACCGATTTTCCCTTAGAGTAAGCGTGTTGTGCTTTAGTCTGGTCCCGCTTTTGGAGCTTGTCCCTTGTAATCAGACCTGGTATTTGATTGACCAAGTCATGTGACTGAGTGAATTCAGTATTTGAGACAATTTGTGAGCTACCTGGGAAGTGAGTATCAAGTAGCAAATTTAGTGATTCCTCACAGGATTTGGTCCAGGAGCCATCTGCTTTTTTAAGAGAGCTTGGCATCCCTGGATTGGTAGAGAGGACTTTCCTATGTCTGGATAATATACGTATGTATGTGCGTATATTTATTAGCTATGTAAAAACCAAATTTTAACAAATTAGCTTCACAAATAACAAAGTTATACACTTGCGAGCAAAAAAACGGAATCACTCAAAAACAACAATCGCGAGGGATACAATACCTGCAGTTAATTGTTGATAGGCTCGTTTTAAAGCTTGAACTAAAAACTTTAAATTAAGGGTACAATCATAGAAAATCATCAGTTAGTTTTCGCGATATCCGCCATAATAACAAATTATACTTGTTAAATTTGTCAAGACTTTGAAACATTGATACCCAATAAATGTGCCCATAGTTGGTCTTTGGTTTTGAGTGTGCTGTTAAAAGTAAATTGCAACATATCTCGACTCAATTGGCCACCTTATCTTAGAAAAAAAAATGAATTCCACGCCTGTAGAAGTAAGTCAAGTTGACACATTACTGCAACAAGGAATAAACCAATGTACTGTGGCCAGTCAGCTCGGTCTACGCCAATCTTGCATTTCAAAGATCTACGGAAGATTTAGACAAAATTTTTTCTCAATCATTTTTGACTGGATAACCCACCTTTTAGCAAAAGTTTTGCTACAGGCATATAAAGCTGTGCGGGCCTTCTTAACCCGTTCTTCAATGTTTAATTTCCAGTTTAATTTAGGGTCGAGAACTACACCCAGATATTTTGCACTGGAAGAGAGCGAAAGTGTTTGACCGTTGAGTCGAGGTAGATTGAAGGAGTTTATCTTTGTTTTGGTAGTAAAAAGCATAAGTTCAGTTTTGCTTGGATTAATACCTATTCCGCAGCTCGCAGCCCAGTTACTAACCTTCCTTAAAGCCACCTCCGTGATCTCACTTATTACAGGGGTAAACCTACCCTATACTAGTAGGACCAAATCATCGGCATACGCGACCGCCTTCACTCCACCCCTCTCTAAAGCCTAAACTACATAGACCTACTTTTGTACAAAAGTACAAAAGTGAGAAATTGAAGTGCTCGCTTACGTAACATGCTTGCAAAAAAACATACGAACATTTTTCTGACACATAAATTAAAACACCATGCACAATTTTTGTTTATTTGCAAGCAGGTGTCTTCAGAATAGATATTTATTTCTCACTTTTGTACTTTTGTACAAAAGTAGGCCTATGTAGTTAAGCCTCAACTTAGCGAGAATTTTATTCATGACTAAAAGCCAAAGAAGAGGAGACAGAACACTACCCTGCGGTGTTCTTCTACTGACGGATTTGGTTGAAATTGTATTTCCTTACGTAGATTGAATTCTTCTATCCCTTCATGCCATCCATTTTCTTCTTCATGCCATCCAGGCCTGGAGATTTATATGGAGAGAAAGAATTAATTGCCCAGGCAATATTTTCACTTGTTATGACGGTATTGATATGCTCTACATGAGCTAACTGTGTGATGTGAGTTTCAAGTGGTTCCGGGTTACTGTTTTCGCCCCCCGGAAAGTCTGTCGTCACCAGTAGTACCAAGGATTCAGCTGGAGAGACTGCCCACTTCCCATCGTTGTTTTTCAAAAAAGAAGGGTTGCAATGTTCTTTTGACAGCACTCTACCAAGTCTTGCGGAGTCTTTGATGTTTTCTATTGACTCGCAGTACTCTCTCCAGCCTCGTTTCTTGGCTAATGCGACAGCTCGCTTGTTAACTCAAAGGCTATCTTAATACGGTTGATCGGTTTTTTTTTTTGTGGCAGATGTTAAAAACTGTCCTTGTCACTTTTCTGAGCTCAGACAGATTTTTATTCCACCATTTCGGCTATATTTAACTGGGCAAGAGGTCTTGAACATCGTGTTCATAGATGCTTCAAAGGTTTTCACCTTTGACTCTAGATTTGCAACCGATTCTGGACTCAGATTTGGTATATTGCGGAGTTTAGAATTAAACATTTTACTGAGCTTCTTCCAGATCAATTCTTTTAGGATTTCAGACTCAAAACCTATGTTGAAGAGTATCAACCTGTGATCCGAAAACGAATTCAGAAGGGATACCCTCCAATTTTCCACTTATAGATTAAAGTTATTGTTGACAATAGTAACATCAAGCACATCCTCCCAATCTTCAAAATTTTCAGAGCTCGGACAGACGAAAGTGGGAGTATTACCTCTATTACAAACAGTTATATTGTTTTGAGTGACGAAATTAAAAATAGACTCGCCTTGTTCGTTTATCTCGGAACTTCCTCCAAAGATGTGCCTTGCGTTTGCAATCAGGAGGTTCGTTTTTTTGCGCTTTCGCCTCGGCTATGAGTGCACTTCTTCTGGTGGTGGCTGCTGGCCATGCCCGAAGTAAGCAGATGCAAATGCAGATGATTAAACCGTCTGCATTTTTTGCAGACTCCTGACGACTGTCAAATCAGGAGTGCTAAGATTTGGACACAGAAAATCTTTTAAGTGTTTTTAAGCTAAAATAGATCAGGTCGTATTGTTAATCTTGGAGGCCTCGCACTCTAAAGCTATTGACCAATGGTTCTTGAACGATGCCTACATCTACGTTTTCCTCACTCAGGAACACTCTCAGATTATCTGAGGCACATTTTGAGTGCTTCAGGTTAATCTGAATGATTTTCAGCAGCGCGTTTTTAATCTCCTTTCGATTCTGCAAAGTTAGGGCCCGGCGACTCGCTAGGGACCTCAACTTCATCAGTGACATCGTCTAGCTCAACGTTGTCACCAACTTTGCCGGCTTCTGCTCCCTGGTTCTGGGGAATCTTAATTTTCGCACATCTTATGCCAAAACGCAGCTTGAATTCGGCTTTCTCAAGAGCCCTAATGCTTCCTCGCTGATCAACAGAAGTTAAGATGCGCTGTTCTTTTGCGGATCCTCCGCCTTAATGACTGCATTGGAATCAGTGGATTTAACCTCTGAAGACCACGGATCAGCTCCTGTCCACTTGGCTTAATGCTCATGAGGGGCAACCAGATGCGAGCCTTTGGTCATTTAGGGATTTCCTTAGCTTGATGAGCTTGAGCTTCAAGATCTCCCAGTCATTGCTAATCTTAGTGATGCAGGTCCTAAGGAACTCCCTAGAAAACACGTCTGCGCACCTGGTTACCCTGTACCCCCTAAGCACCTCGTCAGAGTCAAAACTATGGTAAGGGCCCTCGATCGCTGAAATGGTTTATGAGAACACCATCTCCGAGAGCTTGGCCTCGATGGAGTTCCACACAATAAGCAGAGCTCTGCTGGTTGTGGTGAGCTCATCCACAACCGCTACTTGGAGGCCGTCTGCTCCGGATGATGGCGCTTTGATAGACCCTTTCGTACCGTCAAGCTTGCTTATTTTCATACGCTAGCTGGTCTCTTCTCTAGATCTATTGCGCTTGGCGGTGTTGTTTAGTAGCCAGAAGACAGTTGTGCTCTTCAACGATCTTCTGGTACGTAATTTTGTCAGCGAGGTCCTTCTCAAGAATAGTTCCAGCCTCCTCATTCTTGGAAATCTTTTCAAAAAAAAACGTGGCCTTCTATCGGCAGAGCCGATATACCGGGGTAAGGCAAAGAGTAATAATCTTTATTAGTAAAAAATGGTGTTTTCAATACTTGTTATGAATGATAAATAAAAATGCTGTGAAAAAAAAATCAGTTTGTTTTTTGTATAAGGAATTCCTATCTTTCCATTAAATCAAACAGAATTATTCTCATAGCCCTAAATCTAATTTTTAATTTATATTAATTCTCTATCAACTCACAGTTATATACTTTCATTGGCGCTAGCTGACCTGCTGGTTATTGTTACAACCGTACCACTTACATCGACAGTCTACACAGTTGACTCCTGGCCATGGGGAAGCTTCCTTTGTACGCTATCCGAGTTTACTAAAGATGTATCGATTGGGGTGTCTGTATTCACATTGACTGCTCTATCCGGAGATCGCTACTTTGCCATAGTGGATCCTTTGAGGAAATTTCATGCGCACGGTAAAAAGTTTACAACTCTCATTATTAAATTTTATTCCATGCACACTTTAATCCAAGTATTTTATTTTTGTTGTTTATATATTACAAAGGTGGAGGAAAACGTGCCACTCGGATGACCATAGCAATTGCCTTTTCCATTTGGATTCTGGCTATATTCTGTGGCTTGCCAGCTTTAATTAGCACAAGTGTTAAAGTGAGTATACTGCAAATGCAAAGTATCAAGAAATAAATCCGACCACCTAAAACTCAACCTCTTACCAATGGATTTATTGATTAAATAAATGAAATTCTACTGTACAATTATATACCTGTGTAAATATTCTCTTCTTCTGCAGAAAGTCAACATTAATAGCAACAAATCGTTTTCTTATTGCTATCCATTTCCGGATGAATGGGGACCTGGTTATGCTAAATTAATGGTCCTTTTGAGGTTTCTGGTCTACTATGCTGTACCACTAATAATAATTGGTATATTTTATGTGCTGATTGCCAGGCATCTAGTTTACACAGCAAGCGTCCCCGGAGAAATGCAAGGAGCTGTAAGACAGGTAAATTTACATAGATATAATTTATAATATAAATATTTTTTAAACAGTTTTCTGTTAGTTAGAATTAAGAAATATTTAAACATTTGGAAACATTAGGATGGGCAAATTGAACCAAGTTGCTATGATTTCGTTTGGGGTTCCTTGGTGCTCAAAAAAATCTGTAAAAATACGGGTTCAAATTATTAGCGTTAAGAGGTCCCTATCATGTGGCTATTTTGATCGTTCCATACAAAAAGAGAAAAACTTTGGATGTTTGATAACTACTTAACCGTTGCTGGACATATTTTAACAGTTAGTCGAATTTTATAAACAAAGGTTTCAAGTATTTGTTTTTTGATCTAGCCGAAAATCAGTACTTAAGCGTAAATTGTACAGATTTCGCTCAAAAAGCGTTTTATATAAGTTTAAATATATATAGGCCGTGTAGGTTGGAATGGAAAATAAATTACTAAAAAACCAATGACACCATGCAAACGACAAAACGTATACTTACTACATACGAACAGCAATGTACATGATGAGCTGATAACCAAGTTAGCATGTCATAAATGCAAGCAGAGTACGTGTAGAAAATATCAATTATAGGTTTTTTTTTTTTTTTATATTAAGCGCGTGCAAAAGGGGTTGTGACTACCCTTAAGATGATATACACAGCACGAGCGATTAGGTAGATTGGAGGGGATTTAAAAGGAGATACCGATGCACCTTGGTTTTGAACGTCTGTAGATCACAATGGGAGGGGAAAATTGAGCTGGGTAGAGCATTCCACATTCGAGTAGTGCGACTAAAGAAAGAATCTCTGTACTTAACAGTACGTCCGAAATTGGGCTCAAGGGTAAACTGATGGGCATTCCTAGAAGCGCGAGTATTACGGTTGAATTGTTTAAGGTTCCTCCCAACTGGCAACTGGCTATTTCACTAGAGCATTGTTTATGGAAATAACGGTAAAATAACGAAAGACATGAAACATTTCGACGGTGCTCAAGAGATGAGAATGTTTCCGTTATAGTTCTTTCACCTATCATTTTAGAGCTCTCTTTTCAATTCTATCCAATAAACTCAAGTGGGTTATTGGAGCACCTGCCCAAATGTGAGAGTTATACTTAAGTTTTGGACGAATAAAGGCTTTGTAGATCACAGCCAGATCAGAAGGGGAGAAAAATTTCTTGCATCGACGGAGAAAACCTAAACACTTAGCAGCATTTTTGGCGATGTCGAATATGTGGTCGTTCCATAAAAGGTGGTCTGTGACACACATACCGAGGACTGAAAGCTTTTCGGTTTCCTCAATGCAAGTGCCACTCATGGATAGTGGCATTGGGGGTGGGTTTTGTTTTAACGACAGTAGACAGCATTGAGTTTTTGAAGCATTAAATTCTACACGATTTTTTATTCCCCATTGGACAATGCTGTCGAGATCAGAATTTAATGAGCTTATCATACGCTGCCGTTCAAGTTCCACATCCGAAGGACATGGATGTGAATCTAAGAACGAATATGAAAAGCTGAGGGTCGTCAGTGAAACAATTTAATGGATAAGAAGTTTCAGATAAAAGATCGTTTATGAATATAAGGAAGAGAGTCGGAGACAGAATGGAGCCCTGGGGCACACCAGCATTTATTTTGTGAATTTCAGACTTGAAACCATCCAATACAACTTGTATTGAACGGTCCGAAAGGTAATTTCTAATCCAACGAAGAAGAGATTCATCGATACCAAATGCACGCATTTTCGATAAGAGAGCTTCATGCCAAACTCTATCAAATGCTTTAGAGCCCGATAATCTTACTTTCTCCAGAACGATGTAAAGATTTGTGCCACTGTTCGGTGAGATATACCATCAGATCAACAGTGGACCTATTGCTACCAAAGCCGTACTGCCGGTCATTAAGAAGCTTTCGTTCTTCGAGATATTTCTTTAGCTGAAAATTAATCAGCGTTTCCATGACCTTAGAAAGAAGGGACGTAAGCGCAATTGGCCGATAGTTGGAGGGGGAAAAAGACACGCCTTTTTTAGGGACAGGCTGGACAAATGCTGTTTTCCATCCACTCGGAAAGAGACCAGTAGAGTAGGACAGATGGAAAAGCTTACGCAGTGGTTTTGCCAGCGTTGAAGAACACCTCTTCAGAACAATGGGAGGGATACTATCCGGGCCGTCAGATTTGTGTATATCGAGATCTTTCAGAACTCTGGCAAGTGCACGAGTGCGGAAGAAGATTTGTCCCATAGAATCATTTGCGCTCTCAAGTACAGGAGGAGTCATAACACTTTCAGGCAGCGACTAATAAACAGCAAACTGTGCTGCAAGCAAATTGGCTTTATCTATTGAGCTGACAAAAGGAGTATCGTTGAAGACGAGTGTTGGAACCGAGGACGAGGTGGTATTTCGTATGTTTTTTACAAATGACCAAAAATTTTTACTACCTTTGGGACATTGTAGAATTTTTTGCCGTAATTTTTGATCATGTAAAAATTTGGTTCGTCGAATATGAACGTTAGTAAGGTAGGCGATAGTGTACACGATCGAAAATAATCAATAGTTTCGAATCACTCGACTGTTTTCCATAATAATTTAAATCTAAAAATGTTGATATTTAAAAATTAAAACAAGTGTTAAAAATTAAAAAAAAACGGATATTCGAGGATTTGAAAAACACTCGAAATGAAGTCAACATCAATAGACAAAATTTGAATTTTCTTAAATATTTCGAACAATCATCAATTTGTTGTACCTTGTACCTACCTATACTCTGTCCAATGAATATGTGCAGTACAATGAAGATAGGACGTTATTGTTTCTGACTCTAACTGCAAAGGAATCCCATTTAGTTGTGTGAAAGAAATAATTGTCAAGGGTTTCCGTACTGCATACTTTAAAAACGCAAAAAGCTCAGAAAGGCTGCCATCTATGCTTTATTATTTAATTTAAAACAAAAAAAATCATTTTACAAAAATCATTAATTGAAAATGCAAATCCCAAAATCTAGACACACAAACACAAATATCTCGTATATGAAAATTACGGAATTCAAAATCTTAAATGTGAAATTTATTTATTCCCTTAACTATTTCTTTTTTTTTTTTTGCAAACGCACTATATAAAAACTTTACATCAATACAAATTGTGTGCCAAACCGCACGTGCTCGAAAATCCACTCAAATAAACCCTTTTTCCTTTTTTTAATTAGCCAAATACTATTTTAATGGGTTTTAATTTTCGTCTACCAAGAAAAAACCAAATCTATGAAACAAAAAAAGCAAACGGTAACAATTTTGTCTTCACGTGTCTTAGAAGCGTAGAAAAAGCTTCCATCCTGAAAGCTCTATTATAAAATCCAAAGAAAAATATGTATTTGTAAGCATTACCATTGCCATGGTAACTCTGATTTTATGTGCCTATTTTTGGCACACACACAAAAAGGATTGTTAACGAGGATACGATCAGTACGGCTCGAGCCGTTCGAAAGGCATGTCACAGTGGGGTGTACGCTTGATAGTACGAGAAAATGCACATACAGACAGTGGTTATTTAAGGGAATTTGAGATATTTTTATATGCAGCAGGCAGCCTTTAGATAATGAAAGCTCTCCCATAAGGAATGTACTGCACATATTCATTGGACAGAGTATAGTCGCTTTTTGTTTGTAATAATAGAATAAAATGGTTGATACTACAAAAAAAAAACTTACGAAACCAAAACTAACAAATACCAAGATTTTAGATGTGGTCTGGTAGGTAATCATTAGTTTATGTAATTATTATATTCAACATTTAAAAATCCATTCATTTGTAATGCGTTCTGGTGCATGAGAAAACAAATAAAAGCTACACATTATGCCGAAAATTAAAATAAAAAACAATTTTAAAAACACATTATTATTAATCGAATAACCATTAACAATTATAAAAAATGGGCACGACTGGATCGCACAAATTTGCTCTCGTAACCAACAACTTTAACTTCGATTAAAGTTGACAGCGTGCATGTATTGGTTACAAAATAGTCGGGGAGGCGAACGTAAGAATACTATCTCATCGCCGCTGTCAAAAAAAATGGACACTAATCGATAGCTCTAGGGTACAGGATATCAAAAACGGTGGTCGGGCAAAGTTTTTCAGGTGCCATGGGTTCGAAAAATGGTAATTTCCGATGCCATTTTTGTTGGCTAACCTATCTCATAGGTGCAGTCACAAATGGGGCTAGGACTGTCCTCTTTACGAAACCAGTGGACAGCTTTTTTCTGGTGATTACCATCAGTCCGACCATTTTTATAACAACATGTGTTTATTTGCACTTTGCTTCTTTTGTATTGAAAACTATAAAAAACTTTGTCAGAAAGTTGGAAAAGTGGTACCAAAAAATAGCTAAGACCTTTTTCTATGCGAATAATATAAGTTGGATAAAAAAAGTCTGCATAGGTAAGTCCTTCAAGAGTATTTTTGAAATTCGTATAGGCAGCTAAAACAAATTGTTTTTAATTACATTTTTACCCATTACTAACCCATACACTGAGGGAAAAAATTAGATCAAAAATTAAATACGACCGTATTTGATCTAAAGTATTTTAAATGAAGTGTAGCATTTTTATTTTAACGTTGAAACAATGTTAATTTGAATATGCTACGTTATTTTAAGAGCTTCAACCTAACTTCGAAGTAAAACATGTTTATGTATACATTAAAATCAAGTTTTGTACATTTACATTTCGTTAAACGTTGTTTTAAAGTGAAAAATTATCATTTTTACATTGAGATCCACATTAAAAGTGCGCTCAAACTTATTTCAAAGTGAAACGTATTCATTTTTACATTGAAATCCACATTTTACATTGCGATCCACTTTTATGGCATTTAAAGTGTCATCATCGTAGTTTCAAAGTGTTGCATAGTTAAGTAAACCTCAATTTGTTTGTATTTGTAAGCTCCCTTACATTTGTGAACAAATTAAACGCGTACTCAAAATTCACTTTCATATAATCGAAAAACAATATTTAATTACTTTTCCTATGTTTACTACTATGAAATTTTCATAGCATTAAAAGTCGTCACAAATAAATGATTCACCACAAAAATGAAATGCATCGAGCATGAATATACATTTCTCTTTGTCTTACATAAATTTAAACAAGGAAGCGTGGCGTGGGTAGTGAATCAATGCCTAACCAAGCGAAGTTCAATCTACGTTGATTCGAAGTAGATAAATGTTGTTTTAAAAGATGAATGAATTTGATTTACCTATGATTCCACTTTAAATCAACATACAAACGTAGTAAAACTAGTTCGTTTTTAAGTATGAAAACACTTTGAAATAAAGTCGCTCCACTTTGTTTTAAGAATTTTCGGCGTTGGCGCCAAATCGTTCCGAAAAATATTAGAATCAAAGTTTTTTGCTTTGATTTTACGTTGCTTTTTTCTCTGTGTAGGTCCTTTGGATTTCAAAACATGGGGTATCAAACAAAAGCTTAGACTATTTTCGTTATGAAACCAGAGGTCGGACAGACTTTTATTGGATTATACCACCAGTCCGACCACATTTATGAATGAAGTTATTTTATTTTTTCACCTTGCGTTTTCTATATTCAAAATTTCTAAAACAATATCAAATATTTACCAAAGTTGCATAAAAATATAGCTAAGACTGTCTTCTATGCTTATAAAAGTCATCAGTCTGCTTAAACAGTGCACTCAACAGCTTCTTTAATATTTTTACTATAAAAACAAGTTTTTTGTAGGTCCTGTTTTTGACTGTGTACTTACCCATAGGTTCTTCGTATTTCGACAAATGAGGTATCATATTAAAGCTAAAACAAATTTTTGTCTAAAAAAAATCAGTTGGACAGACTTTTATTGGAGTGTACACGGGTCTGACCACTTTTATGAAATAAGGTTTTTTTTACTATGCGCTTTAGATCTTTAAATATACCTATACCTAAACCGGTATTTTTGACTTTTTGTGATTTCTTGAAATAATGATATAATCCAAATTATGTCTGCTAGAAAAAATTGTTAATAAGCTTATATAGAGCCACATTAAGTTTAAATTTTGCTTATACAATTTTTCGATAAAACGTGCCGTTTAAAAGATATATGCAAAAAACCTAGTTTTTCGACATTTGACGCTATTTAAGTATCAATATCTTGCGAATTATGACTTGCCTGGACAAAAGTGTTAACATTTCGTCATTTAAGACTAAAACGCGGAACAACAGAAATTTAGAATTTTTGTCAAACTTTTAAAATAATTATATTAATAGCATTTACCGTTTCGGAGTTGTATGCGGAAAAATTATATTTTCGACATTTAACCTTGAATGATGGCGTTAGTGGCAAAGGTGCGAGGTGGCAAAGTGAAAATTCGGAAAGAGCACCCCAAAATCTATAAAAATGAAAAGTTTTCAAAATTACTCAAAAACTTTCCAGGAAAAACTACCAAATGACTGGACTAATAAAAGACATACTTAGCTATGTTTTGAAGCCATTTTCGTAAATATTTTACATGGATTTAGATATCTTTAACATGTAAAACGCAAGGTGAAAAAAATATTTTCATTCATAAAAGTGGTCGGACTGGTGGTGTATAATCCAATAAAAGTCTGTCCGACCACTGGTTTCGTAACGAAAATAGTCTAAGCTTTTGTTTGATACCCCATATTTTTAGCTGCTTATAAAAACTCCAAAAATACTCTTGAAGGACCTACCTAAGCAGACTTTTTTTGTCCAAAGTTTTTTATAGTTTTCAATACAAAAGACGCAAAGTGCAAATAAACACCTGTTGTTATAAAAATTGTCGGACTGGGGGTAATCACCAGAAAAAAGCTGTCCGACCACTGGTTTCGTAAAGAGGACAGTCCTTGCTTTCATTTGATAACCCATTTGTGACTGAACCTAGATAGGTTAGCCATCAAAAATGGCACCGGAAATTACCATCTTTCAAACCCATGGCGCCTGAAAAACTTTGTCCGACCACCGGTTTTGATATCGTGTACCCTAGAGCTATCGATAAGTGTCCATTTTTTTGACAGCCGCGATGAGATAGGTAATCTTACGGTCGCCTCCCAGACTATAACATTATGATATACCAGAAGACCCGTGCGAAAATTTCGAACATTCGATAAGGCTTTAAATTTTCAAATAGAATGTTTGAAGAAAATTATAGATATGCATTAAAGTGATCATAATATTTTTTCTAAAAAAATTTGACGCAATAAAAATATTTCTTTGATTATTTTCATTCTAAATGTGATTCGATTTTTTTTTCAACCCCATGCGATACATACAATATTTTTAACATTGATCGTTCCTAAACGAAATGTTACACAGAGTAACACTTTTAATAATGACATTTTATTTTTTTTTTTGACACAACAATAATAGCTAACCTTTTATAGAAAAAGAACGTACCACTGTCATTTTGCCAAGCTAGAGGAAAGTGTTAAGAGATTTCAAAACGTTAAACAAATGAAAACACTAAATAAAAAAGTGAAATAAAAGTTAACATAATATTTGCAATACTATATTTAAAAAAATAAACGTTAAATTGTGTAAAAACACACAATTTTTGCATCTCACGGGATGATTGTGTCTCATATTCCACATGATGTTTCTACAGGGGTGGAATCGGCTAAGGTGATTTGTGATAGTTGACAGTCACAATCACCAAATTCGGTCCGTGTAAGGTGATAGTCACCTGTGACTATCACCATTTTGTGACTATTTCCCGTGACATCTATGAAGGTGTCACTTTCATATGAAATTGACTTTGTGTTTTTTATTGTCTGTTGTGTTTAGTCAAAATGAATGTGTTTCTGCCTTAGCCATTGTTTTTTCCATCTCAAAATGCTGAAAATGAAGATATAAATCGTAATAGAAACGTCCGGATTTTGAGAATAAACCTCCGGAATAAATTTGACGTACTTGATCTTCATAATTCAAAGTAAGTGTATACATTACATATATATTCCTTCATATATGATTATTAAATTTGTATCTTTCTTAATCAAATAGATTCTTAAAAAACTTTCGATTAACGAAAGAAACATTTTTGCATATCCTACACCTTTTGGAATTGCCAAGTGGAATTCGCTCAACCCATACTTCCCCTATACTCCAGTTAGCCGTAACACTCAATTTTCTTGGAGGTGGTGCCTACCAAAGGCAAGTTGGTGCTGACTGGTCAGCTCCCATGGCCCAGAGTACAGTTTGTGAAGTCATCTCTTCTACATTGAAAAAAATGGAGAGGATATTGTGTCCCCTCAAAATAAAATTTACTTCATCGAATTCGGAAGCAACCAAATCGTACTTTTATGAGAAGTATCACATTCCTGGAGGTAAGTTTTTGTTAATTGTTAAAAAAAGTATTTAATTTTGTTATTTTCCTAGTAATCGGCTGCATAGATGGAAGTCACATTATGATTCTCCGCCCATCAGAAAACGAGCACGTTTGTTTTAACAGAAAAGGTAGACATAGTTTTAATGCTATGATAGTAAGTTTACTCTGTCATTAATTTTATTTTATTAATGCATACATTATGTTTGTTTTCATTCTAGATATGTGACGAGATAAAAAAATCTCTCTCAATAAATGCAAAATATGATGGCAGTGCTCACGACAGATTTGTATGGAGACAGAGTGCTCAACGAGTGAAGTTAAACGCCGACTTCTGTGCAGGCAGAACATCATCGAGACTTCTAGGTGTGACACATTTTTTTTTTTTAAATAACGTTTTCAATGTGGGTCTATGGCTATGCACTAATTATTCATTTTATTCCTATAGGTGACAGCGGTTATCCCTTAGAACCATTTCTAATAACACCCTATAGAAACACAGCAGACAATTCTGCAGAAGCTTACTTTAACTATGTACACTCCCAGGCTAGGAGTATTGTTGAAACGTGTATTAGAGTAATGAGAAGTACTTTGTCTTTCTCTTCTTTAATTAGGTAAACCATAATGAATTTTAATTTTACTAACAGCTCGATGGAGAAGTGTCTTAGAAGAAAGGAAGCTGAGATATTCCCCAAGAAAATCAGCACAAATAGTAAATGTCTGTGCTGCTCTTCACAACATATGCTGCGAGCATAGAGTTCCACTACCAGAAGTAGTATTGACAGTTTCACCATCTGAAAATTCAAATAAACAGCAAGCTAAAAATACAAGGAATGAAGGAGCAAGAACCAGAAACAGAATCAGAGATGACCTTTGGGCAAACCGTCCAAGACTTTAAAGTAGGGTGTCCATCTTATCTCTATAAAAGAGAACATGTTCTCTTTTTTCACTCTGATCTTTTTTACACTATCTTTTTCTTCAAGAATCTATTTTTGTTCTCTATTTTTTTAATGGAATTCGCTTTTGTTTTATTGCAATAATTTTTATTTCAATGTCAATTAATAGACTTAGGCCCATATTCTGAAACTAAACCTAAGTATTTAATTTCAACATAAGCACTTATGTGAAAGTTTATGCTTAAGAAAAACTACAACATAAGCGTTTATGTTGAACTTAAATGTTTATGATTCGTATCAGCAAACGGACCTTAATGGCCCTATTCTGCCTTTCTGAGGCTCACAGGTCACAATTTTGTTTGTGATTGAGGTTTCTTATAAGGTGGTCACAATTTCGTATTTTGTGGGAGCCCTCATAAGAAACCTCACATGAATAACGTGAGTTGTGATCTGCCAAGGAGCAGATCATAATTTTTAAGTTTTTATAAGGTTATTGGGACTTGTGAGGCATCAGTGAGGTTGTCAGAATAAGGCTGTACAATTTCGTTGTTAGGAAAATTTAATAATAGAATAGGAATATGTTGTCAAAACTTCTACATATACAATTTTTAAATAATAGAGTTATATAAGGAAAAAGTACAAGAGAAAAATAATAAGACGACATTATTGATGTTTACGGTAACTCTAGCCCCTTATCAAAACGAGCAGACCACATTTCTTACCTACTAAGCCCTATTTTGTATTTTACTTTTAAGTTGTATTTCATTCAGTAATACATTCATCTACCAACGTGAATGATTCTTGAAAATTAGGACACTTGGGTGCACGAATGTGCATATTTCTTATTTAACATTTTTTTTTATTTTGTTGTGTTCCCTCTTTTGTTCTCTATTTCACCTCTAAATGTTCTCTTTTTTATAGCTTTTAGAGGGAAATGTCCTCTTTTTGTAAAATACCCATATGGACACCCTACTTTAAAAAAAGAAACAAAATAAATGTAAATGTATTATAATATACATATATTTTTTGTAAACATTAAAAGAATACAAACAAAATAAACAGAAAAAATCTTCATTAAAACAAAATCATCACAAAAAATTCACAGTATAGATCTGAATACATACAAATATGAAATATATATTAATCTATTTTGAACACAGGTAAATAATTATTAAAATAAAATGTTGGCGGCTCATTTCTTGCTTAACTCCAAGATTCGGATCTCATTTACGGCTTTGGCCAGCTCCAACTCCATTCTTTTGAGTTGGAGTTCTTCTCTCTTCAGTGCACTTGTACACTCTCTTTTCTTTTGAATTTCCTTGCATAGCAACTTCACACAATCCTTCAATTCAATTATTGAAGTGCTGCTTGTTTGTAAACTATTATCGATGTCTTCCAGCTTTTTAATTTGTAAATTAACAAATTTTTGCTGAAGTTCCAGTTGTTTTTCGGCTAGAAGCGTATTCTCTTCCACTTTTTTCTCTGGCTTGCTGCGTTTGGAAATAGACGTTCGGGTCGGCGTTGGCAATGCCACATCCACTGGCTCGGAAAGGAGTTCTGCTATAGCATTATCTAACTCTGCAAAAAAAAAATATTGTAATTTAAAACTTTGAAACTGAAATTTCTTCAAACTCACCATGTTCATTGCACCCGAAACTGGGTACTCCACATGTTCCCTCCACTGCTGCTTCGATGCCACATGCTTGGATAATCAGCACGTCGACACTGTCCAACGCTTTTTTTCTGTGAAAGGCCCTCCTCCCGTTTGTGAAATTGATTTCTTATTTGCAATTAATTTTTGTTTTGCTTTGTATTTTCGTAAATAATAATACAATAAACATAAATGTTTACTTACAGTTTTGTTTAAATTAATTAAATTTTAGGTGCACAAAACGTCTAGACGAACAAAACACAATTCGATTTGGCGGCAGATTAAAAAAAAGAACATTTATAACAAATGTCAAAGTGTTTCTTCTAAAGTGATACCAAATTTAAAAAATATTTTGGTGATCACATAACACAGACGCAAAAATTCTTTGTATCACTTTTGATTGTCACAAAGGTGACAGTCACAAATCACCACCCCAGGATTTAAGGCAGCACCGCATATGTTGTATATTTTTTTTTTTCAATGAAGTATTGCATGTATTCACTATATATACATTTATTTCACTTATTTATTTAGTTTAATAAGCTTTTTTACTATTAAACTTAAATCTGAAAAATACATCTCTCAAAAACACAGCTAAAAATTCCACCACTGAAGTTGATTAATTGAGCTTAGAAGGAAATTAACTTGGTCATCAGGTGAAACTAAGAATTAATTACTTGCCAGTTTACCCGACGAATACTATTTTCAAGCTCATAAGGTTTGACAGCCATAAAATCGCTATACTTGTAAAATGAAGTTATGATTTGTGGGGTTATTTTTAAAGTTGTGAATATTAAATCATGCTTTGAAAATCCGGGTGCTTCAAGTTGCGAGTAAAGCAGTATGTTCTCTGTATTATTAACAAGAAGTAAATCGAGCAATGTGGACGTTGTTGCTGAAAAATGTGTTGGAACAGTGTTATTAAAAGGATATAAACTTAAGAATTTTATTTTATTAAGAAAACATTGTGGTGTTTCTTTTTCAAGTAAATTACAATTGAAGTCACCACACATAATAACATCCAAGTATAGAGCTGAATACCGTTCAAGTTCTAAATAAAACTGAGAAGTCAACGCATTTATTAGGTCGATAAACTACTCCAACCAAACAATTACTAGTTCCGTTAGCGATTTCTAAAAAACAGTACTCACTCAATGAAGACGCATCCGATTCAATTATAGTTTTAAAATCTATATTGTCTCGTATATAAATTGCGGTACCGCCACCTACACGATTAACTCTGTCAGCTCGAATCAAATTGTAACCAGATAAATTGTACACTGCATCTTGTAATGCGGCTTGAAACCACGGTTCTGAAACACATATAACGTCAATATTTGACCCCACAAACGCATCTCTGAATTCGTCTATCTTTCATGTAAGCATGTAAGCTCTGAGCATTTATGTGACAAACCTTTAAGCCATCACATTGTTTGCTCAGAACTTCAAGCATTATTCGCAGTTTATCGCATCCGTCATAAGGCAGAGGAGTATAACCATTTATGAAGTGACTAGTCATTTTCATAAAAAAAAAAATTATTTTTTAAGAGTTCTCTTCAAAAGAACCGACCCGCATTGGCAACGGCATAGACATTCAGACATATGGCAAAAATAATAGACAAATTTGAAAATCACAATATCATTCAAAAAAGAAAAATTCAAATTAAAGAAAAAGATTAAGATAAAGATAAAGAAAAGAATATAAACAATTAGGAAAAAGATGAAGCAAAGAAAATAAACAAAATAGCAAATAAAAAAAAGTTCATAAAAGCTGCTTTCGATTCGCCTTCATCATCATTTGTTCTATCGGCAATCAAAATTAAGCTTTCGATTGATTGTACTAAAAGCGATTTATCTGCTGCAGTTCCTCCTGATCGTCTTACATAAACTCTGCCACTTCGAGTGTAAACACTTGAAAGCTTTTAAGATCGCTTTAGTTGGGGAGCTTTACGAAGAATCATATGATTATGTGACGTTAAGCTCTCGTTGATATAGATTCTGCTGTCAGAAGACATCCCAATTCCCAACGTCACGCAGGCATATATTCTTCTTTGTTGTTATCCAACGTTTATGGTTTGATGCAAGCAAAGTGTTCTTTCCAGTAGGTGTTTTAAATTTAATAATTATTGCAGAGTCAATCGATGTTCCCTTGGGTCTTACGCGGAATATATTAATAGACACAGGTGTTGGTTTACAGCTAACAGAATTGCATAATTTGTTGAACAAATCATGTAAATGTTCAAATCTTTTTTCGGTACACCGAGTAATGGCTAAAACAGATGTGCAGCGAGTCTGCACGCATCTCTGCATGCAGCGCTGCACACGAAACACATGTGCATAGTTTCTGACATTCATGATGCATATGTATGTCAAACAAATACATGAAAGCACAGAGTTGCCGATGTCACACAATAGTGTTGGAATGAGATTTTCTTCGTTAGACGATGTTAGGGTGGCAACACCGGCTTCATGGATTCTTAAACAAAAATCACCAACACAAACAAATTTTTTGAAAGAATGGCAGGTGATGTCAATATGAGTAATGCCAAACAGCAATTATTTAGAAATTTTCGTTTTTCAGTTGTGGCTGCAATGAAACTAGGCAGCAAATTTAGAAATAGAGACATCGTGCAGCGCTGCGCTGCATGCAGACTTTGAGTGCATCTGCTCCCAGAAGAACCTGTGTAATTTAATTTAGCTGCATGAAAAAAGCTGCACATCTGTTTTAGGCATAAGATGACCTCTGCAGACATAATCCCACGTTCCAAGTCATTGATGCATTGGGCAAGTATCGAAGTAGTTGGTGCTGCTGCAGCAGATAGTTCGGGTGTCACTTCCAGCCTTTCGACTCTTTTTGACAGGTCTGCCAGTGTATGTTCCACCATTGCAAAACGCTGCACAAAATCGCCTTCAATTTTGTCAAGTATTTCGGTTAACTTAAGATTTTCACTTAGAATTAGCTCTCTTAATCCCTTAATTTGTTCCTCAATCTCTGATTTCATTTCTTCGCTGGTCTTGCTTGTCGATGGTTTTGTTTTCATATTAGCTTGTTGTTGTAAACCTCCAACATTTCGTGTAGATTGTTTTTTTTTTTTGTGATTGTGGAGTATTTGACATTTTGCAAGAAAACGAGGTTTAGGAAATTAATAAAATACGCACCAAAAAAAGGGAAATTGAAAGATTTTTCAATATAAACTTAATTGTCGATGGCTTATTACCAGGTTAGTTACGCTTTTATTCGATAATTAGTTTTAAAGTGTATAGAAAGATTAAAAAGAAACTGCACAATAAAACTTTGTATATCTAGCTTGTCATAATGACATAGATAAGAGGAGGCTCTTAAGACGATTCGGACGGACAATGGCTTAGAATTTATGAATTCAGGTGTCAAAGAGTTTCTGGAAAAAGGATCTGCTCGACATCAAACATCAGTAATAGGGTACTACCACAGCATAATGGCAGGGCTGAGAGAGATTTGAGAACAATCGTTGAGGCAGCCAGGACTATGATTCACGCAAGAGGTTTATCTTTACGATTATGGGCAGAGGCAGTGAATTTTGCATGTTTTTTACTGAACCGTACGGGACCGACAGGTTCTTATGGGAAAAGTCCAATCGATCTGTGGATGACAATTGATCAGCAACCAGATTATAAGAACTTTAAAGTATTTGGGGATGAATGTTATGCTCATATTTCTCCACAGAAACGTCGAAAGTGGGATCCAAAATCCCAGCGCGGGGTTTTTGTTGGATATCCAGAAAACACAAAAGGCTACCGTGTGTATTTTCCGACAAGTAATCGTGATGTTGTTTTTAAAAACCTGATGGATGAAGCGGTGATTCTGCATGGTGAAATCACAAAAAAATTCAGAGGTTGAGGAAATGGAGGACATTAAGACTGAAACACCAATTTCAGCAGATAGCACAGCTGACATTTCCTTTGATTTATCCAAAGAGAAAGATGCTGAAGAGTTAGCCACTGAAAAGGTAAATAAAGCTAAAAAGGTGAAACAAGTAGAACCTGAGCCAATGGAACACATAAGTAGTCGTTTGAGAAGTACTCAGAAAAAGGATGGAAATTCTTTAGTTTGCATTTTGGAAGCGGGGACTTTTGTGGCCACAACTTGTGAACCACAAAATTCTGAAGAGGCACTTGAATCAAAAGACAAGTCAAATTGGCAAGCAGCAATGGAGGAAGAGGTCGAGGCCCTCAATAGAAACAACATTTGGGAACTGGTCAAACTTCCATCGGGCAAGAAATTCATCGATAATCGTTGGGTGTTTAAAATCAAGCATGAAACCAGCAATGAACCAAAAAGGTACAAAGCAAGGTTAGTTGTACGAGGATTTACGCAACAGCATGGGGTTGATTATAAGGAAACATTTATCTCTGTAGCTAAACTTGGTTCCATCTGTGCGATTCTTGCTATTGCGGCAAGCAACAATATGTCTCTAAAGCAATTTGACATAAAAACAGCTTTTCTTAATGGTGACCTTCAAGATAATGTTTATATGCGGCAACCTATTGGCTTTCAAGATAAAACGGAACGAGTGCGTATGCTGAAGAAGAGTCTCAAGATGTTGGAACATAAAGTTTTCGAGTTTTCTACGTTCGTTTCCACTTAAGGCCACCTGAATCCTTAGATAGAGCCACCTCAGAATTCACAGAAATTCTAAATAAAGCTTTTGAAAAAGGATGTCCCCTTAAACAGGTGAGGAAAGGCAATAATAAACCACCTTGGTGGACACACGAAATTGGCATTATAAGAAAAGAAACAAGAAGACTTTTCAATACAGCCAAACGAACTAGAAATGAATAAGACTGGGAAGCATACAAAAACAGTCAAAGAAAATTCAAAGCTGAAAAACAACGGGCGAAACGCGGCTCGTGGCAAACCTTCTGCACCCAAATTGAAGGAACAAACGACTCAGCCCTTATGATCAATGGACTGAATCATGTGGAGAATCACTGGAGCTCCTTATCAAAACTCATTTTTCTGGTTGTAACTTTGATGTTAATAACACAGAAGATGCAGCACAAACGGAGCACACGGTGCCACTAGATATTATAACGGAGGATAAAATAAACTGGGCGATAAACTCATTTTTACCCTACAAATCTCCGAGAAAAGACGGCATCTTCCCCTTGATGTTACAGAAGAACACTAAACATGTCACCCAATATCTTAAGCGCTTCTTTGTAAGCAGCCTTAAGTGGGGATACATTCCCTTGGCATGGCGTGAAGTAAAAGTAGTCTTCATACCGAAAGCTGGAAAACCAAGCCACACGGAAGCCAAAGACTACAGACCCATTAGTCTAGCATCGTTTGTTTTAAAAACCTTTGAACGACTAATAGATATACACATACGAAGTACTCTAAAACCGAAAGTGTTGTCACCTGTCCAACACGCTTACACGAAAGGAAAAAGTGTTGAAACAGCACTCCACACCTTAGTAGGTATAGTAGAAACAACACTCAAGAACAAAGAGTACACTCTAGCTGCTTTTCTGGACATTGAAGGAGCTTCCAACAATATACAAAATGATGCGGTAAAAAGAGCACTTGTATACCTTGAAGTAGATAATTCCCTCATAAACTGGATTATCTGTATGTTAAAATACAGACGGATTTACTCAGACCTAGGGGATGCACAGATCAAAGTATCCACATATTGGGGGACACCACAAGGAGGAGTTCTCTCACCACTTTTGTGGATATTGGTTATGAACGAAATCCTGATCGAACTGGAAAACAGCGGTGTCAAAGTAGTCGCCTACGTAGACGACTTGGCGCTGCTAGCGACTGGTAAATTTCTTTCCACAACCAGCGAACAGATTACCTACGCTCTGTCGAAAGTTTGTAGCTGGACGAGGAAATGTTGACTCTCGGTCAACCCGGGAAAAACGGAACTGGTACTTTTTACTAACAAAAGGAAAATACCAGATTTTGTCCTACCATCAATAGATGGAACCCGACTTAGTCTTTCAGAACATGCCAAATATCTGGGCGTGATTCTTGACAAAAAGCTAAACTGGGGTTTGAACACTAAAGAAAGAGCCAAGAAGGCCATGATCGCTTTTTACTCCTGCAACAGGATCTTTGGTAAGACCTGGGGTCCAAACCCTAAGATCATAATGTGGATGTACACGGCCATTATAAGACTGATCTTTACATATGGTAGCCTGGTTTGGTGGAGCGCGATGGACAAAGAAACTAATTGCAAAACGCTTAATAAAGTTCAAAGACTAGCATGTATAGGAATTACATGTGCAATGAGATCCACACCCACTGCGGGAATGGAAACGATACTCAACCTAAAGCCCCTAGATCTACTTGTACAAGAAACTGCGGCCTACAGCGCCCTGTCTCCATCCCCTCAAGAGAGGAACGGGATGCTGGTTTACAACAATCAGATGAACCGGTGGTAGAAATATACACCGATGGATCGAAGATGGATACGGGTGTAGGTGTGGGATTCTTCTCAGAAACCCTTAATTTAGCCAAATTTTAAAGACTCCCCGACTACAGCAGTGTCTTCCAAGCGGAGGTTCTGGCAGTGATTAAGGGTGCCGAGCAAATATTAATGATGGTGATACCACGAGCTGATATCACTTTTAACATTGACAGCCAGGCGGCGATCAAGGCCATCTCTGCCACAGAAATCGATTAACAAGAAAAAAGTGGAACTTACCAATAACAGGTGGAACTCACTTGCAACTTGTACCACTACAAAGAATCTGTGGCCCAGCTACAATAAGAAAAAAAACAGACAAAATTATGAACCTGAAAAAGAGATCCCTGCATCTTCTGATAGGAATTATCACAGGACATAATCTCTTAGGGTATCATAAAACTAAAATGGGACACAATACTGTAGACCTATGCAAAGGCGGCGGAGATGAAGAAGTAGAGGAGGACACCCTTCACTACCTAGGTCATTGTCCGGCACTCTGCAACATAAGGAAAACGTTTTTGGGTAGCTACTTTTTCAACGATTTAGCAGAAAACTCGAAGTCAACAGATAATAACATCTTAAATTTAATGAACTTCATCAACGCCTCGAGATGGCTTGATGCTCCATAGGATTTCATAGGTTATTTATTTCAAAGGGATGGTCTAATCCATCGGGGTATCACAGAGGATCAACATTGATCTAAGTGTGACGGGAACAAGATCTACCGGCAGCCCACCTACCTAACCTAACCTAACTTAAGGCCACCAAAGCGGACCCATGTGTGTTCGTTGGAAAGCATATCATCATGGCTATCTACATAGACGATGGTCTGATCGCAGGCAATAAAGATGAAATTAATAAACTCATTCAGCAAATGAAAACAATTTTTGAGGTGAAAGTGTTTGAAGCTCGCTGTTTCTTGGGGTTGGAGATTTGTAGGTAGACATCAGATGGTTCGATTATTCTCCAGGAATCTGCTTATGCTGAGAGAATCGTGATGAAGTTCAATATGAGTGAGGCAAATCCTGTTACTACACCGGCTGATGGCATCGCATATAAGGACTTGATAAGTTAAAATGAGGAGGTGCATGGTTTTCCTTACAGAGAAGCGGTAGGGAGCTTGATGTGTTTGGTGATTGGTACCAGACCGGACATCTCTTTTGCTCTTGGGATTGAGAGTCGGAATCTGGAAAAGCCTACTATACAAGACGTCACTGCTGTTAAGCGTATTATACGATACGTAAAGGGAACAAGACTTCTTGGTATGTATTTTAAATAAAATAATAAATTAATTGTTAGATTAACGCAGATTATGGTGGCGATGTTGAGACAAGTCGGTCTACGAGTGGCTTTGTATTTTTACTGGGTGATTCACCGATATCATGGTCTTCACAGCGCCAACAATGTGTTGCGCTATCTACAATGGAAGCCGAATATATGGCAGGTGCAAACGCAGTAAAGGAAATGGTATGATTGTTACGATTAATAAACGAGCTACTCATAGAAGGATGTCGAAAACCAAATCTTTATTTGGATAACCAAAGTGCCATCAAACTAGTGCGCAATCGAGAATTCCACAAACGAAGCAAACACATCGATGTGAAATTCCATTTTATCCGGGAGAAGTTGGCTGAGAGTATGTTTGAGCTCACCTATGTACCAACTCAAGATCAACTCGCCGACATTTTTACTAAACCGTTGCCAAAGATACGATTTGAATTATTCTTAAAAAACAAAATTGTAATTACACATTTATAGATTGCTTTTTGTTTTTTTAACTTAACAAAAAAATGAATTTAATACATATATACATTTCATACATATAATTTGAAATTTAAAGTTTTTTTTTAAATATTGATGAAAGTGGGAGTGTTGAGAATATTCAGCAATATTATCTTGTCTCTTAAACTAGTTTTATAGAATCATTCATACTTAAATCTTGTTACTTTGTTACATACCTCACTCTCTCTCTTTTGTAAGCAATTCTTATCATGTTATTGTGAAGCAAATTAACTCTATAATATAATAAGAAATAAACACTTAATCTAGTTTTGTACTCCACAGATGTCGGTTGTTTTTTATTTATTCTTAACAAACCTTAAGTCCAAAGTTCGAAGAAAATCGCTTGAGTGGTAAAGGCTGCAGGTAGGAGTACAGAGTACCCACTTTTTTCATGTTTTCTATATATAGTTAGGGATAATTATTATCTCGAGTTCGACTTTTTGCACGAAACCTAAACCTGCCTATATCGCAGGTAAAAATATACATCAACTTCATATGTATGTATTTGTACATGTAAATACAAGTACCTACATATGTTCATATACTATACATATTATGTATGTACGTACAATGTACTTGTACATGATGTTTATAAAAGCACTCATTTGTAATTTCTAAGGACCTAACCTTATAACATATAAACCTTATAAACATATCTATGAAATTGTTTCTTAACACAGAGTAAACAGAGTGAATTTTGTACTTAAAAATAGCTCATAAAAGGGTTTAAATGACCTTATTTAATGCCCTAAATTAAAACTGAAAACTCAAAATTAAGAGTGAAATTGTATGGCGAGGAAGTTAAATTCATACATTACGGGGGGGGGGGGGGTTGGTTGAACCCCCAAAACTCCCCCCTGCGTTCGCGCCTGCTACCACTATTCAGGATTTTCAGTGAGAAATTTGAACTTATAACTTACCACTATGTGACCATGTTGTTGAGTCTTAAGGGCATCTACAGTGGTGTCAAAAACATTCCGGATTTTGTTGGTCAACTGCATTGAGTGTTGGTTTGTGAGATAAAAATGAACAAATCAAATGTTTGTAATTTTTCGACATTTTTATTAAACAATTGTATCATTTTAAACAAAAAACATGGTAAATTATCCATTAAAACAAAAAGTCATAGTCAAAAATCAAAGTTGATTCAGAATTTTAATGTGACAAACTAACCGGATTTTATCTTGTACATTTAATTATTATTTTGTATTTAATATTTTGTCCAGTAACCCCTATTTTTTATCACAGCTCGACATCGACGAGGCATTGACTGAATTAAGTTTTCGAAAATAGAGGCAGGAATATTCTCCCATTCATTTTTCAAGGCTTCAAAAAGAAAAGTTGTTGACGTTTTTAGTCGCAAACCACTCTTTTAGCAGCTTTGAAGAATGTCTGGGGTCATTATCCTGCTGAAAAACCCAACGCAAAGGCATTTCTTCCTCTGCATATGGAAGCATTACTGACTCTAAAATGTCCTTATATTGAAAACGGTCCATAATTCCTGTGATTTGGTGTATTGGACCGCAGCCTGCGCTTGAAAAACAGCCCCAAACTATCACCGAGGCTCCACCGTGCTTAACTGTAGGGAGTACATTTGCAGGCTTTAATCGCGTACCTTTTCAGCGCCTTCCTGTCCTTGCACCATCGGAGTAAAACAAGTTGAATTTGCTTTCATCACTGAAAAGCACGCTCCTCCATTTGCTTAAAGACCAGTTAACATGATTTTTTGCACCTTTCATGGCTTACCTTCTTCTACGATGTTTAGCAGTAAGAAGAAGTTTCTTCGCTGGTCGAAATGCAAAAAGACCGAAATCTCTTAAACGCTTCCTTACCGTACTTGGGCCTATAGGTAGATTTAGTTCATCACAAATTATCTTTGAAGTTGCAAAAGGGCCTTTAAGCACAAAATTCTTTATGCGCCTATCAGTTTGAACAGTTGTTTTGCGAGGGCGTCCACCAAAATGATCTGCTTCTACTGATTTCCCGCTTCTAAATTTTGTAATGATGTCACAAACCGTTGACGTTAGAATTTGCAATATTTCAGATATTAAATTTTGTTTTGTACCGGCTTGGAACTTTTCTATTACCTTGTATCGAATCGCGTTGCTATAACGTGTTTTAGCCATTTTCTGCACTATATAATTTCAACTAACACAGCTCTCAACTTGTAAAGTCTGTTTAATCTACGGCGTGAGTCAAAAGACTCGAAAAAACCGCTACTTTACCATCGAGACTCGCAATCTCCCTGCAATCCGGTTAGTTTTGCACAGGCATGTTATTGAATAACTTTATAAAATATTTTTTTTATTGTTCTTGTCATCGTAGCATTATATTTTTAAGGTTATTATTAAATTGGCTCATACCCTTTACAAAATAGGGAAAACCTATGGTAAGTTATTAGTTTTCTACTTGATATTAAGAAAAACATTATACTGAGGAAAAATCCGGAATGTTTTTGGCAACACTGTATAGGTATTACCTAAATCGTTACTCTTAGTAATTAAAAATTGGTGAAATTACTTTGAAATTCTCTGTTTGGTTCATGGTCGACAATCGCCTACAAATTTTCTAATTGGAGTTTTAAAAAATCCTAACTTCATTTCTGCTGGTAAGAATTTTCAAATTAAGACACCTATTCAAATAAGCCTTTATATGCCTAAATTATTGTTTAAAATTTATTGAGGAAAAAAATTAACTTTTGTACTAAAAAAAATTAACTTTTTTACAAAAAAAATTAACTTTTTTACAAACAAAAATTAACTTTTTACAAAAAAAAACTAACTTTAATAAGCCTAAATTGAGTAAAATTTTAAGGGTTGCCACATCCTTAAAATAACTTCTTTTTTTAATTTATATACATATATAGGTATTTACGCTCAGCCCTGACTCACATTAAATAACATAGCTACCTACTATAAATAGACCTGCTACCTACTAGTAAGCATGTAAATAATTTTCTATTTGTTAATCTAACGGGAACAAAGTGGGGGCGTTTGAATAAAAAAATCCAAATTTGATTTTTATCGCTTTAAAAAAATTAAAAAAAAAAACTAGTGATACACAATTATATACCTATACATTAAATACTCGTAAATGGCCATAACTTGCGCAATTATTTTTTGATATTTATAAAAGAAGTATCAAATGACAGGTTATAAAATGCAAAAATTATATACAGGGTTTTTGTTTTTGAATCAGCTTTTTTATGGTGTTATGAATTTTTGAGTAGAAGTCCCCATCGATCCTAGCTCCGCGTCTATTAAAAAGAGGGGGTCAAAGGTCACAAAGCATGGTATTTCGCTGATTTTTATCAAACAAAAATCGTCGACTAATGAAACATGACGTAAATATGTATTTCAATTTATCATTGAAATATAGGATCAAAAGCGTGCTTACAAATATCTGTGGTGAAAGGTGTTTTTATAGTAGGGGGGGGGGGGGTTTGTAGATTGAAGAATGGGGTGTGGACTTATAATGAAAAAGTATATAAAATAGTGTCAGTGAAATTATGCAAAAAAGTGGACAAACGATGTGCCATATGCGTAGGTTACCCCCAATTGTTTTTTTTTTTGGTTTGAATACCCCCTGCCCCTCCTCAAAAACCACCCGTCTACCCTCTTCATGACTTTGTTATCATGACAAATATCACATTTTTGCACAATTTCAGTGACACTATTTTATAAACTTTATTCAATGTAAGTCCACACCCCATTCTTCATTCTGCAACCCCCCTACCTTAAAAACACCCTTTCACCCCAGATATTTGAGCGCACGCTTTTGATCCTAATTTGCAATGATAAATTGAAGTATTAACGTCATGTTTCATTAGTCGACGATTTTTGTTTGATCAAAATCAGCGAAATACCATGCTTCGTGACCTTTTACCCCCTCTTTTTAATAGACGCGGAGCTAGGATCGATGGGGACTTTTACGCGAAAATTCATAACACCATAAAAAAGCTGATTCAAAAACAAAAACTGTATATAATTTTTCCGAACTTTGTAGGAATTTATGTATAATTTTCCTGGATTATAATGTTTAAATGATCTTCTAGTTTTAAGTATTTGACTAAAAATTAATTGAAGCAGTTTATAAAGAAAAAAAAAATAGTATTTAGTCAAGTAAAATTTTTGCTCTCTAGTTTAAGGTAATTGTTAAAAAAAAAAGTATTTTTAGTCCATAAAAATTGGCGTTTCGTCCTGGCGTTCTCACTTGGACTCTTCAGTAGACAGTGAGGACCTTATCAAGAGGCAATTTTTATTAAGTTCAGCCCAGCTTACATCAACTTTACAGCGAAAATCAATTGTGAACAATATCCAACCCAATTAGAATTTCTAATCAAGAATTGTTGGAAATTTTGTTACCCGTGGCCTAGCATTGTTTACATATGAGTTTTTTTTTTCATAATACAAACTCTATATACTATTGAAATACATCAGCCAAGTAGAAGACTTAGCATTATTGAATTGGACTTGTTGAATTATTGATTCAATATAGCTTTATACGGCCTTTAGTCCCTAAAAATTGACGTTTCGTCCCGGCGTTTTCACTTTTTAAAATTGTTTTTCAGAAATATTGTTTTAAGAAAAGCCTCGGTATACACAAATATACCAAATCAAATTCGTGTACCACAATTTAAATTGAGATCAAGTCTGATCTGTATATGTACCTACCTAGGTACATATACAGGGTGTCCCATTAACAATGGTGAAAGGTCAGGACATACCCTATGAGAAATTTGGTAACTTTTCCATACCGAATCATAGCAGTTCTCGAGTAACGGCTATTTTTTGAAATTTGAAAAAAAAAATCTTACTTTGAACCAGTTTTTTTGCTCACCCTGTCCACAATTAATTTTTGTTTTTTTTTTACAAATTTTGCATTACAACATTGACTTATAGTTCCACTTACTTTACTGAGTAAAATATTTTTCATTGGCATCACCATTTGCCTAAAATTCATTAGTTAATATTGAACATTGCCAAAATAAATTTTGACCTCAATCTTCTGAAGAGCTCCCTGAACAAAATTCATATGGCTCAATACATGTTTTATATTTTAAAAATTGCCTATTTTTCTGCAGTTTTTAAAAAGGTATAAAACTTGCCAAAGCTATGTTTAAATAGACAGTTATAACCGTTTGAACCCAATCAACTAAAAAAAAACCAAAATTCGATCTTTTACCTGGTTTAGATTTTCCCAAGTATCATAAAACGTATGGGTTTTTGGGTGCACTTATTAATGAGTTTTTTTATTATTGTTTTGTTCATCAGGTAAAAATAATAAAACTTTATGTTATTAGGCACTTTTTGAAAAAAAATTGACCTCAAAGTCAAAATTTTACTCGGGCAAGAAAAGTTGAACAACATTTAAATATCTAGCAACCCTAAACACATATCGGCTTTACTAAAACGTAGTTTTAAAGGCTAGTTATTTCTAACTAAAAAAAAGCCCAAAATGAGGTCCCTACCATTAGCACTGACAGAGAAATTAACCTTAACAGGGGTCAGGGTTCACCAAAGTTAGCCTTTTTTTTAAATCCTCAAAAAATTATGTCAAAGTTGAAAATCAGACTAATTACTAATCAGACAATTTACTATAGAACAATTTTTTTCTTAGCATATGACCAAAAATCACATGCCAAAGTATGGGTTACGAAATACCGGACACCCTATATACATATAAGTATGTGCATACCTACCTATAGCTGTGTATAATTCATTTTTCAGTGCACTGTCCGTCTTGCAATTTAAATTCATTTTCGCCTTCTGGTTGATTTGAAAAATTAAAATGTTAATTTAGATATAAATAAAACCTACCATTTATTATTTATACGAATATTCTACCTATTTAGTTATATGTTCCTTTCCTGCAAAAAAAATATGCTCAAAATCTTGCAATTGCAACAAATTTCACGGCAAATAAGAAATCTTTGCCAGACAATTTAAATTAAAAACTACCCTCAATAATACCTATACGATGGCATATACCTACAAATATATAAATATACTTACACCACATGACCATATTTTCATTTCCCGCATTAAAATCAACCTACCCTTGATAATATACGAATTTAGGTATACCTACACGCATTATTCTTTGCCATACAAAAAAACTATATTCCTTGCTTCAAGGTTGATGACGACGACGACAACGACGACGCAAACCACTAACATAATGTCTCTACTCTCTACTTCTCTTGTTCTTCTCGCATATATCATATCAGTAAATTAAGAAAAAAAACTTCTTTGCACATTCAATCAAAGAGGATACGAACATTTTTTTTGTCATTCTCTTCACCTTTTTCTCATCATAGACGTTTAAAAAAAACCTTCAATTGGTAATCTCGCTTACTCCATTTGATTCTTATTAGAATCGAAAAAAATACACTTCTCTTGCTCTAACTACATAAGTCTCGATTCTTCGACAAATGCAAGTCTCCCAAAAATGGAAGTCTCCGCCGAAAATTGTCTCCCAAAAATGGATTTCTCCGCGAGCTAAAGTGGCGCCACCACAGGCAGTGGGTCGCCCTAAAATATTTTGTCCATGATAGTACTATGGATTTTATATACAAGGGTTTTTCATTTATATCAGCCCGTATTAAAGTAGTTTCAACGAAGCACAGATTTTCAATGCTTCTGTGTTTGGGCTTCTGAGACTTCTGCTTTATTCAATGGAAGTGATTATGGGGTAAAATAAACTGAAAGTTATCTCTTTAAAGTGAGCAAAACAGAGATGACGTTGAATGTAACAATATTTAACATGACTTTGTGTTTACTTGATAGCTAAATTATAAACAAAGACAAACAAGTCAAAATTAAAAGTGATTTGCATTTAAATTGATTGAATATTATTTTCCATTTAAGTTTTAAAATGGACATACGAAAATGTTCTTCATGTAAATAGGTATTAAATTCAACTTATGTTTAATTGTTCAGAAAAACCTTTCTAATAGAGCTCTTTAGCAAAATAAGATTTTTGGGGCCAAAGAACGGTACCTGCCATATAAACTTATTTCGTATTCCGGCTGGAAAAATTCCTGGTTTTTGTCTAGTTTGGGTAAGGCCCTAATCTAGATGAGGAAAACTTGTTAGATAATTGGAAAGCCCTTGCTGGATTTCGGTACCAAAAATTTAGAAGATGGAAACTCATGAGGCTCTGTCTAGTAAAAACTTGTTTGACAGCATGTTTCGGTACCCCACCAGGAATGTCTCTTGTACACCAAAAACAAATCTTTTATAAGCACCATGCTAATTTAGCATCATACGACACTTTGTTCTCTCTTTCCTTTGTCTTCTTTTTCATATCACGCTTCTTTCTATGTTTGTGTGACATCTGTGTATTATAAGATTGTTCAATAAGAAAAATCCTGTTCTAAGTTGTTTTACCTAAAAAGCAAGTAGGTACATAAAATCCGGTTCTATTCTGTATGTATTTGTTATGCAATATGGAAAGAAAGTTATTCACTTTCGACACTGTATATTTGTGTAGCGAGTTAACCCATTGGGTAGCGTATTGGACTGACAAACAGAAGATCGCGGGATCAAGTCCCATATATACTCCAGCTTTTTCCTTTTTTTTTGCCTGACGAGGCGAAAGGGTACATAACCGCCAAGGCCCGTGTTCTAGCCTTTGCTAATTCGTGCAAGTGCCTCTCCAGAATCTATGTAAAACTCGCTAGTGCCTTGTCGAAAACTATATTGTTTTTCTGTGCGGGATTTTAAACATAAACTAATTTTTACCAAATGGTATTGCCAAAAATGGTTATTCATTCCATTATTAACTATTGTTTGCCTTTCTTAAAATTGTTCAACTGCTTTTGATCAAATTCTATATACATCTACCCACTATATTATTTATGTTTTTAATCTTAATACATAATTATATTTTAAATTTTGAAAATTCTATTTAGAACCCAAAAGTGTTTTAAGAACCGAACAAAACTTTACCTACCATTCGAGAAACAACTGTTAAGGGTGTCAAAAAGGGTGACTTACGAGATTTGATATCTCCGGGGTAGGGAAAGAAAATGCTTCAAAATATTTCAGTCCTATCTCTCAGTCCAGCTGTGAAGTTGTCACGTAAATGAGATATAGGACATTTGACAGGGTCAAAAGTCTGCAGGTCAAAAATCCATAATTGACTTGGTGGGTAAGAAGTCCACAAATCTATTGTTGAGATTTGATCCACGCAAGTGGCTCAAAAGTTAACAAAAAAGTGGGTCAATATGCCTAATTTTAGAGAGAAAGTAGGTCATAAGTCCACAAATATTTTTAAGAATTTCATATTCAAATACTGAAGAAAGCAGAACAATTAAGAATTTATTTTTTTTTAAATATAATATACCTAATATAATATAATACAGTCAGAAGCGCGAATATAAATTTTTACTTCCAAAAATTTCACGAATAGCTTGGGCAATAACGCCCAAGGGCCCAAGGCAAAAACGCCCAAATCGAATTGGAATTATCGCCCAAAAATTTTTTGAGGAAATTGTTGTTTCTAGTTTTGGGCGTTTTTTTCGTTTTTTTTTTCAATATTTCTTGCTATGCGCCTGCCTGACGACTAAGCAAACCCTAAGCGAAGCGACGGAGTCGCGTGAGTGGGACAGAGGACCCGAAAAGGGAGTTAAAATCCTTGAACCCGCGAAGCGGCCCACCCAAAGTACTGTTTAGTAAAAAAAAAACTTTGATAACAGACCGATTGAAAACATCGTCGTCGGCGCGCGAAATTTATTTATTTTTTCGCGCGAAATTTAAAAATTATTTTTTTTTTTTTTTTAATTAATAAGATAGTTTCATAAATTTCGCACGCCTATGTTGTCAATCAGTCTGTAATCAAAGTTTTTTTTGTACTAAACTAAAATTTCGCGCGAAATTTATGGAACTACCTTAAAGACTGTACACATGAGAGCGACCAACGACCGACAAATGAATGATTAAATGAGATTTTAAACATTAATAAACCTAAATTCATTACAAAATCTACACAAAATGGAAGAAATATAATTGAGGATTATTTTAGGATACCAAAATTTTCATTTAAATTGCTAAAACAAGAGAATTTTAAGAAAACAATTTCTTCGTCGCGAATAGCCTTAATTCTTTACGACCAATTTCTTTTCTCAAATTTATTATTTATATTTAAGCAAATAAAAATTCAGATTTTATAATTTTAAAATTAATCTTAAATCGAATTCTACCATTTTGACTCGATTTTGTGAAATATTAAGGTTTATAATTTTTTAATTCCCATTTGTTTGTTTATTCGTCGGTCGTTGATCGCTCTCATGTGAATGATCCTTTAATGAAATGGCTTAATAATAATTTCTTGAAATAAAAATAAATATTTTGTTACTTAAAATACATATTTTCATAATATATCTATTTTCTCCCAAAAACAGAATTATGTAATAAAGCCATAAGGCTTGGACTTTATTTCATTGGACTTTTTTTCATGGCACCGTCTGAACGAGTCCACTTGCCTTTGAACTTGCTTCTCTACTGGGCTTCAGAAATTCCATGCCAGTAGAGGAGCAAGTAGCTTAGGTTTGAAGGCATAAGTAAAAGAAATTTGTGTGTATAGCAACTTGCTTGCCTGTAGGTACTTGCCCGTTAGTCTTAGAAATACAGGATCTGACCGGAATAAATTAATTCATGAAATCTTACTGCCGGTATCGACCCAGAATTTTATCCTCAACAACATATCCAAAGTCCCTCAAAATCCCCGCATTGGCTTTTTGTATAGACGCATTTGGCGGAAAGAGGGGGCAGGCGGGAGTTTATCAAGCTAAAGAAATTGTTATAATACAATCTAATCATATGACACATGTTTTTAGGGTGCTTCTCAACGCTGATTCTAAAGGGACCAAAACTGAAAAGAAACATGTATCCTGTAGAAAGTTAAAGTCCTTTTTATGGAAGAGGGACAGCAATTTTACTGAACAAAAAGTTCAAATTTAATTCTGTCATTTTCCAAAGTAATCTCTTTTCTGTTTGTCTTGCTTCAGTTTCATTTGTTAAATCCAGTGGTTCATATCTACGCATTTTGATTGGTAGTATCTATATTCCATCAGACGCTGGACAACTCTTATATAGAGAACTTGATGGTCTATACGCAATTTTCAATAATTATGATGCAATTATAATTGGTGGAGATTTTAATGCTCGACATACCTACTGGGGAGACAGTGTCCATAACAGCAACGGAAATCTTTTATATAATTGGTTTAATAACGGTCCATATTTAAATCTTGACTTAATACCTTCAGACAAACCAACTTATCCAAGATCTAATTCCTATTTAGACTTTTTCATAATCTCTTCATCCCTTAATCCTGCACGAGCTACAATTAACCCTACTATTCCCCCAATTTGTAAAACGTTTGCAATTCTGTCTGATCATTTTGGAGTTGCGTATGAGGTAGTTCTTGAAGATTTTTCCCCCATCTTGATGCCTTTACCTACATACAGAAGCTTTAAAAATACAAACTGGAATGCGTTTCAACATAGTCTTCAGGTCTCTTTGTCTTCGCTTGTTTTACCACATGAGAATAACATTTCCAATTTTGAAATTGATGAACTTATAGATAATCTGAATTCTACAATTATCTCAAATGTAAAAAGTCATTCTGCAATTCATAATAAGAAAAACCACAATGATCAGTGCATTTCCGATCTGACAAAGAAACTTATTGAGTTAAGAAGAATTTGGCTTAAACAACTTAAAAGAATTTACCATCGTCACCTAAATAAAGTTAATCCTGAATATATTGAACTTCTTTCAAGAATACAGTGTATTAGCAAAATTTTAAAAGAAAAGGTTAATCTGGATCTCAACAATTGCTTTAGGTCTAGACCTTCTCCTTCTCGACCTTCTCGATATGCCTTCAGGGAAATAGACAAAATAACAGGTAGAAAATTCTTTGGAACAGATATTTCAAGGGACGTACTGTTTCATAATGGACAAGAGCTGATTGATACTTATTCCAAACTAAGGGCCTTTAAAGATTTATATCATGCAAATTATGCTGAAAGGAGCTCAGAGTCAGATGATGGTATCTTTGAACATGAAGTTTTATCTACAGTAAATTCTTTTAAAGAAACCTATTTTACTGAAACACTTATTACCTTTTCTTCGGTTGGCAATGCTTATGATCCAGCTTTGTACCCGTTTACTTCACCTAACACTGTTAATATTTGTAGATCTTCGCTCAATAATAAAAAATCCACTGGAATGGATGAAATTTCAAATTTTATTTTGAAAAAATGTCCATTTTATTTGGACACTGTTTTGTCACTGATATTTAATAAATGTATTAATAATGGCTACTTTCCAAAAACTTGGAAACAGGCTAAGATAATGCCAATAGCAAAGAAGATTGATTGATTGATAATTTTCGACCTATATCGCTTCTTTCTAATATAGGTAAATTGTTTGAACGAGTGTTAGCCAACCCTGTGAACATCTTCTGTGAAAATACAGATATAATACCAAATAATCAGTTTGGGTTTAAGAAGGGGAACTCTACAGAACACGCCTTGCTCTTATTTTAGGATAAGATTATTCAAAATCTAAGAAATAAAACATGCACTGTGAGCTTAGATATTGACCTTGAAAAGGCGTTTGATTCGCTTTGGCATAATGGTCTTATATTCAAACTGATACAGCTAAACTTTCCGAATTGGCTTGTTAAAATCATAATTAGTTTCTTATCAAACAGAACCTCCTCAGTATTTATTGGTTCCGAGCACACAGATTTTTTTCCCGTCAATACAGGTGTTCCTCAAGGATCGATCTTGGGGCCATTTTTGTTCAATATTTTTTTGCAAGACTTTCCTCTTACAGACCCTATAACGGACGAACCTGGCTCACTACATTATGCAGATGATACCATAATACTGGCAAGCGATGTTCGGCCTATTTTGGCCATTAACAAAATTAAGAGAAGACTTCCACCTGTGGAAAATTATTTCAAAAAATGGAGGTTAAAAATTAATTCAAGAAAATGTGGATTGACATGTTTCAGAAATGCTAGTGGAAAGGGACACTATCTTGCGGTTAAAGAGAGCAAATCCTTGAACTTACAAATAAATAACATCGCTATTCCACTACGTTCGGAAACAAAATATCTCGGAATAAACTTTCAAAACCGTTTTCTTTTTAACAAACACGGTAGAGCTGTACTTAAAAAGGCTAAAATGGTTACAGCGTCACTAAAGTCCTTGCTTAATTCAAAGTTTTTGCAACGAAAAACAAAAATCTTAATGTACAAGACCCTTGTTAGACCGATTCTGACCTATGGGTTCGGTAGTTGGTTTACTATATCACCGACTGTTGCAAAAGAACTGCAGATCTTCGAACGAAAAATTTTGAGACTCTTTGTGGATTGTTTAGAAAGCCGGATAAAAAATGGGTTTCTAACAAAACTATATACGATGCTACTCACGTTACACCTTTAATGACTTATCAAATAGATCTTCTTTTAAAAAAGCTGGAACGAATACGCTCTCATACAAACCCACTTGTAAGATCCCTAATAGACTCTAATATCGATGACTGTCTAGTTGATAATTATTATTTGTCACCATTTAATCTACTTAATGAGGGGTGTGCAGCTCTATTAAGACCAGATACAAACGTCAGTTTTCACACTCCATTTTACGAAACAGCCTCTCATTTGAATTATAGGGGGTAGATCTGTTTGATTACAAAACTATGTATGGATGAGGTTGCTAACATAAATATTTGATTGATTCAGATTGTTTAGGTTTCCTTTAACTGTAATTTTAATTTCTACTGTTAGGTGGACTTTTTTAGTTTAAGTATTTTTTAGTCTTAATTTTAGTTTTAGTCCTAGTCAGTAAGTTATAACTATGCCAAAAAAGAGCAAAGCAGCGATGGTTTGCCGGGAGCAAGCAGCCAAAATGTAAAATTGATTTCTATTTTATTTTTATTTCTATGAAGTTTCGATAGTACTCTTGAATATTTAAGTACTATTTTTTAATTAAGTCAGACATATCTTTAAGTCGACAAAAAAAAAAAAAAGATTGTATCTAATTGAATTTATATATGGATTTTAATGTGCCTCAATAAAATTATAGTATATAGTATATTTTTAAGTACAACAAGTAAAATATAACCCAAAACCATTTTTAAATAATGGGATATTAATGAAATTTTGGTATAAATGTTTTATTTGGCATGTTTACCCAGAATCAAAAGAGTCCCCAAAAATATCTGTGGTGAAAGAATGTTTTTTGAGGGAGAGATATTAATGCGCCGTTATTACCATAACATCTATGAACAAGTTTTGAAAGTGATGAAATTTGCTAAAAATATTAAATATGTCACGGTTCTCTCAGAAGAGTCCATTAAGTTTATTTTAGAGAGTTAATGTTTGACCTGCCCTATACGGATCAAAAAAAAAAAGTTTTACAAAAAATTGTAATCGAGATAATACATATGGATATGACGTTATGATACATGATTTAAAGGTATTTTTTAACGCCGAATCAAATAAAAGAAAAACTAATATGAAACAAGCACTCTAAAAAAGATAGATTCATTTTGAAGAACAAATAACCGATTTTCCGTTAAGCAGGTCAAATATTACACCCCCAAAAAACACCCTTGGACCTTAGATATTTGTATGGACTCTTTTGATCCTTGCCAATATAAATTTAATATTTTTAGTAAATTTCAAAGTGTCAGAATTTGTTCATAGATGTTATGGTAATAATCATATATATTTTTGGGGACTCTTTTGATTCTTGGTAAACATGCTAAATAAAACATTTATACCAAATTTCATTAATATCCCATTATTTTAAAATGGTTTTGGGTAATATTTAACTTGGTGTACTAAAAAAAAGTCATCATTCCATCATTCCACTTTATCTTTCTACAGGATACATGTATCTGTTCAGTTTTGGTCTTTTTAGAATCAACGTTGAAAATAACCCTAAAAACATGTGTCATATTAATTATTTTAAATTTTTTCAGCTTGAAAAACTCCCGCATCCCCCATCTTTAAACGAATCTATACAAAAAGTCAATGCGGGGATTTTGGCGGACTTTGGATATGTTGTTGAGGATAAAGTTCTGCGTCGATACCAGCAATAAAATATGATGAATTAATTTGTTCCCTCTTGCCCATATTAAATTTTCTATCTTTCCTAGACTTCGTGTAGCCTCAGGGTTACAACTACTACTGGCTTCCAGAAAGACAAGCGAAGCCAGTTATCATTATTTAATAATTAAATAAAAAAAATTAAACTATTATGTTTATATTTTTATATTCCTCGGAGCATATTCATAGTCACCTATAAACCCAGGTTTTACTAAACTACAGTTTAAGACAATTTTGGCTAATTGCCTATACAGACCGATTTTACTTACAAATAGTTAGTTTTATATTTTCTCAAACTCTATTATTATTTTTTTATATTTTAAGGTTCGTGCTCGAAAGAAAGTAGCAGTCACAGTTCTTGCCTTTGTTGTTATATTTGGAATTTGCTTTCTTCCGTACCATGTTTTTATGTTATGGTTTTACTACTGGTAAGTTTTATTAGCTAATTTCTTAACCCCAAATATCAACTTTTTTTGTCTTAAAACATTTTTTTCTCAGGCCAACAGCGCAAAATGACTACAATTCATTTTGGCATGTCCTTCGAATTCTTGGTTTTTGCCTTTCGTTTGCCAACAGTTGTGCAAATCCCGTTGCATTGTACTTTGTTAGTGGTGCATTCCGAAAACACTTTAATAGGTATTTGTTTATTAACTACAATCCAGACACATGACACATAAATAAAATAATTGCGTCCCTTAAATAAATGTGATGTTTGATTTTAAATATAACGCTAAAAATATGTAACAATTTTCAATTGAACAACAAGGACTGATTGTAATTGTAAGGACCATACAAGTAGCCAAAAACGTAATGCTTTTTATGTCTGTTTCATGCTTATTCTATAAATAAATGTGTCATACACTATTTTAAAATATCTGAACTAACAAAAACAAAATCGTTGTAAGACTAAATATTTAAAAAGTAATATCTGAATAAAACTTGCTGATAAGAGAACACATTTTCGCTCCTTTATGTAGATATTTGTTTTGTCAAGGATATGCAGTGGGAAGAAAAAAAACGGGCGGATACTATAGGCGCTCGGGATACATCACTAACAAGCACTGCGTCGAGGAGGTACACATCAAGACGATCGTATCAACAAAGTACAATACGAAGGTAAGTTAAGAACCAAACAATATCATCGTTCAAACTGCAAAAAGTCATATGTCAGAAAGATTTTTTTTATTTCACTTTAAGCAGTTTTAAGGTTCGAAATTGTTACTATTGGTATTTTGAGACGCGGTTTTTTTAAATTTATTTCTACTAATACATATAATGTCAGCAGTCGTCAAAGAGGGTATTTTATAACAAAGCAGTCAAACTAAGTTACCCTGATGTGAGAGGCAGAATGAAGTCATTTTTGTCTCATTTTAGAGCTATCCAGGATTTAAATGATTAGATTGTAAATAAAACAGTATTAATTGTTCTTTTGAAATTTCCCCCAAAAATGTAACATAAGACCTTTGCAGTTTTATCGACGATATGTCCATCCAAGAAAAACAATACAAAAGTTGGTGCTTCATAATTCTGATTCCAATTTTCTTCTGTAAAAGATACAAAATATTTGAAATGTAAGTACAATATTTTCAAACTCGTAGATGGGAAATCCGATGTATTTGAGCTTGAAGTTGGCGATTGAAACACCATATTTCAGTTTTTTTTTTCGAAATAACTGTTCATTACTTTTCATATAAAGGATGTAGGAAAATGATTTTAGTGCCAAATAAAAGGTAGTTTTCTCATATATCAAATAGCAAAGTTAATAAGCTACGTTCAACACACTTTGAGATATTAAGTTTTAAAGTCTTGAATACAAACTTCTTGGGCACTGCCTTCAATATCTTAAAAAAATCAGTGGTGAAGTTTACTTTTTTTAGCACCATCAAGAAGTTTGGTACATGTTTTTTTTAGATTTTTGAATAAATAATGAGTTAATCGGCCAAACCAGAGTGTATTTATATTTAATTAATTTAAAAAATAAGGTAGATTAAAATGTAGAGTGACATTATACGTCGATACCAGCCCTAAGACCGTATATTTTTTTGTTTCTAACCTAGAATCTATTTGTCATGGTCTTTTTGAAGCAATTCTTGATTTTAACCAGGAATTCATTAATGAAAGGACACTTTATGATATATTAAATCAAGCGTTGATAGGGCTAAACAAATTATACGTCACCACTGAATTTTTTAAGATATTGGTGTGCAAAAGGGAGTGCGAACTTTGATTTTATTCAAGACTTTAAAAGAGAATAGCACTAAATTGACGTTTTTACATAATTTTCCTCCCAAAACAGCCTGAAGCATTAATATTTTATTTCTCGTTTATGTACGTTTCTTTTAACACTTAATATTCTTTTTGTTCATATTTACAGACTTCAAGATACAACAATAACAACTATGTTGCCAAACAACGCAAACGTTCATGATGCTGACTGTGAGTACAACAATTACCGAAATGACAACAACATCATATGAAATTCAGAGAAATAGTAAAATGTTCTGAGTAAATCGACATTAAACACGGCCATAAACTAATATGTATACTAAAGAGATAAGCACCTGCTAAAGATGCACAAAATAACTAAAAAAATTTTACATTTTATTTGCAATTATATTTTGTAAAGCTTCCCAAATATGAAATTTTCTTTAAATGCGGGTTTTCATGCTTGATAGCAAACAGTCTTAACAAATTATTATTGTAAATTAAAATTAAATAAAAGAAAAGTTTAACATAAAAAAATTCTTTTCGAATAAGTCAATTTATTATGTTTTCCTATCAATCATGAATAGCTCAATAGCACTCAAGTATGTGTTTGTAAATAAAAATTATGTATGCATTTCGATTTTTGTTTTTTAAATGTGTAGACATATGTAAGTTAAATAGTTTTATTCATTGTTAAAATATTCGTAGTGAAATGTTGAAATAAACAAACAGTTTTATGCAAAAATTGTGTTTTTATTTTTATCTTAAGGCTTTCATTTCATGGTTAAAGGATCAAGTACGATTGGTTTATGAATCGTTGACGTTGAAGACATGTTTTTGAGATATCTTCGGCATCCGTCCAATGTACATACAAAGGTAAGTATACAAACAAATTTAACGCAAGATTGTAAAGTAATACATTTAAATGCAACTAGACAAACAGGATATGAGTTAATGGTTTAAAGACTTTACTATAAAGTTAAAAACAAGTGTAAGAAACATCAAACATAATAAATTTTTCTATAATAATTATTTTGATAATAAAAATTAAGAATTTGTAGTTTCTTAATGCAATAGTATTTGAATTTCTTTGAATCATAAATAACTGTAGTAAAATAAGTTCAACTACTAGCGAGATAAACGGGAGGAACTTAAAATTAATGTTTTAATATTGTAGGACTATGTGACGGTATATAAAATTAAAATAAAAGATCGAACAAACACCTTTCTGTCATATAAACTTTTTTATTAAATTTTTATTTAAGAACAATTGTTTCGACGCTCTCTGCCTCATCATAAGCTGTTAGAATTCGACTAATAAATAATTATCAACGTAAAGGGTTAGAGAAGCAAAAAAGTTACACATAATTTAATATTCACAAATTATAAAAATGTTAAAAACGGATGACCAATGTGGTCCTTCATCTCTATTTATATTAAAGTCTTTAGTAAAATGTATATTAGAGTGGGCTGAAAAACACTTTTTTTTTGAATTTCAAATCGTAATACCGCGGATAACTTGCGAATTGGCAGACTAAGAGAGATTTGAAAAATAATCAAAATCGATTCATATTTTCCGATCGCGCATGCGCTCTGAAGTTTGGAACATTTTTGAAAAATGGTATTTAAAAAAAAATTATTTGAACTACCCTAACGTCTTAATTTTTGAATATAAAAGTTCCAAGTGGCTTGATTATGAACCAAATATTAAGTAGAATTAAGTCGAATATATTGCAAAATTCCTATTTTTACGATATATTTTTTCTACAGGGTGATTCACGAGCTAGAGCATGTAGGTTGCGTCGAGACAAGAAAAAAATCGTTCAGAAGGCGGGATCTATTCCCCTCCGTTAAGCCGGGAGGGGAAATTTCCTAAAAAATTTCTTAAATCGGAAAAATAAATTATTTCAAAATAACGGTAATTCCTACAATGTCATGCAATACCTTCTTGTAAAGCCATAAAACTCTTCTTTTATTGTATTTTTAAAGAAAGTTATTTAAGTGAACATTTTTTGAGAAATTAGTTTTAAAACTCAAAATTTTGAAAATAATAATTAAAAAAACTAAATTTGAACTTATATTTTTCAAAACTTAGCTCAATTAAGTACTATTTTTGTTGTCAAAATGCAATGCTCTTATTATCGGATGGTTTTAGAACTTCTCCTTTTCAAAATATTAAAATATAAAGGTTAGGTTAGGTTAGGAGGGGCGTGCACAGCCTAGGCTGTTGCGTACATGGGGCCTATTGGTCCATTGTGATCACCTTATAAATTAAAACAGAGGTGTTCCTAACTAATGGTTCAAATAGACTGTTTCATTTGTGAACCAGCCTGTTTTCTCTATAAATGTTCTCATATTTGCCATTGAGACCTGCGTTAGGTCGTCCAGTTCTCCAACAAACCTGTTTCCGAAGTACCGGAGGCGGTTTGTTTGAAGGTTTGGACAATCACAGAGCAGGTGCTTAATGGTTTCTGTTTCCTCAACATCCTGACAGCTCCTACAGAAATCGGGTGCGAAAGCGCCTATTCTGGTGGCCATTGTGCCAATGGCGCAATGACCCGTTAGTACCCCTATCAATATTTGTATTTTCTTTTTAAATATTCTGAGTTTCCTTTTCCTTAATTCTAGGCCATAAACTTCTAGAGATAACGCAGTAGTTCCTGGAAAGCCAGGAGTTATTGATTTGCTCTTTCGTTACTAGTCAAGTTTCCTTTTAATGACGCCGATCGGGATTTCAGGTCCCGGAAATAATTGGCTACTATTGTTCCTATTTGCTAATGACCCTTTCCTTGTCAGTTCATCTGCTATATCATTCCCTTCTATATTACTATGTCCAGGAACCCAGCAGAGTTTGACTTGGTTGGAGTACAAAATTTTCGCCAGTACGCCTCGGCATTTTGCCACTGTCTTGGATCTTATAGTCTCACTGGCTAATGCGTTGATAGCAGCTTGGCTCTCCACGAAAAATGTAATATCTGACGAGCTCAGTTTTTTCTTGTGTACCATTTCTGCCGCTTTTTCAATAGCGAAAATCTCAGCTTGAAAGACACTACACTCATCTGGGAGTTTATATGATTCTCTAATATTGAGAGGTTCACAGAACAACCCTGCCCCTGTTCCTTCTTCCATTTTTGACCCATCGGTGAAGAACGGGATACCTTGTTCACTAATTAGTGAGTTAGGTTCCCATCCATGTCTTTCGGGAATAAGAATGGAGAAGTGTATTTTAAAATCTATTATGGCTGATACGTAGTCAGTCGTCATATCAAGTTCGGCCACTGTGTCATACCTTTGCAAGAAAGACCCATGACCATAGGTGCTGTGCTTCCAAGAGCTCATTTCTTTAAGTCGAAGTGGACTTTTGGCTGCTGTGCATCTTATGTACTCGTCCAGTGCTGGAAGATTTAGAATAGTTTCCAGCCCTGCTTGTGGCGTAGAACTCTGTACCCCCGTTATTCCTATACAAGCTAGTCTCTGTACCTTGTTCAGGTTTGTGAGATAGCTAACTTTTTCTAAAGCCTTCCACCACACGATCGAACCATAGGTAAGTATGGGACGAACCATTGCCGTGTACATCCACTGTATGACTTGTGGTTGCATACCCCAACGCGTACCAAAGGTTTTCTTGCATGTGTAGAAAGCACAGAAAGCTCTTTTCATTCTTTCCTCTGTGTTACGTTTCCATGTTAGCTTGGAATCAAGGATTACTCCAAGATATTTAGCTTCTTTGGAAAGTTTCAGTGGAATTCCATTAAGCTTATAAATAAATAAATCGGGTGGCACAACGGCTCATGAAGAACCAGGGCCTAGTGACTAACAACTCGCAACCATTCCTGTGTGCGCCTTTCGACAGGAATGGAAGGGACCTACAATTTTATGCCGAATCCGAACGGCTAGGCGAGAAGCACTTATTCGTGACAAGTGATACTCTTGGAGGATTTGTCAATTCCTCGCAAGAGGCAGTAGCCCTGAAAAAAAACTTTTTAGTTTTTTAGGTTCCATTAAGCTTGGGAGGGGTAAAATCCTCTAATTTCCTTTTCTTGGTAAACAGAACTAGTTCAGTTTTTGTGGGGTTAACTCCCAGACCGTTTTGTGCTGCCCATGAATATAGTTCTTGAAGTGCAGATTCCATAATATTTTTGATGGTGGTAAGGTACTTACCCGATATTCAATTCAATTCAATTTGATATGTAATTTTATTTACAACGAGGACCTAGAGGAGAAGTGAGATTACCCCTCCCTGTGGTGTGCCTCTTGTAACTGTTTTCTCGACAATAATATCTCCAAGTTGCAAGTTAATGATTCTGCCATTGAGCATGGTATAAATCCAGTCGACAATGGTAGATTCAACTCCAACTTCTTCCAGACAGATTTAATGGACTCCGTTTTTACGTTGTTGAACACCCTTTCGTCATAGATATTTTTATGTACTCTTTTGATCATTTATTCTCATGCCAAATTGAATATTTATACAAATTTTCATCAATGTACCATTCTTTTCAAGGTATTTTTTAATAGTTTTTCAAGATTATTGTATCGCCTTAATTTTGATGCCATTAGATTCAGAATTGAAAAATACCCTAAAACCATGTATCATATCTCCAAATTGTATCAACATAATTTTTTAATTTCCATAAGTCATACCTCCCCCTTTCCCCCTCCAAAAAGAACCCGCGGGATACAGATATTTTTATGGACTCTTTTGATTCTTTATTCTTTTGGTTAATCCGACATTCCCACCAAGTTTCAAAAATGTTAGAATTTTTTCCGCATGTTTGTCCTATTTTAACTGGTTGCTGAAATAATAATTTAGCCGGATTTGTCTAATTTTTATGTAAAAGCTGGTTCATTTACTTTTTAATATCTTTAAAAGTAAAAGTCCTAGAACCATTCGGTTTTCAGTTTTTGACTACAAATTGATAAAGGCATTGAATTTTGGAAACAGAAATTTTGTGAAAAAAATATATTTTTACCATTTTTTTAATTTTTTTTTTTTTCAAATTTTTGAGTTCAAACATTAATATTTCAAAAACTATTCATTGAAAGAACTTTCTTTAAAAAGGAAATGAAAGAAGGGACTTCTGGCCTTTCATTAAAATATAACAGGGCATTGTACATGTTACTGTTGTTTTTTAATATTTTTTTTTCTGTTTTAAGTCAATTTTTTAGAAAATTGCCCCTCCAACCTTACAGCCGCCACCAGGGCCTGCAGACTTGCATTTATTTTATCAGCCTTAATACATCTTTCGACTCATATAATTTTTTGTTGGTTCATTTTCGTACGCCAAATCTGCTGTGGGCTCTTAGACTATACGGGTAGAAAAGTCAACAAATATGAAAAAAGCATGTTATTGTCTTAGAAATTGAACTTTTGCTGGCCAATTTAGCTGGTAAAAACAAAACACGTAAATACACATTCATTCAATGTTATTTCATCATGTTTGAGCAGTAGCGACTGTTGCTCAGTCTCAATTTTGGTGTATTTTTTTTAAGGTATCACAAAATGGCAAACAAAATTAAAGCCCTTCGTATTATCAACCACCCGAAATTTAATTTCAATAGAAAAAAAAAAAGAAAAACACACAAAATACTCCCTATAGCTTTGAAATGAATTTTACCTTTCTTTCTTTGTAAACAAATATTTTTTGTAAAAAGTGAAAAGTGTATTCGCATTTAATAAACAAAAATGTCCGCTTTTTCTTTAAATAAGCTCATAAATATGTTATAATAGTCGTTTTTTTTTGAGAGAGACTGAATAGCAACTTAGTAAAATGTTTACGCGCAAAACAATAACAAAACAAATTATTATTGTGAATTTTGTTTGTGTTTTCCGTGTAAAACTTTTATGAGTTGCTAGTCACTCTCAAAAAAACAAGGCTTATAACATTTATTAGGTCTGTTCATTTAATTTGAGTTTCTGATGTGATTTTTAGTCCAAAGTCCTATCAAGTTCATATAAAAGAAATGAAATTGATAGAACTGGGGAAAGAAATGCACAGAAAATCGCAGAAACTCAGGGTAAAGGAACAGACACTATTATAGTTTAAAGTAGCAGAAGCAGTAGCTATTCAATGAAAGAAATAGTAACATTTTTCAATGGAATTCTCATAATACAAATTATTATTGGAACGTTTTCATAGTGGTTTCGCTAAACTTATGTTTTACTTTAGTACAGTTTAAATAAGATCAATTATAACAATTTATTCCAATTCGATTTCTATACTTATCAAAACAGAAGTTTATTAAATTATTGAACGTCAAACATAGTGCATTGAAAAAAACTAAAATAAATGTTTAAATTATCTTTTAAGTTTAAATTAATCATAATAGTTTAAGACGACTATGAATACGGCCCATTAACTTTAAAAAAAAAGAGTTTGAGAAGATTGTCTACCTCTGATACAGTTTTTCGAAATGTCACCAATTGACTCTACAGCTTTCTTAATGCCTTATGTCCTAGCATTAGAAATAACAACAACAAAAAAGAGCGCGTGTAACTCAGTACTCGTGGGATATTAGGGATATTAAGCTTATATGCGTAAGACGCAGCTATGTGTTCTATATCAAAATGATCTATGGGTTCGGGTTGTTAACCTGAAAATTAAATAATAATAGTGAAAATTTAAAGCAAAAAAGGTGAACATTTAAAAGATATAAATCAGTTTATTAGAGTAGGTTTTCCGGCTATTTCCATAAATTCTTACACTCAAAATCTCTGCAAAATTTGTGGATGACAACTTTAATTTGGTTTTATGTATTTTGCAACCATATATAATTGAAATTTGTAGCGGACACTGCTGATTTAATTCAATTTTTTGAAATTAGCCTATTTTGAGAAAATTTTTTTAAAATAATTTATATCTCCATACCAGTAGGAGATAGATACAAATCTTAAACTAGTGAGATTCTTAGAATTTCATTATTACCTATCTAGCATTCTAATTAACGAAATTAGAAAAAAGACATAAAAGGACATTTTCCCTTTTATCTGCTACAATAACATAGATTATCAAATAATCAAAACTTTTAAACTATAAAATATATTAGCCTATCAAAAAAATTTTTTTACTTTTACTCTTAGCTAATCAATGATATCAGCGTAGCACATGTGGCGTTACATTTTTTCGTTTCAAAAAAATTCAACCTTGAAATTTCACTCTCAACGCGCCCAAAGAAGTGCACTTCATTTTTCAGTTATTACATTCCAACTTTTTTTTTAGATGTGAAAGGAAGGAAAAAATTAAATGTGTGAAATCATTTTTCGAATTTTGACTGTTTGCAAGGGAATTTTGTTTGGGTTTCTATAAATACTGAGATACGTTTGAAATGTCAAACAAAATCTAGATTATGTGTGGTATGAACTAATGATTTCACTCATGTCTATAGTTTCTTTTTTATTAAAATTGAAAATACTGATAAAGTTTAAAATTAACAAAAATATAATTTGAACTAAAAATTATAAAAACCTTACTGCGATGATATCTGAAATCTCAGCACAGTATACCATATTGCTTGGGGGGTGCTCAAGCCCCTAAGCCCCCCTGCGTACGCCACTGGTTGTGAGGCTGTGAGTAGAGTTATAATTTTTTTTTTTCTATTTATCCGAAACTATACGAAAAAGTTAAAGTATACTAAGTTAGACAAAATTTAATTAGCAAGAGTTCCTTTTGTACAGAACATTTTTGCCGAAGATGGTGGTTCTTTATACCCCCTTAAGGGAGGAGGGACATTTTTTTTTGGAAAAACAACGGCAGCGTTTACAACAAACAAATTTACTTTTTCTGAAAGCCAGAATTCTGTTCTTTTATTTTATTTTATTTTATTTTATTTTATTTTATTATCAAATCAAGTTATTAGTGTCTATAGTTTTCGTAAAATTTACTTTTAAACTAAAAAAATCTTTCAAATTTTTTTAATTGTGTAATAAGATGCTCATTTGGCTTTTATTATTCACTACGCCTATTTATTTTTAATTGAAAACAGAAAACTAAATTTTTCTATGTCTCCTAGTTTTTGAGAAAATTAAAAGTTACGAAGACAATTTTTTTGATTTTTTTTTATAATTTTTGTTGTTATTATACTTTTTTGTAGGTAATTTAATTTTCTTTCACTTTGTCAAACTTTGCGTCTATTACCTATGCTAAGTTTTCCAAATATTCAAGAAAGACTACAAAAGGGGACCTTTACCCCCTCGCGTTTGGCCCTGGGCGGTAGACTTTAGAGTATGTTATACCTAAAGGTCACCAAGGGTGTTTTTCTCATGTTATTCTTCTCCAATATCTGAAGAACAAAACAAAAATGCTTTTGCCTTCGGGTCAATTTTACTTAACAGTTCTGTGCACAGTAGGTAGCACATCACATTTAAAAATATCAAATATTTAAAAGTTGGTCAAACATTCAAACAAACATTTACAAACAATTCAATAGAATACAATGATCGTAATTTTGGTCGTTCCCATCAATGTCTCGAGAGCAAACGGACCAATTTTCTTTTGACTTTGATTGCATATGAATTATGAACATGTGATTATGCTTTCGAAAATCTTGAAATGTTGAATTTCTTATAAGAAAATAAGAAGGACGACACCAAAGGGAAGTTACCAGTGTGATTCGCATCCAGCCTTTGTTTTATTTATACCAGTTGAGCACGGTTGTTTATAGACTAAGAGCCCAGGGCCGCCAGACATACGTCATTTTATCAAAGCTAGGATTTTTTCTGCGAACAGATACTATGGTTGCTAAGAATAAATGGATACTTTGAATCTTCAATCCAGGTGCAATTAAGAGGTAGCGAGTGTTAAAGTTGCATACAAATGTTGCAACATTGCGTTATTTTATCAAAGCTGAATTTTTGATATATGTTAGGGGATGGTGTCATTTTATTTATTTGTCAGTTTCCACACATCTACAGTGGGACCTAACGTGAGCCAGACACTTAAAATCTGTCAAACTAATCGTGCCATTTATAAATATAACGGAATCAAATTAAGATTTAATGTTTTCTGTGGGCAAATATTCTAAAATATTTTTTAATCAGCAAGTAGGGTTGGCCACGAGACGAGAAAAGTCTCGGTCTCGATCTCGGCCTCGCATGACGAGACCGAGACAAGACGAGACGAGGCTGCCTTTTAAGCAACCGAGACGAGACCGAGAGGAGACTGTATATTTGAACCGAAATTTACAGATAGTCTAATAAATTAAAAAAATCCAATTTCAGATAAATATTTATTTTTTCTGCACATATACAAACTATAATCGAAAATATTTCGTTCCAATAATCAACAGGTTGTCCGGAAATCGTATTTTTAGGAGACGAGACCGACACGAGACCGAGACAAGACTGAAAATTTTCGATTTTAACGAGATCGAGACGAGACTTACAAAAGTCTCGTCTCGTAGCCAGCCCTATCAGCAAGGCACCTACAGAAATAATAATTCTTTGTTACTAAAACGTGATTTTTTCGCTTATTTTAGCTTTTCCTAAATTTCTGGTTGATGAATACGCCCAACTGTAGATGCATAGCGTATGGGGAATTATTTTTAAACAGTTGCCTATAAAACATATAAATATTAGCTTTAAAACTACAACGTAAATGGCACGATTAGTATGACATATTTTAAGTGTCTGGCTCACGTTAGGCCCCACTGTAGATGACGGGCAGGTGTCCAATAAAGGTAATGACACCACCCCCTTAGATATATCAAAAATTCAGCTTTGATAAAATAACGCAATGGTGCAACATTTGTATGCAATTTTAACACTCGCTAACTCTTTATTGCACCCGGATTGAAGATTCTTAGTATCCATTTGTTCTTAGCTACCATAGTATCTGTTCGCAGAAAAAATCTTAGCTTTGATAAAACGACGTATGTCTGGCGGCCCTGGGCTCTTAGTCTATAATGAACTATTTAATTTAGATCCTACATATAAACTCACTGTGAGCTGAATTCAATTAACCGATGTATTACACCTATTGTAAGTTTAACACTAATATTAAAGTATTTGTTGTTTCGTTTTGTTTATATATGTATGTGACTCATGAAATATTCATTTATAAATTAAAATACAAAAATTGGTTCAAAATTCATCAAATATGTTTTCATTGTTAACGAAAGCTCATGCTAGGAGGATTGTGGAACAAGTATGATGCATTTAGATTTCATTATTCTCGTATGGATGAGCAGGCCTCATCCAGCTCTAGGGGGGTACAATAGATCTCAAGGTCGCAGTGCAATATCCCTCAAATTTTCTATTCATTCGTTCATTCATTCATGGTGCTCTGGAAAAAAAGTCCAAGAAGAAGTTTGAGTTCGGTATTTGAAAGAGTATCAGTATACACGACCCAAAAACCATATTTTGCACAATTTTGCTGCCATCTTGTTTTTAACGGCTAATTCTTTTTTTCACACGTAATTCACCTAGTTTTTATCGGAGACAAAAAAAATTATATAGCATACTTGTAAAGAAATTAAATTTTCTAAAAATTATGTTTTGTAACATTCTTGGCTCATTGCTATGGCTTAGTTGTTGGAATGCATTTTGTTAAAAAAAAGTAAGGGTTCGTTTTTTATATGCGTCATATATCTCTTTTTGTATCATCTTATTTTTTTGCTCAGTTGTTTTCTATCAGCTCAATATTTTCGAATGAAATAAGTTCAATGAAAAATGTTAAAGAATTGGCAACTTTTTTAATTATAAAGATTCTTCACTGTCTTAGAACTATCCAGATATATGTACATATGAACCGATCGTTTTTGACTGTTCCTGTTACCACACAAAAAGTGGTAGGGTCTTTTTCAAAGCTGAAAGTAATACAAAATTATTTGTAAAGCACCATGGAACACCAAAGGCTTAGGTATTTATCATTGATATCGATTGAAAATCTAACAGCACCGTAAATAGATTTGAGAAAAGTAATCGATGAGTTCAATTCTGTAAAATTCAGAAAAAAATAATTTTGGTTTTTTGTTTAAACTTTATTTAACCAAAACTAAGGCTTACATTGAGAAATTTTGCCCCGGGGCCCCGCAAGCTCTAGCTACGAACCTGGATGGTTGTATTTCGTACTATGTCCCATATATGCTAATTTCTATCTGGCTGAAAGAAGGTGACAACAAAAAATTAAACCCGCATTTTCATTTTGGGGACTTTAATAATTCATTTTAACAATAATCCTATATTAAAAAGTACGCATACGCCCGAGTGTGCGGTCTAGTCTAGTTAGGCCAGTGGGCAAAGTATATCATTCATGAATTTCAAGCCAACGTCATCTTAAAGATTTTTTTTCACTTTTGGATTCATCCTGCAGTGAGCACACGTTTTCGAAAGCCGCAAAGTGGGCTACAGACTAATCTAAAAAAGCCCTAAAAATATAATAGGCGTGTTTTTTTTGGGAATATATACATAGTACAATAAAACGAATCTACCGTAGCCTATTTTTTTATTTCACACTTGATACTATTGAACAACTCTCAACCGAAAAATTCACAAAGGAAAGACACAAAGGTAGGACACAAAGGAAAAGCTAACATAGAGAAGATTTTCTTTCTAGGCCAGCGGTTTCTAAACGTTTTAAGCTTTGGAACCCTTTACCAGGTAGGTAGAAATGGCGGCCACGGGCAGTCTAGCCCATAGCCCAATTAGCGCTGAAGTGCGCCGTTTTGATACCATAACTGGTTTGAACCTGTAAATGGAATTAAAGAGAGAAAATATGGGCATATGTTGTAGCTTTTAGCACAATCCACAAACCCCCACCAGAACCCTAGTCCACTATCTTGTGATCATAGGGAATCGACGGAAGGTATAACGCGGAAGTAGCCGAAATTCCTCCTAGAGCCATTTCGTCGCGTTGAGAAAAGAAATCAAGTCTTTGATCTTCATTTCAGAAAGTTCGTTAGTGTCGTCAAAGAATGCTCTTCCGAGTGACTGTTTTCTAGCTTTGGCCAGAGCAGGGCATTTGCAGAGGAAATGAACTACTTTTTCGTTTTCCTGCTGGTCCTCACAGCTCCGACAGTGAGTATTGTGAGGTATGCCCAGCTTCGCTGCATGCTTTCCTATTGGCCAGTGTCCGCTACAGGTTGCAACTACACTGGCTATGTCTTGCCTGGGTCTGCGTAATAGATCAATTGTTCGGTTCTTGTCATAGGTGGGCCAAATCTTCCTAGATATAATACAGTTTGATAAACTGCTCCACCTACGGTTTGCTTTAGTAAGATAAATTGAGAGAATGTTGCCCTTCATAACTCCAAGCGGAATGTTGACTCTTTCCGCAAGTGAGCCATGAAGGGCTGAACCTTGCCTGACCAGCTCGCCAGCCCGTTCATTGCCCTTAATGCCACTGTGACCCGGGACCCAGATAAGAGTGATATTGAGGTCAGTGTTCAGACCCGCAAGCTCATTCCGGCGTTGCTGGACTAGTTTGGAGGATGCTGTAGCTGAATTAATGGCTTTAACACCCGCTTGACTGTCTGTAATAATAGCTGCATTACGGTTTTGGTTTGGATCTGCTATAAGTAACTTGCTAGCTTCCCTGATTGCCAGCAATTCAGCTTGAAAGACGCTAGCAAGGTCAGGTAGCCGAAAGGACCTAGATACATTTAGAGACTCAGAGAAGATTCCTACACCAACGCCACACTCCATCTTTAAGCCATCAGTAAAGATAGTTGTATCGAAATCTTTCGTCAAGACGTCATCATTCCAATCCATCCTGGATGGAAATTTAACTTTGAAATCCTTACTGATACTCATTGTAGGGGTGCAGTAGTCAGTGGGAGTCGAAAACATTTCCATTGGAATCAAGTCTATGATATTGCTGTGACCATAGGGCTTGGCAAACCAAGAGTTTGATTCTTTCAGTCTTAAAGCGCTGCAAGATACTAGATATTTAATATGTAAATCAAGTGGTAGAAGGTGCAGAAAAACACTTAAGGCATCAGTCGGGCAGGATCTTATAGCCCCTGTCGTGCTAATGCTGGCAGTTCTTTGAACCTTCCTTAGTCTATCGATGTTATATTTTTTGTTAAGTGCAGGCCACCATACAATCGAACCGTATGTGAGGATCGGTCGTACCACGGCTGTGTACGTCCACAGGATCATCTTCGACTGAAGCCCCCACTTTTTACCAAAAGTTTTACTACAGGCATAGAATGCTATACAGACCTTCTTGATCCTTTCTTCAATGTTCAACTTCCAATTTAATTTGGGGTCGAGAATAACACCTAAATATTTAGCTTTAGAGAAGAGTGAGAGTATTTGGCCGTTGAGTCGGGGTAGAGTGAAGGGGTGTATCTTAGTCTTGGTAGTAAATAGCATCAGTTCAGTTTTGCTTTGGTTAACTCCTAGTCCACAGCTCGTGGCCCAGTTGCTGACCTTCCTTAAAGCCATTTCCGTGATCTCACTTAACCCATGAGTAAACTTCCCTGACACTAATATCACCAAATCATCAGCATATGCCACCGCCTTCACTCCACATCTTTCCAACTTAACTAGAATTTTATTCATGACTAAAAGCCATAGAAGAGGGGACAGAACCCCACCCTGGTGTGTACCTCTACTAACATGTTTGGTCGAGTTTGTATTACCTAACGTAGCTTGAATCCGTCTGTCTTTGAGCATGAATATTATCCATTTCCTTATGTAGTCTTCTACACCAAAATCAACTAAAGACTCTTGAATGGATTCAGTAAGCACGTTGTTGAAAGCCCCTTCAACATCTAAGAAAGTGGCAAGAGTATATTCTTTATAGTTTATAGTTTTCTCAATAGTGCGCACTACCTCATGCAGGGCTGTTTCAGTGGATTTGCTTTTAAGGTACGCGTGTTGAGAGTTTTCAAGAGGACATCTATCCAGGATGTCTCTAATATGAATGTTGATGATGCGCTCTAAGGTTTTAAGCACAAAAGAGGTTAGACTAATTGGACGGAAATCCTTCGCAGATTCATGCCCCCGCCTACCGAATTTCGGGATAAAAACCACTCTTACATGTCTCCAGGACTCGGGAACATGGTTAAGAGATAAACATCATTTAAAAATTGTTTACAGCCAGGGAACTGCTATCTCTTGCAGTTTCTGGAGCATAATTGGCAGTATGCCGTCCAGGCCTGGAGACTTATACGGTGAGAATGCCCAGGCAATTTTTTCTTTTGTTATAACGGTAGGTATTGATATGCTCTACTCGAGCTGAAGACATGTCCCAAGGTTCCAGCGTCGCTAACCTACTGTTCTCGCAGCCCGGGAAGTGCGTCGTTATTAATAGCTCCAATGACTCAGCTGGAGAGACTGTCCAGGAACCATCAGGCTTTTTCAAGAATGATGGATTGCAATGTTCCTTAGATAGAATTTTACCGAGCCTTGCTGAATCTTTTATATTTTCAATTGACTGATAGAATTTTCTCCAGCCTTGTTGCTTGGCTGATGCGAGAGCTTGTAATCTTTGAGACAGTCTTTATAGGGTTGATAAAACTTATTTTTGTGGCAGATATTAAAGATTGTTCGAGTCATTTTCCTTAGATTAGATAGGTCTTCATTCCACCAAGGGGGAAGTGTTTTACGGCTATATTTTATTTGACAGGAGACCTTAAAAGCAGTGCTCATTGATGCCTCAAAGGATTTCACCTTTGACTCAAGATCTATCACCGAGTCTGGACTTAGGTTCGGTATATTGCCCAGTTTAGATTTTACAACTTGACTGAATTTCTTCCAGTCTATTCTTTTGGGATTTCTATAAGGGGATTTATTTTCGATTTTGAAATTTATAGTGAAGAGTATCCATCTATGGTCCGAAAAAGATTTCAGAAGGGATACCCTCCAGTTTTCTACTATAAGATTCATTTTGTTATTTACGATCGTAAAATCCAGTACGTCCTCCCAGCCTTCATGATTATCCGAGCTCGGAAATACAAAGGTTTAAATGCTACCTCTGTTGCAGACCGTCAGGTTATTTTCAATAATAAAATCAAAAAGAGACTCACCTCGTTCATTGATCTCTTAACTACCCCATAGGGTATGTCGTGCATTAGCATCATTACCAATCACAAGGTTAGTCCCTTCGGCTTTAGCTTCATTTGTAAGGGTTCGCAACTCTTCTGGCGGTGACTGCCTGTCATGGGCCGAGTACGCCGAGGCCAACAATAAGCCGTCTGCATTTTTATCCTCCAACCTTACAACTGTTAGCTTTTAAGTGTTTCTTAGCTAAACTACAAGTTCTAGGCTTACCTTGGTCTGGGCTTGCGATTTTATAAAACAGGTCGTATCGGTGATCTTGAAGGCTTCCTACCTTATCTTTACCAAGGTCAAAATATAGTTAGGAACCCCAACTATTAACGAAAGGAAAAGATAAAAAACAACACAATCACATTTCAAAATCAGTTTTTTGTTTATATTTCTTCATGTGAGTGCGGCTCGTAATTTTCTTTGGAAAGTGAGTGTTGTTGTATCGTTTTTGTTTGCTTTTTTTTAATTATGAGAAGCTCACACTTCGATTAAAAAAAAAGTTTACGTTGAACATTTTTATGATTACATACTTTGAGAGCCTGGTGGGGTGGTGTGAATTTGGCCAATGAACTGACATTTTCTTATTAATTTTTTTTTTAATATATTTGTAATCAAAAATCAGAAATGGAAGTGCAAATATACCTCTTCGAATTTTCATTTATTTCCACTTTCATTTAAAAAAATAAATATGTTGTAAAAAACTTTTCAACTATATTCTTTTTCAACAACTTCTTGCACTGAAAATCTATGCAAAATCAAAAATTAGTGTATGACAACTGAAATTTATATTCGTCTCTTTTCCACCCATTTCCAGTTGACATTTCTAGCAAACAAAAAATAACTTAAATTTGAAAAAACATTGGGTACGTTAAGGAATCAGGAGACATAAGGGACTTCATATTCATTCAACTACATCCATTGAACGTAAATTTGCTCAAATTAACTCAATTTTTTTCGTCAATAGATAATTATATTAAACTTATAACTTTTCTTCAAGACTTAACCTCAAGTTCTGTTAAAAAAGAAAATTCTCGACATGGTTACAAAATTCCGTCATAATGTACGAAAAATTTCATTTTCAATTTTATTAACGCGACCGCATACATACAAACAATTAATAAAAAAATTTAAACTGATTTTTAATTTCAAAGCTGTCAATTTTGAAAAGAACACATTTAATTTGAAATTCAGAGTCGGTAAACATCGACCAAAATTTGTGTTTTAGTAGGGTATAACAGACTGACTGAAGAGCCCACTGTTATACCTTGGGCGAAACACAATAATTTCTGAAGTTGAGGTCACTTGTACTTTTTATTTAAATTATATTCATTCACTCCACTTAAAACCAAAGTAATTTTAATATTTTAATATTTAAATTTCCTTTTCTTTATTACAAAAACCTGACGACGGGTAATTATTTTCTGGGTACACGAATTTAAACAAATTCCCCTAGAATAATAAAATTCACCGTATCTTCTTGCTGTGATTTTTATAAGAGTCGGTAAACATCGACCAAAATTTGTGTCTTAGTAGGGTATAACAGACTGACTGAAGAGCCCACCGTTATACATACCTTGGGCGAAACACAATAATTTCTGGAGTTGAGGTCACTTGTACTTTTTATTTGAATTATATTCATTCACTCCAATTAAAACCAAAGTAATTTTAAAATTTTAATATTAAAATTTCTTTTTCTTTATTACAAAAACCTGACCACGGGTAATTATTTTCTGGGTGCACGAATTTAAACAAATTCACCTAGAATAATAAAATTCACAGTATCTTCTTGCTATGATTTTTATAAGAGTCGGTAAACATCGACCAAAATGTGTGTCTTAGTAGGGTATAACAGACTGACTGAAGAGCCCACCGTTATACATACCTTGAGCGAAACACAATAATTTCTGGAGTTGAGGTCACTTGTACTTTTTATTTGAATTATATTCATTCACTCCACTTAAAACCAAAGTAATTTCATTATGTGACTGAAGAGCCCACTGTTATACCTTGGGCGAAACACAATTCACAATTCACTCCACTTAAAACCAAAGTAATTTTAATATTTTAATATTTAAATTTCTTTTTCTTTAATTCAGCAGATATTTCTTGAATAACTTTCCAGTCACTTTCCAATAAAGGTTCTCATTATTTAAAGTCAATTTTTCAACAGCTGGCCAGTCTAGAAATTTGTTTTACTTGCATTCACTTCTAGTATTAAACTTTATATCTTTCAAATCAGTGTCTTTCATTGTCAAATCATAAACAAATTGGATAAATATTTTCTTTGTCTTAAGAGAAAGTGACATTTCTTTGGTCAATTCAGTTACTTCCACTTGTCTTTGAAATTCGTTGTCTTTCATTGATAAACAGCAGGCGCGAACGCAGGCGGGGGTTTGGGGGGTTCAGATAATATCATTAGCATGTTCATTTTTGTTCAGTTCTGCGCATGTTGTCAAAATCAATAGTAAAAAAATTGAATTTCAACCAATCACAAAACATTTGTTTTTGTTTACTGTGTACTCACCCAAAGGGCAGCCATATTGAAATTTGGAAAGCTGCGCCTGAAAATACCTTAGATATGTGTACTGTGATACGTATGTAGGTTAATTGAAAAAAATGTTTGCATTTTTCTTTATTTTGACATTTGGATTATTTTTCCTTCAAGCCTTTATTATATTCACAAACTCTAGAGTCATCACAAATAATTTTTTTAGTTTTAAATTTTTGTTTAATATACACAGTGATCGGCAGGGCAAAAACAAAAATGACCCACAGTGTGTTGATGTGTGTATATATATATTCTGCACATCTCCGCACCTATATTAAATATATTATAGCCCAGTCAAAATAGACATACAAATCTCAAATCCTGAACAAAATTCCGATAACTCTTAAACTTGGTGGGGGCCTTCCAGTGACTATAACGCATCATTGACTAAAAGTCCCCGACGATCCGACAGGAGCATTACTTTTTAAGCATGACCACACAATTTTATTTAAAAAATATAAAACTTTTGTTTTCTAGACGCAAGATTTAAGAACATATAGCTATTTGAAAAAGAACATAAAAAACCAACAATTTTGTTTTATAGGTATTCCTATTTAACCGTGATGATGGCTATATCTGGCACCTACGTTACTACCAGTGTTACCGCAGATTTCATTTTTAATGAGTCCTGGACGCTGAAAAAATGAGTCATTTTGAAAATAAATGAGTTCCAATGAAAAATCTGTTCAAGGTGTATGATAAGACTTTTTTCATTTTTTAATAATAAAAATAATTACTTTGAAATCATAAAACAATATATTTAATTCATAAATATTATTAAACTAACTTTTAAGTCGTCACTAAATTTGATTATTGGTAAGGCCCAAGTGTTTATTTTTACTCTTAAAAAATGAGGCAAATCTAAAAACGATGAGTCCCTGAGCCAAGTTTAAAAAAATGAGTTCCTTTTGACTTCAGTGGTAACACTAGTTACTATATATATAAACTTTTTTTCACAGTGTGTCAGTGCGTTATTTAAGCGTATTTTGCACATCTTCGCAACTACAGTGCGGTTCACTTGTTTAGACGCACCAGTTTTTTTTTTGCTTTCGTATATGTATTAATTATCACACCATTGCATTTATGAGAAAAATTATTTAGTTCTCAATGAAAAAAATTACAAATGCATGCTTGGTGAGAGACAGTTAACGGTTTTTTACTCTTTTTCTTCTCAGTCTTGTAAAAACAACACATTTTTGTTGGTTCACATGATAAGACGTATGTGTGAATTTGGTTAGTCAGTAATTATCTGTTGCGCGGACTTGAACTGATTTTAAACCTTAAGCTGTGAGAAGTTTTTGTCTTTCATTTTAAGCAAAAAATGGGGAAAAAAACAGTTAGATATGGAAGAAAGAGTTTTCAATGCGGAATATTGTGAGGAAAATAGGAAGAAGTGAACATGCAGTTCGAAATTATTTAAAAAATACTGACTTTTATGGAAATAGACAAAAAGAAAGGACCAAAACAGCTTTGACACCCAAAGAAAAAAGAAAAATAATAAGAATGGCATCGAATTCGGCTCACTCCACGAGCAAAATCAAGGAATTGGCGAGGGTTACTGCCTGTAAATCTACAGTTCGTCGGGCTATTTTAAGTGCTCAGCACCTGCAATTAAAAAAGCAACAAAAAAAGCCACCACCTAATACAGCCAGGAAGCAACAGCGCTTAGAATTCGCTCGCCTTCATATGAAATAAGATACACAAGTTGGAAGCGATTCAAATTGGCGTAAAGTCGTCTTTTCAGATGAATAAAATTCAATATCGATGGCCGAGATGGGTACAATTACTATTTCTACGATCTTCGAAAAGAAGAATTGCATTTAAACCGGCATCATGCAAGGCAAGGGTAGTAATGGTGTGGGGAGCCATTTCATATGAATGCGCGCGAATATGTGGGTGCTACCATTGTTTTTCAATAGTGCTATTTCCACCTTAAGTAATTTTTTTAGATAATTGCCCCTCCCATCTTAACGGGGGTATACGGTATATAGACCCCCCTTCCGGTATATTTGTCCTATTCTTTTGGCCCAACCTACACGCCCCAGTGGTTTGATGCATTTATGTAAACCATTCTTTATTTTCCATTTTTGGAACACTACTTTTTATATTAAATTTTGTATCGCTAAATTTTGAATTGCTGTATTTTGGAAACCATTGGGTCTACAGAGTTGGCTTTGGTCTCAAGTTGAAGCAAATAAAGTTACTTTAAATTTGTAGAACTGATTAAATTTAAAATTAACAAAAATAAAATTTGAACTAAAAAATAATAAAAAAAAACTTTCCTTGATGATATATGAAATCTTAGTACAGTATACCATATTGCTTGGGGGGGGGGGCTCAAGCCCCATAAGCCCCCCCCCCCCCCCGTCTTGCTTACGCCACTGTATACACCTACTGAAAACGGATTTCTGTGTATTTATAATACCCAACTGTCCACATTATCTTTTATAACAATTTAAGCATTCCACCCCAATAAATGCTGATAAATTATTTATTAATAACGACAATGCCTTTCATTCACAAATAAAATGCTCCTCTTGTATGTAATTAATTTTATTTTAATGAAAACGAAGCTCTACAAAATCTTAATTCCCATACATTTTGTTGATGTGGTTAAAATTAAAATTTTTCTTATGAATAGAATGATATTGTATGGAATTAATTTCTGGAACAAATAAATTTCCATACAATGGAAACATGCAAACACACGATTGTGCCTATATGCCTTTATAACGTGAATAAAGCTTTTTAAATATGTAGGTGCCTGTGGGCTTAAATAAAATTTGAAGACTTTCCTTTCAGATTTTCTTATATCCAAATAAATAAGAAAGAAAACAGACAGAAAAAAAATTATTTTGATGGCCAAAATGTAGGAAGAATCATAAACAATAGATGAGTATGCTAAGGGTGTTTCACCCACATGCCATATCGTCTACAAGGGGCTTACAGGTGACCAGGGTAACGTTTCAGCTTATCAAGAGGTTTTTGAAATTGAAGCTAAGTTGTAATATACGAAGGTTAACGCACGACCAATGTATTATTCTTGGCTGGAAGGACGATAGCTGATGTCCTTTTTTATTTATTTTAATCCTAAGAGCAACGTAGGTACATGTACGTTTTATCTCATCTTTAACACACTGGATTCTTGAAGTTACGATAACAAACCAACGCAGTACGCAAAGGCAAGTAATAAATAGTCTCTAGACTTTCTGGGTGTAAATCAAATTCGAATGAATTGTTAAGGTATGTGTAGGTGTACAAATTGATTGTTTGTAGGAGAAATCTGATTAGCTGACAACGGTTTTTTCGCCACAGGCAAGTTAAATATAGTTAACAGATAGAATGTTGTTATTCATTGACGATGTATGTTAATGGTTCAATAATCTTATGCTGTTTAAGAACATAGATACTAAAAGAATGTTAAAACCCATGAAATCAATTTTTTTGAACTGTTTAAATTCCTTAGCATATTTTGAGCTAAATGAATTTAAACAATATTTTTAAAACGCTGGAGCGGATTTTTTTTTAATTAATTTCAATAGATATATTTAAAGTAATTATTTTCAAAACATTTCATCACCGTTTTTAAAAATAAAAATTTTTACATTAGTTTTAAATACCAGACATTTTTTTTTGAAGATTGTGATATGCAATATATTACTAATATTTTTAGAAGTTTTAAGAAAATCCAATCAGCCGTTATAGTCTAGGAAAGATAGGAAATTTAATATGGGCAACCGGGAACAAATTAATTCACTGAATTTTATAACAGGTATCGACGCAGAATTGTATCCTCAGCAACATTATCCAAAGTCCCCCAAAATTCCCGCATTGGCTTTTTGTATAGACGCATTTTAAGAGGTGGAGAGGGGAGCGAGGCGGGAGTTTATCAAGCTGAAAAATTTGTTATTTATAATACAATCTAATCATATGACAGATATTTTAAGGGTGTTTTTCAACGCTGATTCTAAACAGACCAAAACTGAAAAGATACATGTGTCATGTAGAAAGTTAAAGCCCTTTTTATGGAATTATGACTTTTTTTTAAGAACAACAAGTAAAATATTACCAAAAACCATTTTAAAATAATGGGATATTAATAAAATTTGGTATAAATGTTCCATTTGGCATGTTTACCAAGAATCAAAAAAGTCCCCAAAAATATCTGTGGTGAAAGGGTGTTTTTTTGAGGGCGAAATGTAAGTGCGTCATTATTACCATAACATCTATGAATAAGTTTTGACACTGATGAAATTAGCTAAAAATATTAAATATGCCATGGTTTCCAAGTATCAAAAGAGTTCATTAAAATAACTTGATCCAAAGAGTTTTTTTAGAGAGTTTATGTTTGACCTGCCCTATATGGAGCAAAATGTTAGGTCTTACGAAAAATTGTATTTTCGTATAATCGAGATAGTAAATATGACACATGATATATGATTTAAAGGTATTTTTTAACGCCAATACAAGCACCCTAAAAAAAATTAGATTAATTTTGAAGCAAAAATTACTGTTTTTCCGTTAAGCAGGTCAAACATTACACCCCAAAAAAACACCCTTGGGCATTAGATATTTGTAATAATATTTTGAGCAAATATTAATATTAATATTTTTAGCAAATTTCATAAGTGTCAGAATTTGTTCATGGATGTTATGGTAATAATCACTCACTTGCATCTCCCCGTCAAAAAAACACCCTTTAATCACAGATATGTTTGGGGACTCTCTTGATTCTTAGTAAACATGCCAAATGAAACATTTATACCAAATTTCATTAAAATCCCATTATTTTAAAATGGTTTTGGGTAATATATTAATTGTTGTACTTTAAAAAAAAGTGATCTTTCCATAAAAATAACATTTACTTTCCACAGGAAGCATGTATCTTTTCAGTTTTGGTCTCTTTTGAATCAGCGTTAAAAAGCACCCTAAAAACATGTGTGGTATGACTAGATTGTATTATAACAAATTTTTCAGCTTGATAAACTCCCGCCTTCCTCCCCTCTCCGCCTTTTAAAATGCGTCTATACAAAAAGCCAATGCGGGGATTTTGGGGGACTTTGGATATGTTGTTGAAGATACAATTCTACGTCGATACCAGCAATAAAATTTCATGAATTAATTTGTTCCCGGTCCGATCCTATCTTTCTTAGACTATTAAAGCTGTAGGTGTGCGGACAGACATAAATACAGAATTGCGATGTAGCCTGCTTGCTTGACATTCAAAAAGCATTCGACGCTGTTTGGATAGATGGACTGGTTTTCAAGTTGAAGAATCTTCACTTGCCTAGACATCTTATCCTTATCATCCATAGTTTCCTCACTAACCGTAAGTTCTGCGTGCGTGTGGGGGATACCATCTCAAGCATCAAAAAAATATCAGCAGGTGTAGCCCAAGGATCTCGCCTTGGTCCTGACCTTTTCAATCTGTATACATCAGACCAGCCAACAAACCTACTTAGGACAATAACCCTCCTATTTGCTGATGTCTCCATCACCTATAGTGCATCCTTTAGCCCAGAGATAGCCCTCCATAGAGTTAAGGAACATATCCTTAAACTCTGGGAATATTATCTCCAATGGGAAATAAAAATCAATCCTGCTAAAACAGAATTGATCTGCCTTAGACCTCCTTCATTCAATCGCTTAGCCACAAAATGTAAAAACCTCTCCCTTACCCTACCTGATAACTCAGTTATCAAGCCCAAGAAAAGTGTTAAGTACCTTGGAGTTCATCTCTTCGAACTGTTCAAGTTTAACCAACACATTAAACTCACCCTTCGTAAGGCTTACCACGCCTTATCTCTTCTACGTCCTCTTATAAGAGTAAGAGGCGGACTCCAAACTAGGACGAAACTTCTGCTATACAAGCAACTTATTCGCCCCATACTAACCTATTGTTTCCCTATTTGGTACACAATGAGCCCTACATATATGAAAAAATTGCAAATATTTGAGCGAAAAGCCCTTCGCCACTGCACGTCCCTATACCGTTAACCAAACTCTCATCGCTATTATAGCAATGCAAGGCTTTCCGAAGTATCAGGAATTGTCCGAATTGACAAATACAACATGTAACCTCAGCACCAAAATGCTGCGAAAAATCCCATCCCATCCCAGCCCTCTTATTAATTTAATTACAGGTGATTCAGACAGAGACGACCGATATCTCGACGTGCTATCCATGATGGATCCAGCATTCAGAATATCCACAGAAGATGGCTTCGGAAACTTCTACGTTACTGCAGGAACGCAGTACAACAGAGGTTGAAGCTACCAGATGACCAGGTGAAATGGACCAAGCCCCAAAAAAAACCTCTCAGCATCTACCAACAAACGACCACCACTACATGCAGCTCCGGAAACTTCAATGATGCTGCAGGAATGCAGTATAACTGATGTAGGAGCCCAATGACAAACACCCCACCGGCACCATGCCAGCCAACGACCGTCAGCACTGCTCAAGCCGACGTAATAAATCAAATATTAAAAAAAAAAAAACCTAACGTTAGACTTAAGAAACTTTTTACTAAAAATGTATAAAACCAACAAATTAACGAAGCAGAGTCCCTTCTGTGCTCGCAGATATTAAATGTTAGACTAAGACTTAAATAATTGTAAAAACCAAACATTGTAAGCCCAAAATTGAACTAGCGGAAACACCCGGCGTTGCCCGGGTCCCTTTTGATAAAGGATAGTTTGTTAACAAATCTTGAAAAAAAAATTTCCCGTGGAAAATAGTTTTCAATTAAAATATTTCTGCTGTCGTGAATATCTCTGAAATAAATTCGATGAATTGACCGCCCGATTCCCCAGGAAAACTTATTCCCGACATCAATAAATTTTCAACATCATTCATGTTCTCAATTTTCAAAGGATAGAAATATTGTGCAAGTGTTAATTATTATAAATATAAAAGCTTATTCACGTAATTCTAAATATCTATGCTAAAGACACCTACTTGTAAGAAAATATTTTAAAAATTTGTATGGTTTGCTATCTCGCCCCCAACTATCAACTGTCAAAGCAAAAGGTGTGATTTTTCGGATTTTTGACATTTCACCATCATCACTGTCAACTGCCAAGTGCGATTTTTTTGATTTCCACTGGACTTAGAGTGCAAAATCCACCTCTTAAATCGATTGGCGCTCTCAGATCTTGACATTTCGACACCTTTCAAAATGAAAAGTAAAATTTCTTATTTTCTGTTGGTGCTAAAGTGCTGGCCGAGACATTAGGTAATAAAACCCTCCTTAATCGATTGGTGCCCTTAGATTTTGACATTTCGACACACGACCTGCAACGCACAGAAGAGAGGAGCTGTAATACGGCAGTTTTTGCTCTTATAGCATTGCTGTTACCATTTTTGTTATACATGTGAATGATTTACTCTACAGAGCGAATGTTTCTCACTGATTTGGGAGATTGTGAAAGTATTTGCCGTGTTGATTTCAGCATAACTAAATTTTTACCGACCATGTAAATCAAACATGATTAGTTAAGGTTTTACCTTCCACCACAATCCAATCAACAACCAGCGCATTTTTTCTTACTTGAGAATTATAATCATTCCATTCATTAGCCTTTCATCACTACTTATTATATTTTCCAACATTCTTACATTCACTTACACATTCAACAAAAACCAGGCAAAAAACTCATATGCACTTGAAACGTCAAATCTCATAGCTAAGCTTTGTACAGCGCTCATGTCTTGTTCAAAAAGTTATATTTTTCGCCATGTCGGTCGCTGCATGTGGACATAGATTTTTCGGACTCCATTGGATTTTTTCTGAACATGTTCCTGCCATCTGTTTAATCGAACCAGTCATTAAAATTGTATGGTTTTCTATTAATATTTTGAATGTGAAATGTGAAATAGTGAAACAACGACCTTTCCACAGACATCTAAATTTTGAAATTCGGATAAGTACTTTCCGATTTATAGCCAATTTTATGCAGACAAATTGACAATTTTAAAATTTTTTCTGGATTTTATCTGTAAAAAATATTTCTAATGTAAAATTTTAATATTTGAAATTATTTTGTGCAGCTTGTGAGCAAAGCGCATTTATTTTTTATATATCAAAATTTTTATCAGATTTTCAGGATTTATAATTTTTAAATTTGAAAATATTTTATGGGCGTGGTGAAATTATAAAAATAAAATTCGTTGAAAAGGCATGATTTTTTGGTAAATAAATCAATAAAACTAATTTTAGAGTAGAAATAATCACTAATCATTTATTAGCAATATTTTAGAAGAGGATTAGAGCAATTGGTGTGTTAGTTTTGTTTTTCAAAATTTATCAATTTTTTATTAACTTTTGCATTTAAAGTACCAAAAATTGAATTGATTTTTCACTAAATCACATTTTTAGTATGAATTTTTTTAAGATTTTGCAAAAATTTTAACACTGGAATTTATATTATAAATTTTTATCTTAAATTCATGTATCAATTGTTATGAACTATTAAGTATAACTCAAGTTTTAAACCTCTTAATTTGGCTAAATGGAGCTTTTTTGTGATTTATTTTATTAAATTGCCCCTACTTTTTTCCCGTTAGATTTACAAATACAAAATTATCACATATTTGTTAAAGAAAGCTACACCTATAAATGTGCATCCTCTGTTTTTTGTTTCAAATATATAAATTTTTGATTAACTTTTGAATTTAAATTACGAAAAAATAAGTTGATTTTTCATTAAAACCCATTTTTAGTACACAATTTTTTTAATATTTTGCAATAATTTTTACACACAAATTTAAGTTATAAATTTCATGTATAATTTATTATGAACTATTAAGGTTTGCTCAATTTTGAAACCTCTAAAGTTGTCTAAATGTAGCTTTTTTTGTGATTTATTTATTAAATTACCCGTACTTTTTTTCCCGTTAGATTTAGAAATACAAAATTATTGACATATTTTGCACCTATAAACGTACATCATTAGCTTTTTGAAATAAAAAAAAAATGTCATCAAGTTTTGAATTTAATATATGTAATATAAATTTGACGGGTCATTTACACACCCTTTTAGTATGAAATTGTTCACCCCCCTCAATAATTTTTATACACAAATTTAGCCATATCTCATAGCTAAATTCTGGGATCAAAACTTTAATAATCGTCTGAGTAGAAATGAAGTTATGATTTTGTATATTAAAAGAACTCCAATTAAAAATTCAATTGATATAGCGGTGCTCTCCACTGGTAGACGATTGTTGACAATGAACAAAGCGGAGCATTTCTATGGAATTTATTCGATTTTTTATGAATTTTAAAAAAATCAATTGTGACGCTAATATAGGAGGTAGATTAAAAAGTGAGGTATCAAATTAATGGCTATACTATTGAGATTAAATATAAGAAAAAATTAAATCAATCCCTGCACACACCCACATGTTATTAAGTAATATAGGTGAACAATATTATATTGTGAATTTCTCAGCTCAACGGTACAATAGGAATATAATTTTTTTTAGACAAGTTCCCAGGACATATAGCTATAATTTATTTGTACATTGCAAACCTCTTCGACTGTTAATTAAAAAGATATTAATAAAAAAACAAAAAAACAAATTTCATATAGGCAACATTTTTTTATTATTGTTAAAGATTTCTAAAAAATTTTAAGTTTATTTTTTTTTTAGAAGCTATCTATCGGATAGCAGGCGGATAGACATTGTTGATGCCATAAGTTTCGACACCCGTACAGCCAAACTGACAAGAAAACAAAAAAAGACTTTTATATATTAGTTAAGATATTGTATACAGAATTGCGACGCCCATTTTTTTCGTGTTCTCTATCATTGTAATGTTAGGGGAAAATTATACCAGGATATATAGTATATAGTATATAGTATATAGTATATAGTATATAGTATATAGTATATAGTATATAGTATATAGTATATAGTATATAGTATATAGTATATAGTATATAGTATATAGTATATAGTATATAGTATATAGTATATAGTATATAGTATATAGTATATAGTATATAGTATATAGTATATAGTATATAGTATATAGTATATAGTATATAGTATATAGTATATAGTATATATTATATAGTATATAGTATATAGTATATAGTATATAGTATATAGTATATAGTATATAGTATATAGTATATAGTATATAGTATATAGTATATAGTATATAGTATATAGTATATAGTACTATAGTATATAGTATATAGTATATAGTATATAGTATATAGTATATAGTATATAGTATATAGTATATAGTATATAGTATATAGTATATAGTATATAGTATATAGTATATAGTATATAGTATATAGTATATAGTATATAGTATATAGTATATAGTATATAGTATATAGTATATAGTATATAGTATATGGTATATAGTATATAGTATATAGTATATAGTATATAGTATATAGTATATAGTATATAGTATATAGTATATAGTATATAGTATATAGTATATAGTATATAGTATATAGTATATAGTATATAGTATATAGTATATAGTATATAGTATATAGTATATAGTATATAGTATATAGTATATAGTATATAGTATATAGTATATAGTATATAGTATATAGTGTATAGTATATAGTATATAGTATATAGTATATAGTATATAGTATATAGTATATAGTATATAGTATATAGTATATAGTATATAGTATATAGTATATAGTATATAGTATATAGTATATAGTATATAGTATATAGTATATTGTATATAGTATATAGTATATAGTATATAGTATATAGTATATAGTATATAGTATATAGTATATAGTATATAGTATATAGTATATAGTATATAGTATATAGTATATAGTATATAGTATATAGTATATAGTATATAGTATATAGTATATAGTATATAGTATATAGTATATAGTATATAGTATATAGTATATAGTATATAGTATATAGTATATAGTATATAGTATATAGTATATAGTATATAGTATATAGTATATAGTATATAGTATATAGTATATAGTATATAGTATATAGTATATAGTATATAGTATATAGTATATAGTATATAGTATATAGTATATAGTATATAGTATATAGTATATAGTATATAGTATATAGTATATAGTATATAGTATATAGTATATAGTATATAGTATATAGTATATAGTATATAGTATATAGTATATAGTATATAGTATATAGTATATAGTATATAGTATATAGTATATAGTATATAGTATATAGTATATAGTATATAGTATATAGTATATAGTATATAGTATATAGTATATAGTATATAGTATATAGTATATAGTATATAGTATATAGTATATAGTATATAGTATATAGTATATAGTATATAGTATATAGTATATAGTATATAGTATATAGTATATAGTATATAGTATATAGTATATAGTATATAGTATATAGTATATATTATATAGTATATAGTATATAGTATATAGTATATAGTATATAGGATATAGTATATAGTATATAGTATATACTATATAGTATATAGTATATAGTATATAGTATATAGTATATAGTATATAGTATATAGTATATAGTATAGTATATAGTATTAGTATATAGTATATAGTATATAGTATATAGTATATAGTATATAGTATATAGTATATAGTATATAGTATATAGTATATAGTATATAGTATATAGTATATAGTATATAGTATATAGTATATAGTATATAGTATATAGTATATAGTATATAGTATATAGTATATAGTATATAGTATATAGTATATAGTATATAGTATATAGTATATAGTATATAGTATATAGTATATAGTATATAGTATATAGTATATAGTATATAGTATATAGTATATAGTATATAGTATATAGTATATAGTATATAGTATATAGTATATAGTATATAGTATATAGTATATAGTATATAGTATATAGTATATAGTATATAGTATATAGTATATAGTATATAGTATATAGTATATAGTATATAGTATATAGTATATAGTATATAGTATATATTATATAGTATATAGTATATAGTATATAGTATATAGTATATAGTATATAGTATATAGTATATAGTATATAGTATATAGTATATAGTATATAGTATATAGTATATAGTATATAGTATATAGTATATAGTATATAGTATATTGTATATAGTATATAGTATATACTATATAGTATATAGTATATAGTATATAGTATATAGTATATAGTATATAGTATATAGTATATAGTATATAGTATATAGTATATAGTATATAGTATATAGTATATAGTATATAGTATATAGTATATAGTATATAGTATATAGTATATAGTATATAGTATATAGTATATAGTATATAGTATATAGTATATAGTATATAGTATATAGTATATAGTATATAGTATATAGTATATAGTATATAGTATATAGTATATAGTATATAGTATATAGTATATAGTATATAGTATATAGTATATAGTATATAGTATATAGTATATAGTATATAGTATATAGTATATAGTATATAGTATATAGTATATAGTATATAGTATATAGTATATAGTATATAGTATATAGTATATAGTATATAGTATATAGTATATAGTATATAGTATATAGTATATAGTATATAGTATATAGTATATAGTATATAGTATATAGTATATAGTATATAGTATATAGTATATAGTATATAGTATATAGTATATAGTATATAGTATATAGTATATAGTATATAGTATATAGTATATAGTATATAGTATATAGTATATAGTATATAGTATATAGTATATAGTATATAGTATATAGTATATAGTATATAGTATATAGTATATAGTATATAGTATATAGTATATAGTATATAGTATATAGTATATAGTATATAGTATATAGTATATAGTATATAGTATATAGTATATAGTATATAGTATATAGTATATAGTATATAGTATATAGTATATAGTATATAGTATATAGTATATAGTATATAGTATATAGTATATAGTATATAGTATATAGTATATAGTATATAGTATATAGTATATAGTATATAGTATATAGTATATAGTATATAGTATATAGTATATAGTATATAGTATATAGTATATAGTATATAGTATATAGTATATAGTATATAGTATATAGTATATAGTATATAGTATATAGTATATAGTATATAGTATATAGTATATAGTATATAGTATATAGTATATAGTATATAGTATATAGTATATAGTATATAGTATATAGTATATAGTATATAGTATATAGTATATAGTATATAGTATATAGTATATAGTATATAGTATATAGTATATAGTATATAGTATATAGTATATAGTATATAGTATATAGTATATAGTATATAGTATATAGTATATAGTATAAAGTATATAGTATATAGTATATAGTATATAGTATATTGTATATAGTATATAGTATATAGTATATAGTATATAGTATATAGTATATAGTATATAGTATATAGTATATAGTATATAGTATATAGTGTATAGTATATAGTATATAGTTTATAGTATATAGTATATAGTATATAGTATATAGTATATAGTATATAGTATATAGTATATAGTATATAGTATATAGTATATAGTATATAGTATATAGTATATAGTATATAGTATATAGTATATAGTATATAGTATATAGTATATAGTATATAGTATATACTATATAGTATATAGTATATAGTATATAGTATATAGTATATAGTATATAGTATATAGTATATAGTATATAGTATAGTATATAGTATATAGTATATAGTATATAGTATATAGTATATAGTATATAGTATATAGTATATAGTATATAGTATATAGTATATAGTATATAGTATATAGTATATAGTATATAGTATATAGTATATAGTATATAGTATATAGTATATAGTATATAGTATATAGTATATAGTATATAGTATATAGTATATAGTATATAGTATATAGTATATAGTATATAAGTATATAGTATATAGTATATAGTATATAGTATATAGTATATAGTATATAGTATATAGTATATAGTATAGTATAGTATATAGTATATAGTATATAGTATATAGTATATAGTATATAGTATATAGTATATAGTATATAGTATATAGTATATAGTATATAGTATATAGTATATAGTATATAGTATATAGTATATAGTATATAGTATATAGTATATAGTATATAGTATATAGTATATAGTATATAGTATATAGTATATAGTATATAGTATATAGTATATAGTATATAGTATATAGTATATAGTATATAGTATATAGTATATAGTATATAGTATATAGTATATAGTATATAGTATATATATAAATATGAACAACTGAATCGCACTTACTTGCTCTTGTATAGCTAACAACTAGAATGTACCGAGACATAGACGCTAGATAGCAGTGATTCGATAATATTTTTATACCGTTTACGAGAAAACAATAAAGATAAGTTAAAATAGCAATTTTGAATTTTTTTGATTTAATATCTACAAACAAAAAATAAATTGGATTTTATTTGTTCGTACAAAAAAATTAAATTCAATATTTTTTGAGCAGCTTAGAATAGAAGTACCGAAAAAAGTCCATAACGAGATATTTGGAAATGTCTAATAAGAAAGTACAAAACCGGCAATTTTATCAAAATTCTTTGTATTTGTTGCAAAAAAAACCTGGTATGCATTGTTACCTTTTTGAGGATTACATGTACGAAATTTAATCAAAATCGTTTGAGCCGTTTTCGACAACACTTGATAGAACCAAAATTCGTTGTATGGCAGATAGCTACCCGTTCTAGACGATCTGAAACAAAGATTTGAATTCATCTTCTAGCTTATTGGAATCACATACAAATGCTTCGAACCAAATTGGAGGGAAACCCGTGCAACCGTTTAGGCTCTAACTCGATGTACATACATCAGTACGCACATACAAACAGACCGAGCGACACCGACGCACGGACGACGTGGACGTCTTGTCAATAATTAGTTTTGTTGGTCTTCTCCATCATCGTAATGCTAGTTTTGATTAAAACCACACAAAGCTGGTACATTATATTATACAAATTATAATTAAATTATAAATATATACAAATTTGTATAAACATTAAGCTCTTTTTAATTTTTTCTTTAAAAACCCAAATTTAGAAATGTAGATAATGTAGATATGTTGAACAAAGAATTATAATTTGTAATAATTCCTTCCTTTTTTAATTTTATTTTTCTTTCCACGAACTACGGCAGTTATATTCTTTATTTTTTTGTTAAATATTGTTTAACAACAATTAACAAAAAAAAAACACCTGTATTGAAAAAAGAATCTATAATTTATTTTAATTTTTAAAATTATTTCATATTTACATAATATTTATGTACTTCCTAAAAGTTGAAATCTAAATTTGTTTGTAAATATCCGATGAAAAATAATAATTCTTATTTCGTCATCAAATAAACTCTCTTTGTTAACAAAAAAAAAAAAAAAAAATAAAAACGATTGAGGCCGTGGACGGAAAAATATCACTTTATTACTGTTCATCACTCTTAATTTGCGTACAACAGAGTCGCAATCTAGCAATAAAAAATAAACCTTTTAATATTTCATCTCACTTAAGAATATATTTCATCTCTTGGAACTGAAAAGTGGTAACGTAAAAAAAAAAATAAAAATAACATAAAACCAAAGTAAATATGTACAATGTATATTTTTATTGTATACGTATAAATACAAATATTGATTGGTTTAACATATTTTTAGTTTTATACCTACGTACATTTTTTTGCTTTGAATAATTAATACTTACCTATTCACTTCTAGGTTTCAAGTCGCGGGTATGAAATTGTTGAGCTCTTGGACAATCTTTTTCACTTGCATGGACCTCAAGTGGTATAATTGTAGTGGAGGATTTCAATAAGTCATTCTTGTTTAAACTTGTTCAAGTTTAAATTTTAAAGGAAAATTGTTACGCAATCACTTTTTTTAAACTTTAATCACTCTTTTTGGATAAATGGTAATTTTCTGAATTCAAAATTGTTTGAATAATTAGTTCTGGGAACAATTGCAATTTCAACAAAAACTACAAAACTTTTCATAAAGGACCAAATACAATATGTAGGTAGGTACATTATGTAGGAACCTAAACGTAAACCTACGTTCTTCCTCTCTTCCATATGCATGCATTCTTCAAACTTCTAACTCTATTTGGAAGGATGTTTTATGAGTTTTATTCGTATTTGAATGCATTACTGTAAAAGTTCGAAATGAGAAAACTCAAGAATTTACCGGTCAAACTTAGAATTTTTCAGCGGCTGGCATTGGTAAGTCATAAAATATTTTTTTTTGACAACAGAAGTTACCAAGGGTGATGTTCCACTTAGCGGGTTCTGCCTCGGTACTCCGCTTAGGGTGTATTCAGCCGCGATGTAGACACAGACCCCAATGCCAATAGTTTTCTTGGACATGTTTACGAACACAATTTTATTACAAAAACTGCCACCCGCTTGCTTTCTGCGGGCAGAATACTGCCGCAGGCATGCGGCAGATCTGCAGCAGATTTCTGTGATAACGAACTCTTAAGGACCAAAATACATTCAAATATGAACAAAACAATTTATTTCTCAAAAAATGTCGCCTAATTTTCGGCAGGAACCAATTTAAATGAAAGCAACAACCTTCTAACAGTTATGTATGTACCTTAAATTCATTCAATTTTGTCTTGATTTTATATATGGGCATCTCCACATTTTGTTACTTAAAAATTAACCTGTTGATATCCCAACTCAGCAGCCCATAGTTTCTTTCAAAGAATTAAATGCAAGAATACACTTGCACTCCTCAATTAATTTATGTCTGTTCCAAGAAGCCAATCATCTTAAATCCGATCTTAACGAAATATTTACATATTTTTTCAACAGGTAAATAAACGTTACAATTTTTTTGATAGTGAGATCAAAAAAACAGTTAAATAATTTTGCACAAACATACTGTTAATCAGGCGCGTACGCAGGGGGTGGGTGGTTCAACCATACCCCCCCCCCCGAAATGCATGAATTTAACTTCCTCGCCATACAATTTCACTCTTTACTTCTGAGTCTTCTGTTTAACACCACCCCCTCCCCCCCCCCCCGAAATTTGTTAACCACGCCCGAAATTTGTTCCTGCGTTCGCGCCTGCTGTTAACGTAACTACATTAAGCAGAGTTCTCGCTATTAGCTGTACAAAATTCTGCCGTTAAATTAATGTACCTAACTATAGACAGCAGGGCTGCCAGATAAAATTTGGTTAATATCGGGACACCAGAGCCCAAAAACCGGGACAAATCGGGACGTTAAAAAAATCTATTTATACAAATGTGAAATGCAATGGCGCAAAATTTTAGTCGATTAAGTATGATTTTAAATCATTTTTATATAATAAATTTAAAACGAGTTTAGCATCTTACTATCTCATAACATAACGCTTTACTTAAATTAAAATCTATTTTGTTTATTTAGTATCGTACTGAATCCATATCACACCTCTTAACGTTTCTAAATGTCAAAATGATGACTAACTTAGAAGTACCTCTACCGAATTGCAATGTTTTGACAAAACCAAAAAAGCCAACAATGAGATATTCGGGAATATCTCAAAACAAGTAAGAAACCGGTAATTTTAAGAAAAACCCCAAACAATTATTTCAGTTCTTCGATTTTTTTTTGCCAAAAACTAATGCATTGTTATTAAAACTTGGGATTACATTTACGAAGTTTTATCAAAACCATTACAGCCGTTTTTAGAAAACTTGATAAAACCAATATTTTTGTATGACCGTTCTATCCAGATAAGCTAAAAAAATTGAATCTCACTCCTAGTAAATAACATGTAATGTTTCACGCCAAATTTTAGGCAAATCCCCCGATTCGCTTAGGCTCTAGCTCGATATAATTCGGGACGCACAGGCAAACAAACCGACGGACGTGTTTTGTCGAAAATTAGACTTCTATATTATCGTAATGTTAATTTTTATTAAAACCTCGAATTTTGTTTTTGACATTGCCCTCTATATAGCAAGTAAACGATGAAAGTCGGGACGAAATCGGGACATTTTGTATATCGGGACAGATATCGGGGCAGGGTTCAAATTTCGGGAGTGTATCGCCAAAATCGGGACGTCTGGCAGCCCTAATAGACAGACTGAAATTAATAATATCTGAACTGGCTTTTTTATCATCTGCAACACTGACTGTAACAAACGCAAGGGCTTTCTCAAGCGTTTTTTGTTTGCATAATATATTAACATGCTATGTTTGTTATATAGGTACATAATCGAAATCCACAGAATAGGGAGCTTCCACTCTATCTCTATTAAATAACTTTGATGGTACCTATACCTACCAGAACAATAAAAATTCCTACTGATCATGTATAGAGTGTAGGTATACAAAACATACCTACAAACTTCTTGAAATTAAAGTAAGTTTGCAGGAAACCAAAAAAATGTATCGAATACCCAAACATTTTTATAGGTAGCGCTATGGCAGGCAACAAGCAAGAGCACTCATACAACAAAATGAAGTTGAAAGAAAAAAACAAATAAAAACATTCATCAAAAATGAACACGAACCAAAACCCAAAGACCATGAATCGAATTCTCAATTTATGTACGAAAAAATATAGGTAGGTAGGTACATACGCCAAAGCCGTATCTAAAACAAATATTTCGAGGGGGTTATAAGATGTTTAAACAATTTTCATATACTTTATTTTGTCCTATGTGTGTGAGTATTTGGACCATATGTGTATTTTTATTTATTTATTACTATTATATTAATGCCAAATTGTTTGTCTCCTTAGGCCTACATTCCAAAATTTGTAAGGATTGGTGTCCACTTGAAGTATTATCTTATCAGAAGACAACTCTCGAAATATATACGCTTCCTTAGGGTTAAACTAAAACTGAGCTCAGATTGACATTGAATTTATCTTTTTAGGTAAAATTTCCGCAACATTAAAAAGAATATTAACTATGACAAAAGATTTCAATATGTTAAGCAATTGTGGTTAAATCAAATGGGGTTGGGGTTTTCGTATATCGTATTAACGCATTTGCAGTTAGGCTGCATAGTGTTTCAAATGTTCCTCTGTTTCGGGAATGAGATAGATAGTTTCATGAATATTTATGTAAGATTGTTGAAAGGAAATTCTGGTCTCAAATTAATGCTTCAGTGCGAAATAGGAATAGATTAGTTTGATTTGTAAAACAATATACATGTCGAATCTCAACCTAAAAACTAAAAAGTTTTTTTTTTCAGGTCTTCTGCCTCTTGTGATGAATTGACCAATCCTCCAAAGCTCCAAGAGCATCACTTGCTATGAAAAAGTACTTTCTCGTCCAACCGCTCGGATTCGGCATAAAGTTATTGTAGGCCCCTCAATTCATGTCAACACGCGCACAGGGATGGTTGAGAGTTGTAAGTCACTAGGCCTAGGCCCTGGTTCTGTTGCGCCATCAAATGTATTTTATTTTAAATGTCGAGTCTCATCTCTCATGACTGCGAGTTTCCCTCCCAACCGCTATTTGAGATTTAAAAACTTCTCGCAATATATTTACTCTCAAACGGACACGCAGCACAATTAACAATTTCACTGCTGGAAGTTGTGAACTTTTCGCATTTGTTTAAGACACTGGCGGTCGTAGGTAGATGGTAATATGCATAGGTACCTTAGGGGTGTCAAATAATTTTTTTTGTCAGATATTCAAAATGGGTATCGTGGGTCTTGTAGGGGATACCCACACAAGTATTTCAACGTCCCAGAAATTTTTTTTAAAATGGTACTTCCAGAGCCCGCGGCCGTTTTTTATGTAAAAAACACGTTTTTTTTAAGTCAACAAATGATCGAGAATTTCGCGTATCAAACGTGGCTTCACCGACTTAAAAAGATTTCTTTTGACTCTCTGGGTATGCTTATATTAAAAAAGCACAAGTTACTGCCCCTTAAAATTTCAAAATATGCCTTTTTTACTCGATAAATGGCTGAAAACCCTCCAAAACCCTCAAGCTGAAGGAGACTCAAGACCTTTTTAAAATCCTCTTTTGGCTACGCCCTTGATCATATTATACCTACACGTTATTCGGAACGTACCTTGCAAACTAAACTCCCTGCTTTAAAGAGCACTTAGTCATTTATATCAATATGATGTTTTATAAGAAACCGAACAAAGCTACACAAATACGAAGGAACTCTTGAAACTCCAGCGCATTGCGCGCAGCCCGTAACACTCACACTAATGCAATTACAATCGCATATATTTTAAACATAAACTGTACCGGCAAAAAAATATAAAAGAATTCCCTATGCTGTACCTACCTACCTCCCGAGTCCGAGGTATAATATTCAGGTCTAACAAGTTCCAGATGGTAGCGTGCCCCGTATTCGCAAAGGGATGCGCGCGCGCAGTTTAGTCTTTTAAGTTCGGTTCGGTGTTGATGTTGTGAGTAAGAGTTATTGTTTTAAAAATCAAAGAGTTTTTCTTTTAGATCTCCCAATCATTGCATAAACCATACTACTATTGGATACGTATCCAATAAACAGTGATAAGGCGTTTTAGTAAATAAACACAATTAGCATCTGGATATACGGGTTGTTGAATTAAAAATACGTTGCAACTTGCAACTGAATTCTCAATAGCGCGCAGTGCGGCACAATCCAAGCGTTGTCATCGTTCGAAGTGGCAGCTGCCGGTATTTTTGTTTTTTCCTTCGATTTATACGTTGAACGTTCCCCTCGAAAAGCGTACACACAAAAAGGCAGATGCGGATGACGATGCAGTGAAAAATAAATTTTAAAAAAATGCCTTCGTTAGTTTCAAGAGTTTAAAAGTCTACAAATAGTGTTAAGTCTTAAGTGATAGTGATTCTATAAAGTGAGCTACAGAATAAGTTTTCAAGTCTGTATTTCTTCAAATAATCTCCCAATAAAAAGAAAGTAGAAATCATGAAATATCTTAAAGTGTGTACTAGTGTCCTTCGGATGATATCCCTTTCCTTGATTTTAACAATTCCCTCAATTTCATCATCACCTACCACCGAGTCTCATGAAGGTCATCACCACCTTCACTCCAGTAGCAGTACTTCTATGTCATCCTCTCCAATGCACTACGATGATTGGCATAGAATTGAATCTATGGATCCGAATGGACTATATCTCTTGGAATGGTGGACTAAGGCAAAGGATATATATTTTCGTGTAACCGTGAATACTCAAGGATTTATTGGATTGGGTTTTTCACGAAAATCCATGCGAATGTCTGGTTCGGATTTGGTACTCCTTTGGGTTGATGATCGTACAGGAAAACCAAATGTTTTGGTAAGTCATAAAAGTAAATTACGAGAGTAGGTAATTTGTTTTCGAAGATTTTATTAGACGAGAAACATGAAAGGATTTGATATCAGAAAATCATTTTCGAAACAGAAATCAATGGGTAGGTCGTTTGTTAGCTTCTTTAAACAAATAATATAAAATTCGTAGATGCCAAGAAGTATTTACAGCTTATGTTGGGCTACTAGTACTGCACTAGTAGGTATACCTTATATGCATTCAAGCAAATCAAAAAAAGACTCGTTACATTAATAAAAGGTATCTTTTAAATACTATACCTATAATACCTACATATAGGATAAGAGCGCCGGATTTAAATTTTCCGCCATTTCGTTAATACGAGTTGTACGGAGCTTTTTTTTACAGTTGTCACGTACAGACCACGCGATTTAAGAATATGGAGAAGTATTTAAACCAACAACGTTTAATTATTGTAAAAACACATTACAAAAATGGTGAACATTTTGCGAAAACAGTTCTGCAATTACGTAAAGTTTTCGGTCGCAATATTGCGCCAAATAAATCGACAGTGAGGTGTTTAATTACAAAATTGTTGACCAAATTTACGCTGATGGATCAGAAGATCATTGTTCGTCGTCGTCCCTGTCGGCCACTCGAAAACATAGCCACAGTAAGGAAATCTGTGGCCGAGAATCCAGGAACTTCCATTCGGCATCGTGGTCTATAGGTAATTAAACATTTTCACAAACACTATGCAACGAATTTGAGTTAAAGATCTGCATTTACACGCGTACAAGGTTCAATTTGTTTCTTGTACCATCAAGACTGCATTCGGCTTTTCATTTAATAAAAAAATCACCGTACAACTCAACTCGTATAAACAAAATGACGCAAATTTAAAACCGGTGCTCTTGTTGGGACACCCTATATATACATTAGGGTGGTCCTCATAAAGGTCATTGTCTTATTTTGAATGACGAACCCCCTAATTTGTTCTACGAGTAAATAAATAAAAAAAAAATCCTGTAAAATTTTTGCTCATTACATTAACGTTATCCCGCCTCCCAAGATAGATGTTTGAAGTTTTATATGATAAATCCCATGTGTTTCTGTACATCCAACTTTAAAAATTCATAACTTTATTGATAAATAAAATTAAATTTTGACACACATTTAGTAAATTTTGTCATGTTTAAAAGAATGTAAATATTAGATAAAAATTTTCAACATTTATTAAAATTAAATTAAAAAAAAATTGCTTAAATGTCCATAACTGTTGTAAATTTTTGTCTGATACATTTGTATAAATATGACAAAAGTGACTATATGTCTTCCAAAATTCAATTTTTTTTATCAATCATTACCAAATACATATTAGGGTGGTCCTTATAAAGGTCATTGTCTTGTTTTGAATGACGCACTCCCATAATTTGTTCTAAATAAATAAATTAAAAAAAAGTCCTGTACAATTTTAGCTCGTTATATTAACGTTAACCCGGCCCCAAGATGTTTGAAGTTTTATATGAGAAATCCATTCATCAAAAATTTTGCAGACTTCTATTTTAAACCCACCTCAAAACATACAAAAAACAAAACTGAATAAATAAATAAATAGCCTTTAACTGCCTAAATCATGTGGACACTTGTGTGACAAAACCTTCCCAATGAGATATGATTTATGCACTTCTGGTGTGTATTTACGAAGAAACACGTACGACAAGCATAATCCATGCCCCACGCGTATTTATATGGATGCGACTCAGGAAGGCTCTCAAAAATAAATATTGAGTGCGGATAAGGGAAATGATCTCGGCGAAGCAACGCAAGCTCGGGTCTACGGGTTTCAAATTAAGTCCATCTAAGGAGATGGCCAAGAAAAAACACAGTCGACAAGAAAAAATGTATAGGTACCTATGTGGTTTTTGAAGGTTTAATTAGTACTTCAAAAATATGTACCTAAACGTTACATCGATTAACCATGGGGTATCAAAATGCAACGGAAGAAATGCATTTTCTAACCAAAGCTAACTAAAAAAAAACTTCTCCTACTAGTGGTTTTGTTTTCTTTTGACTAAAGGCATCAGTTGCAACTCTCTTTTTCAACAGCCACGATGCCAGAGCTAATCAAACGCTCACCTCCCGATTTACTATTTCTAAAGACAAAACAAATAAATAAAAATAAAATAGTACGAAAATAATAAATAAAGTTGGTGCTCGTTATGTTCTAAAAAATAGTTCATACCTCCTTACCCCGTAGATTTCGGGGTTGCTCTTTTTATGATATTGTACCTAACACATTAGTTAGCATTTCGTTCTTGTCGATTCTGTTTTTTTTTTATTAAACATTCGCTCATGAATTCACTTATGCAGTTTCCATAGAGGTACGTAAAATTCAAATTACATGGATGAAGCCAAAACCTTGCGAACAACCTACGTACATAGGTTTTCGTAAAAAAAAATACACTCAAAAACAACAGGTTTAGGATTACTGAATGTTATTGAAAAGAAGGGAAATATAGCTCGTAGATGGGATATTTTGTACCTGTTTCAATTCTTAACGGTTTTCTATTCAAAAAGAATTGGTTTTTTTTTTTGCTAATAAACTATTGTATGGGTTTGTATAGTATCTCTGAATTTCGTGTGCCAGTCCAGCAGAATATCGGTTTTCGATTTAATTTTTGTTGTTGTTTTTCGTGTGACAGTATTATAAACGCAGTGTTGTGAAATTGTATCCCTACAGTTTGTTTGTATTGAATGTTTTACCCTTCGTTCTGGTGTATATTCCAAACAGGATACGGAAAAAGTAGGAACATACTTGTGTTATATTTATGTGATAATGAAAAGATGTTACTAACTGTTCTGATCACAAAACAAAAGAATGAGATGAATATACTTACTTAAAACCATTATGCTGGATGGACACGAAACTTGTCTGAAAATTTCAGTTTCTTTTAATAGAACTGGAAAAATAACGGATATCCTAATGACATGCAGGATGCAGTTAATAAAGTATAAACTAAAGTGACCTTCCGTCACACATAATCGTATAAATTGCTCCTGAGGAAGAGCAAACTACAAAATTCAATCACAGCCATGTGGCATTCTTGTAACTAGATAAAGCAGGCAATACGTATAGACGCAGTTGACATTAAGCATCACTAAAGTAACTTTCCAAGAATTGTAACATTGTACAATTATTTTAAAGTCTCAATAAAACTTCAATTCAATTCACTAAAGTATAATCTAATGAAATAAACCCCGTATTTATAAAGAAAAAATTGTTACTTCAGCTTCCGTGTTTAGGAAAACTACTGCATGGAATAATGTTCTGGACTCAAATGGAGCAGTAAGCAATTGCCTTTAGTTGAGTCCGAAAAACCGATTTTTATTTTAATAAAGGCTGAGTGCTGCTTATAATAACACACCACGCGAAGACATGTTATGCCAAGGTTGGCATTTGGCACTGACAATGATGGGCTCGGGAACGTTATGGGAAAGCATGATTTTAGCGACCGAAACGTCAATGGCGAACGTTTTGCAAACCCACCGCCTTGTAATAGGAAGGACCACGTTTGAGTACAAGACGTCCCACAAAGTCAGTTGGGTGTCAACGGACTGAGAAACAACTTCCAACCAAATTGATCACTTCGCGATCAGACAGCGATTTATAAGCAGTCTTCCGGACGTATGTAATAGAAGAGAGCAGACATGGGAATGGCCCAGGACCAACATCTGATGGTTGTTGTTACATTAAGATAACGTACAACTGTAGTTCAGAGATTCCAAGAAAACGGAAAAGACACAGGCGTATGTATATCTGCTAAGTTTCGGATGAGGACCAGCTCAAATAGTAAAGAAGATTTTCCGATTTAATAGTCGCGTTTTTGCTACTGAATTCAACCTAACGGTGCCGTCCGTAGTAACAAATTTCCAAATGCCAGCTCCAGAGAGAATAGAAAAAATCCTTACGGAAATCGAACCACTGAAGAGCAACAAAGTAGTTGGACTGGACGGTATTCCCGCAGAGCTCTTTCGAGCAGCGCCAACAACATTATGTGAGCTCCTGCAACCACTCAATGGGAGAATTGGTAAATAGAGAGCCTCCCTCAAGAGCAGAAAAAAGGAATGATTGTCAAGTTCCAAAAGAAAGTATACCTTAAGCATTTCGAAAACTGGAGAGGAATTTGCGTGCTGCCAGTAGTAGCTAATGTAATAGAAAAGATTGTCCTGGAGTAAATCAAAGTCTTCTTCGAAGACACTCAGCGATGAACAAGCAGGTTTCCGCACTGGATCTTTCTAGATGGACCACATCAACACCCTGCGGACCATCACAGAACAGTACGTTGAATATTGATCACCACTTCATCTACTCTTCATCGACTTTGAAAAGGCGTTCGACAGTGTCAATAGAGAATTTATCTGGCTTGCTTTGCGTTATAGGGGCATCCCAAATGGTTCCAAATGCTACAAGTTTGGCTTTAGGCACTGCTGTCACTACTTCTGTCACCAATATTATTCTGTTGATAAGTGATACACTGAACGCAGCTTTTTCGACTGGAAATGGAGGAATTCAGTGGACTCAAACTGGAAACATCTGAACTATGGGGATGGCGTATATGCTTACTCTCTCATTGGATCATGGATCTCCATCAAAATGACAACAAGGGTGGAGAGAGAGAGAAGCTAAAATTGTTGGGCTAAAGATCAATATGGAAAAAACAAAAAGGAGCAGCCTTGGAATTTCCCCATCTATCCATGCAGGCTAGATGTCTCTGGACAACCAGTAAACAAAGATGGTAGAGAATTTTCAATACCTTGGGACTATTATCGCTATTGGCGGCGAAACCAAACTTGATATAATCAGCCAAATCAGGAAAACAAAGTCTGCGTTCGGTATGCTAACTGTAAGCTAAAAGCTACCACTGTTCGACTCGAATGTTAAATCCGGGGTTCTTCCCGGCTGCCACACTTGGAAAGTCAAACTCGCTGTGACAAAAAAGTGAATAGATGGCTGCAAAACATCGTGAGGATTTTCTGGTCCAACCGTAACTCAAACGATGAACTTCATGCGAGAACGGGCCACAAACCCATCAGCTTTATCATCTGAAGACATAAGTAGCAGTGGATTGGACATACACTTAATAATTCTTTTAACTATATGCCTGTAAGACATCAGGTCTTTTAAATGCAATGAACCCTTTCACGTACAGTGGAAGAGGAGTGGGCTGACCTAGAAGTACTGGGCGAAGAAAGCTGGAAAGGGAATTTAGCACAACTGTAGAAGGGGTGGAGTGATCTGAGTTAAATATCTGCCCCGCAAAGGAAACCTCATGGACGTAACTGTTCCGAGGACCTAATTAAGTAATTAAAGCCACCCTTCAATTTTGGGTGATTTTGGCCGGGTCAAAGTTCTCCCTCATTTTCTCATTGATGTTCGATTGTCACGCTGGAGGTCTGGGTTCGCTTCCCAGCCTCGTTTTTTTCCAGGGCTACTGCCTCTTGCGAGGAATTGAAAAATCCTCCAAGAGTATCACTTGTCACGAATAAATGCTTCCCGTCTAGCCGTTCGGATTCGGCATACAATTGTAGGTCCCTTCCATTCCTGTCGACAGGCGCACACATGAATGGTTGCGAGTTGTTAGTCACTAGGCCCGGGTTCTTCATGAGCCGTTGTGCCACCCGATTTATTTTAAGCAGACAAATTATGATTGAAACAGACAAATTTTCTGCAAGTTTTCATGTTAAGTTGACTTAATTTTGATTTTGAGGCATTTTAGGCTAAAGTCTTCAAAGTACAGGCCGGAGTCACCCTATCATAGACCATTTTTGATGAAAAAAAGCTAATATCGTTTTCCGTTTTAGTGCTGCATTGATATTTGCTTACTACATTCGATTTGCCTATAATATATCTGAGTAAAAATCATTTGTCAGTAGCAGCTATTTCTATAGGTGCAGTGCATTAACGCCCACGAAACTATCCCCCGTGGGTGTTAATTCCCAAAAAAAAAGGAATTAACCCCCGCGGGTGTTAATTCCTTTTTAAAATGGAATAAACACCCGCGGGGAATAATTTCTTTTTATGGTTAAAATTCCAATTTAAAATGGAAATAAACCCCATCTGGCAGACTATGGTATCAGTCGGTCGGCTTTCAAAGCGTTTGTACTAATAATTTTACCTCCCTTTTCTGGTCCTCTGTCTCGTATTTAAGGATCATATGTGTATGAAGTTTGGGTCTTAATGCCAATTCCAAAAAGCAAAAACACCCGCGGTCTTAGTTCTTTTTTGTGGTGGGCATTATTACCAATTTAAAAAGGAATTAACACCCGCGGGGGTTAATTCCTTTTTTTTGAGAATTAACACTCGCGGGGGATAATTCCGTGGGCGTTAATGCACTGCACCATTTATATAATCTGTAAATTCCTATCTATCTACAGTAATTTTGTAATATACCGGAAAGCGTGTACAAAAATTAAATTATAAATAAATAATGTCTGTCAAGTTAGCATTACCACTTCAAAATTTCAGGAATCTATTAATTGGATTAACTGTCGTGAATTTGTCTGGGTAATGCTAACTTGACAGTCAAGTTAGCATTACCCACCCTCCTATCTACCTACTGTAATTTTGTAATATACCGGAAAGCGTGTACAAAAATTAAATTATAAATAAATTATGTCTGTCAAGTTAGCATTACCACTTCAAAATTTCAGGAATCTAATAATTGGATTAACTGTCGTGAATTTGTCGTGAAAGAAAAAAAAATTGTCGCGCCTTTTTTTTTTTTTTAATTAACCCTGGGTAATGCTACCTTGACAGTCAAGTTAGCATTACCCACCCTCGAAAAAAAATCTAAAAAAAAAATTGAAGATGCAGTTAATTGTCGTGAATTTGTCGTGAAAGAAAAAATTTTGTCCGACCTTTTTTCTTTAAAAAAATAACTGTGGGTAATGCTAACTTGACAGTCAAGTTAGCATAACCCACCCTCAAAAAAAAATTCTAAAAAAAAAAAAAAGATGCAGTTAATTGTCGTGAATTTGTCGTAAATTTGTCGTGAAAGAAAAAAATTTGTCGCGCCTTTTTTTTTAATTAACCCTGGGTAATGCTAACCTGACAGTCAAGTTAGCATTACCCACCCTCAAAAAAAAAGATGCAAATAATTGTCGTGAATTTGTCGTAAATTTGTCGTGAAACAAAAAAACTTGTATTTTCTGAGAAAAAATAAAAAAAACCCTAACCTTCTAAAATCGCATTTTTTTCAATAAAACTAGCACTACCATACCAAAACTTTTTTCCCAGAAGATTAAAAAAAAAATATATCAAAACAATTGTCGTAAGACGTCCTTAGATAAGTAACGTACTCAAATAATTTGTCGTGCCCTTTTTTCTAAAAAAAAAAATCACCTTTTTATGACTAAACCCCCTAAAATCGCATTTTTTCACAAAATCTAGCACTATTCTAGCACTACCATACCAAAACTTTTTTCCTAGTAGATTAAAAAAAAAAAATTATCAAAACAATTGTCGTAAGACGTCCTTTGATAAGTTACGTACTCAAATAATTTGTCGTGTCCTTTTTTCTCAAAATAAAAATCACCTTTTTATGACTAAACCCCCTAAAATCGCATTTTTTCATAAAATTTAGCACTACCATACCAAAACTTTTTTCCTAGAAGATTTTTTTGAAAAAAAATGTATCCAAACAATTGTCCTGTCGAATTTTAATAGATCATAAATTCCTTCGGTGTTCAGTCTACCAAAGCAAAGCAATAATTGGCTTCTGCATCCAAGACACATATCGAAATGGAAACCTCAACGCATCGAAGAAGTATAATGGAACAGAACCTTACGAATTGCGAGTTGCGACTTCTAGTTACACCTTTTCCCCTGGACCTGGTAGGTACATAACGATAGTGTGTAAACTATATGAATTTAAATATATGCAACAAAGGCGCCACTCTAAAACTGGACTTGAGTTGACTTCGGGACACATGATGATGACTCAGGCTGGTGGAAATGAGAACAGATATCTATACAAATACTATATGGAAAAATCCGTTGTCAATTTTACTCACTCAATCAGTTTCCAGAACCACTTTCAGTAACATGATAAATAATTCTGAACCAATAAACGTGCTTTCCATTGGAAAACGAACCCACCTGCTTTGCTGTTTTTAATCTTTCAAAAGATTTGCAATGGCTTATTTTAGAAACTGCAGATTATAGTTGTATTAAATCGGAGATATGATGAAAGAATCACAAAAGCTTTGCGAGTTGCGCCCAACGGCAGCCACAGCCAATAACAAAAGGCAGTTCATTTCATGAATAAGTAAATAGCAAAATTAAAAAGAATAATGTGATTAACAATAATTTTACAAAATGATTTTCATAGTACGACTACATTGATATATAAAAAGAAAGAAAAAAAATATATAAAAACGCATGGTTGTTTGGTAAAGCTTGAAGTAAACTCCATATTAACGACCACACTGGCACTGGGATCTTGCCGGAATATAGAGTTATACAATATACCTACTATATTACGGGTTGGATACTTGTACATCCCGAGCCCGTCAGCTATCGAACATCAGTTACTCGCAAGACGTTCATGTTTCATTCCATTAATCTCAATATAATTGGAAAAACTGACTTAGCTAGTACCCATCTATTTTCGAAAAGTGTACCGACACACACGGCACATAAACAATGAAAATGCCAAAAAAAAAAAACATTTACAAATGTAGTTTACGTTGGTCAATTTCAAATCTGTTGACTAACAATTTATTAATTTTCCGATCCTTTTGATGATCTGGGGCCTATAACACAATATATAAAGTGTTTGTTGAACAAGTGAAATTCAACTACTTTTTAAAATGTGTGTAATACGGAACAACAACTCTAGGAGAATTTTAACTTTTGGTTTGGGTTTTTTCAACAAGTTAGTGGGAAATTTCACAATTTCACCGATCCTGTAACTGTAAACAACAAGTAGAGTTAAAAAAGAGAATAAACTTGTTAAATAGTTGACAAAATTCAACTGAGGGTATCAGACTAGTTAAAAGTCAACAAGTTAGAAATAAATACTTGCAGTAGTGTCAATAGAGTGCTAGCATCGGAAAGATCGCTTATAATTTATTTAGTGGTCAAGAGTTTTGTTTAAAAAAAAAGTTTTTTTTTTTTTTAATTCTGAATCGGTGTTCAAGGTAAAATTTAACTTTGAAATAGGACCCCATGTTCATTGAAAAATTACTTACATGTTCAAGTGATTGAACAACTAAAGATACATTTCTATTCTATTGATAATTGTCACGGTTTTTATATTGTATACAGAAATGATTTCTACTTGTTGAACAAAACAAACATAATTTGAACAAGTAATTGTTGACTTGTTGTTCTGTAATCTATGTCCCTGCTTTAATCCTTTGGTTTCTAGAGATGAAGCAAACGACAAATTAATCTATTTTTTTTAATAACTTTAATTATATACTAAATAGTATAAGATTATTTATTTTGTTGAAAATATAGATAAGATATGTGTAGGTAAGTTAGTAAATCCAAACCTTCTTATTGAGTTACTTCATAATCGCAATGATAATATTTTATGTATAAAAATTGGATTCAAAGGACCATGTGCACTTTAGTAATGAGCCTGGGTCTACTTTTAAGATTTGCTTAACAGTGATTTGTCATATGAAAGGTCTTACTTTAGTTCTTTATACAGGGTGATTTGCATAAGGTGTCACAAAAGGCTAGGGCGTATAGGTTGGACTTAGACAAGAAAAAAATCGTATGGGAGAAGGAGGTCTATTTCCCCCCGTTTAGGCGGGAGGGGCAATTTTCAACAAAAATCACTTAAAACAGAAAAAGAAATATTTATATATATGAGTAATACTTACCCTTTTGAAAAATTAATTTTCAAAGCCAAAATTTTGAAAAAAAATTTTTTTTTAAAAATTTCAAGATATTTTTTTTCAACATTTTATGTAATTAAGCATAATTTTTGTTTTCAAAACTTAATGCTCTTGTCAATTTTTAGTCAAACACTGAAAACCGTATGAATCTAGGACTTTTACTTTTCAAGATATGAATAAATAAATGAAGCAACTTTCTCATAAAACTAAGAAGAATCCGGCTAAATGATCATTTCAGCAACCAGTTGATTATCATCAAATTTGTTTTTTCTTGTTTTTACTAAGATGCTGGTTTCTTTATTTTTTAATTTCCTGAAAAGTCAAAGTCCTAGTACCAAGCGGCAATCTTGGCAACCCATCCAATAGAACTCAAAATATAAGCTTTTTAAGAGGACCTTATCGTTTTTTTCTTGGAGAGTTATTAACACACACAAAATACACAAAACAAAGTATCAAAAACAAATCGATTAAGGTTCACTTAAAAACCTAATATCTTGAGTTCTATTGGTCAGATTGCCAAAATTATGACGTTTGAACTTAAAGGAAATGAAAAAGCATCTGACAAAATCAAGTGGAAAATCGCTTTTTTCAAACCCCCAATCCCCGCTTAAGGCTAAAAAAGAAACCTGCCAGACGGTTGTTTTGGATACCGCGATATGTACACCTACATCAATCCATTCGCAAAATTTGCTGCCGGCTCTTAGACTAATTGTTATAGTCAAATCAAAATGATTGGCGTGTCGGCCAACCTTCCGCTTTTTTACTGAAGTGCTTAATGGTACCCACAAGTAAAAAATTCCAACAAAATAGCCCTCTGCTTCGTCCGCTATTTTGAAAAAGGCGTTTGAAAGCGTTATATCGATTTTCTCAACCTCTATTAGTCGTAGAGTATTTTTTTGTCTTAAAAAATTTTGATAGCTCCTTCGCATAAAAAAAATATTTGGTTTTTAGCATTCAACCAGAAATCAATGTGCTACAAAACTATAAACTTAATTAAAAGGTAGGTTCTTCAAGTTTGAAAATATATATGTATATTCGTCGTCATAAAAGGTTAGTCAGATGTCAGACAGTTTTAGTACGTAATTGGTCAGCCATAGGTTTTCTTAATTAATTTTTAAAGTTTCAAGGTCAAATTATAAGACTTTTAGAATTATTTTAGGAACTTATACAAACAAATACGTATGCCATATTGCCATCCATCTTAAAGTTATTGGTCAAAAAAGTCAGCTATACCTACTATGAGTAATTGTTGGTCAGCCGTACATTTTTTTTTGTATTAATTTGAAAAACAAATATTAACGTTAAATCGATTTCTAGCACCTAATTTTTAGTATATCTGTACAAAATATTAATTTACCATCTGAAAAGCTACTAGAACCTCATAAAAGGTCAATAAGTTACAGTTACCGTTCAGCCATTTTTTTTTTTTAATTTCAAGGTCCTACTTTTAGTCCTTTATTTATTTTATTTATACGGTGACCTTGAATTTCTGAAACTAAGATCCCAGAGGCAGAGCCTAGTTTTTAATACATTTTTTTTTTTTTAAATAAGCTTTTTGTCTAATTTTGTTCGAATTACCCTACAAACAGGAACATTTTAACTAAAGATTTTATAGAATAACTTAAGAAAATTAAACGGCTTGAGCACTTCCTTTTTTTATACTTAGTAAATTTAACATGTGCGATAAAAAGGACTAGAGGTAAATGAAACCACGACGATTGATGACTAATTTTATTTTTTCTTAAATTATTCAAATTAGGTACATGCTTAGATAAGTGATAATGATAAGAGAACATGACAAGGGAGAATGCGAAATGAATATTACCTTAAAGCAGCGTCTACATTTTCTTGATTTGTGTATATCACCAATGCTGATGAACAATGTTGAGTTGATGTGACTGACGATCAACAGAATCGATCAACTTTTGTTGGCCTGAACGAAACCCGAATGAAATGGATATAAATCAACAATGTTGATCAACACAAACTGCCCGACAATAAAGCATGAAAACGTTATTATTAACGTTAAGCGCTAAGTCACTTAAATGTTAACAGTAGTCATTGAGCTGCTCTAGTGACCAACGACGATGAAAACGAATTTAACGCTCAAACAAACTCACCCTATACGAAATAGCCGAACAAATTTGAAGAAGTGAAAACAAAATTTTTCAAACTTACAGAACTTACAGAACTTAGAAACAAAACTTAAAGAAAGAAAATTTGCCTCCAATTCCAGCTGCTCACAATTTCGATTTAAGAAATCGCAATTTCAACTGGAACACTATTAAATGTAAATTTCCATTTAATTTGTATTTTTTGCTTGACTTGCATAGTCGTAAGAAGTTTAAGAAAGGGAAAATATTAAAATTTGGTAAAACAGTTTAACAGTATAGATATATAAGAAACTCTGATAATCCAAGAAATTTCTTTCTAGTAAAGACAATTTCTTATATGAGAAATACGGATATATTATGTGAGTAAGAACATTTTTTGTAGAGACATAAAAGAGACACAAAACCAAGCAGTAACACATATGTATTTACTGAGTATTCTGGCACTTTTTAAACTATTTCTGCAACTTATATTTATACATATTTATGGGCACAAACTAACTTATTAAGTAACTTTCTTATATGCGTACTTTTTTGTTCTTGAAATAAATATTTGTTCAGAGAAATGATTTCTTATAGCCGTTATTTCAAAACAGACTATTGGCTAAAAAAAAAATACAACAATCAGGGGAGTGTACTTAAAAAAAAAAAAACATGGTTTTAAGGAATATCAAAAGGCAAATTAAGTGTCATATGCAAAATTTTGATTTTGTAGCGATTTAGAGTGTAATAATTTTTCAAATTAAAACATTTTTGAAAAGTTGTTTCTTGCAACATTTTGATTTTTATCTTTTTTAAGGGTGGTTTTAAAAATCTCAAAATTACACAACATTTAGGTCGAATAGGTATATATTTGTTTGTTTTTCAAAATATTTGAGTTGAAAAAAATTTGTTAAGAATTTTTAATAGGTTTTGCTTCAGTTTTTTTGCTTAAAAAAAACTGTTTATTGAATTTAACAAAAAAAATTATCAGTTGTTGACTACGTCATTATTATGTAAAAAAAAATAGACTGGGTTCGGAATCATTTTTTGTTCTTGAATTATTTGAGACGAAAATTATTTTTCAACTGTTTTTCTTAGTTAAAAAAAAAAGTGTTGAATTTTTTTTAATATTTACCAATTTGGTATTGTGTAATTATGTGTAAATTAAAATTACTCCGAAGTGAATATGTTATTCCGTTCTCGAGATATTCCAGATAAATGACATTTTAAAGCTCCTTCTTAAATTGGTGTAGTAAAAAAACGGTTTATTGAATTTGTTAGAAAACCTTTTCAGCACGTTATGACATTATTATCTATAAAATAAAATTTATCCGAGGTTGATAAATTTATTCATTCTCGAGATATGGTAGACGAAAAAAGTACCCCGAACACATACAGACATCTTGCTAAAAAAGACGATTTCTGATTCTAGAGACCTCAAAACGTGAAGATATGTCAAAGTTTTCAATTCGACAAATCGCACCAATTACAATAACTTCCAATGGGAAGTTAATAAAGAAAAAGATATGGGGGCATATTCATAGTCGCAGATAGACCCAGGTTTAACTAAACTACAGTTTAAGACAATTTTGGCTCAATGAATACAGACCGATTTTAATTAAAAATTGTTGGTTTTATATTTTTATAAGATAATTTACTTGGTATACTACACAAATAGCTTCAAATAATTTGAAATGATAACCTTAAAAAAATAGAATCAATGTCCGAAAATTCAACCAAAGCTATGTTTAACTTAGACCCAGGTCAAAAATGACTATGAATATGCCCCGTGGTGTTTTGCACTGCATTTCTTATGAGCAAGTTTTTCTTATATGTATGTTTCTTATATCCGTAAAATACGGTGGTAATAAAAGTATAGACAAGAATGATTGAGGCAAGAAAAATTAACATTTTTTTAAAAACTGTTTTGAATGTGATTCCAAAAGAGCAGTTTTCTGTATTTTTTGAAAACATATTTATTCGCCAGAATGGCAAGACCCCCTCTGGCGAAAGAAAAGAAGCGAAAGGATGGGAGTTTTCTTAAAAAAAGAGCATTATAATAAAGTAGATTGATCTATACCTCGTTTTCATCCCTAAAATTGTTTGACTCGGTACATTTTTTAAAATAGTTTTATTTTGGTGTTTTATTTCGGGACCAAGCGATACGAGTCCAATTTTGCGGTGATTTTTCTGAAATGTTTGTGTCTCGTTTTTTTTTTTAAATACCTATAATTTTGTTTTTAAATTGTTTTTTGACAGTTTAAAATCCATTTTAAAGTGTCTCGTTGTTTTTGAACAAATTATGTGTTTTAATCCATAGGCGGAAAAAAGGAAAAAAATACAATTTATAAACTCCTCATCTCGGAAACTGTAAACTTATGTTTCCTTCATATTATTTTCAAGGCAAAATTTCACGGTCAAGGCTCACGACCCTATACAAAAGTTTACTTTAACAGAATAGTACGCTCCTCTTGTAACCGAAATCTATTTAGCCTTTTTATTACTACCTACCAGTGTTGCCGCTATCCGACTTTATCGCATTTTGACCTTTTTTTGCCCCGTGCCACCCCTTTTTTTACCCCATTTTTGAAATCTCTCGACTTTTCTGACCCCATCTCTAGAAAAGTTCTCTTTTTGGTTGATAAGAACTTTCCATTTACAGTTACACATCAATCATCAGTTTAAAATGTATTTGGTTCGTCTGGATCGTGTTCGCCTGTTCGCTCAGTTAAATCGAAATCTTTCTCTACTTAAAGGGATATTAATGAAAGGAAGTTTGCAGTATTGAGGTACCTAGATCCTCAAGTAATTAATAGTTTAATTATAACGATCTAGTATCAGAATATCAACACTTAATAATTCACCACGAAAAAGTAATTGCAGAGTACCTATAAGTTTTTGGGGTTCAAAATTCAAGAACAAAGTTTAAAAATATTCCTAAATTAGCGGAACAGGACAATATCGGGGCTATTAGATACCCTCTTGGAGAAAATATTTTTATTCGGCCCTATCGAGGTAACCGTCGGAGCGGAACTTTCTCCGCAACGCATCCTTCGTCGGAGATAAAATTTCGATTCGAAGTAGCTATCATCAGAAGAAATTTTTCAGAACTGCGACGACGCATTGCGATGGATAAACATATCAGGCAGATATGTGCAAATTAACCGGTATATCGAAAATCCGATACATTTTCGATAATTTTTTATTAAATAAACATCATAAGCCTTTTAAACCATGAAAAATTGCCGGGAGAGCGTAATTTATTGTTTATAAAAAATATTTTTTTTTTTTAATTCTAATGCGCTAGCGGTTTTAAGAAATGAAATTAGATGCACCAATTTTTAAATCAAATCTATCGAATCGAGTCCCCTACCTATTTCCAAACATGTTTTTGTTTCCATTATTTGAAGTGTCAAAAAAAGAATAGGTACATTGAAAAAAAAAACTTTCGAAACACAATTTCATTTATTTGACTTAATACAAACAATAATAAAAAATAAAATATATTAAATATGCATGCTTTAATCACAATGTAAATGGATGAATGCACAAAACAAAAGATCACGAACATACTTTTTTCCATCCACCAACATCCTTGTGTCTTGGTCCCAATGAATTCTGCTGATTAGTCAGTTCTTCCCAAAACACAATTTCCACCATCCGCTCATATTGGCGTGAACTTGTTTTTTCGTTCTGCCTAAAAAATAAGCCATTAAAAATAACACAAGTTAACGTACATAAATAAAGTTTATTGGTTTATTACTAAGATTTTAATAAATTATTATTTTTTTTTTTTTTAAGAAACTACTTTCCGCAACAAGAACTTGTCGGAGAACTTCGGAGAAAATTTTGTTTGTATCTGTCAAAAATAATACCATTACAAGTACAAGTACGCATGCAAATGACATGCGTTCAATTTCGTCGGAGAGAATTTCCGATCAGCTGATCGGAGAACTACCATGAAGCAAAATGTCTCCGATTCGTAGGAAATCAGAGAGAATTCCGCTCCGACGGTTACATCGATAGGGCCGATTCTTATTTATACTCCTTTGTAAGAAAATGTTCACACTTCCACACAGCAGTGTGTGATTTCTAGGGTATTCTCTAAGTTCACAATCTTAAAACATAGGCTATAACCATCCGCCAGTTCGTGGAAACATGCAATGCAATGCTCTCTGCAGCAAATATATTTGAAAAACAAGATATAGATCTTTGGCTTCAGAGGAGTCTATTAAAAGTTTCCGTAAGAAAATAAAAACAAAATAATGTCTTTTCCAACTTAAAAATAATCAAAAAAAAAAATAAGTACACATTTAAATATTAATAAAAGCCAAATAGTTTGCATTATAAAAGATGCGCAATAATTCCAAAAAAATAACTTAATATTTTTATTTTTAAAAAGAATGTAAATTGATACGAGTTAAAATAGCATAAATGTTTTTCTACAAATTGACTGCACACTGATCTCTTTATTTTAGCTTTTACTTATGTAAGTTAATTTAACTTAATTTAACTTATTTATTTATTAAAAAAAAAAGGACGCTGAAATATAAAAAGTCATAATAATATAGAATCTAAGAATTTATATTTGTTTCTTATTATTACTTATTTCTTTTCCATTGGTTAATTTTTTTAATAAAAAAAACTTCAAACAACGTAAAATATGTTATTATTCGGAACTTATATACAAATTATCATTAAAATTCGAGGAACATAACCCTTGGTGACGGACGGCACCGCCTAGTATTTTATTTTGATTATATATTTATAAAGCATAGATCGTCATTCCGACTTCAACTTCCGCGTGCGCCGCGCTGGTTGCGCAGTTTAATTAATTTAATTATGATTCGTATAATCGAGATCACTCAGTGATTCCCATCATAATCATCATAATGTTCTATTAAACTCAGAAATAAATATTGCAACATTAATTTCTTGTATATATGCACTTCAGATTCTAATGCTTGATCTACACGACTGAAAAATTGACAGAAAAAGAGTTTGTCCATTCTTTTTCTAGTATAGTGTATTATACCTATCTAGTATAAATGTCATATATAATAATGCCAGTTTGCCACTGTCAGTCGTGTAAATGCAGAATACGTTTTGGAGAGCAAAACAATGCTTGCCACTAAAGGCATTCCCGCTCTGTTCATATACAAATAATAATGGGTTCTATTCAAGTGTAGTTTTGGAAATACCTATAGGTAATGCTTTTATCCAAAAAGTATGAAGGCGCTGTATAACAAAAAGTTCAAGTCATTAAAAAAAATGTTTGTCCATAATGATTGATATTCCATTTATTCAACTAGAAAAAGTTTGAAGGCTCTTCCTGCTTTTCGAGAATGAATAATCTGTTTTCATTTTGCTTTTGTGCAAAATTGATACCTTACGTATAGGTGTTTTGTGTATGTAGGTACTTAGGTATGTACTATTTGTACGAAGTTCAACTTTACACAACCAAAGCGAGTAGGAGAAAAACTTTGAGATGCAAATTATTGTTTCAGATATCATGCAGTGTAAGGTCGTTTTATTCAATGCACCTTATAGTCTGGGGAAAATTGACCTGAACCCAAAAATTTCGGTATATACAAAATGTTTTCATGGCATCCATATGGAAAAAGAGTGCTGATTCTGAATATGCTGGGTATACCTCTGGCAACCTTAAGGATTTTTAAATATGCCGTTTTGAACGAGGATAGCATTTTTTTCATAAGTATTTTGGTATAGCGAAAAACTTTGTTCTCCCTTTCAAAAAAACATCCTTTTACAAAAGATATTTTTATCGAATATTCTTATTCTCGGCTTGCATACGAAATGCAACATTTATACCAAGTTTGATCAACGGATCAATATTTCAAAAGAGTTTCCGCAATATTTACATATCGTACTGAAAATATAGTCAGTCACACTTACATAAAAAGGATTGTAACTTTTGTTTGGGTAGTCCTATCGTCTTTTAATGTCATTACGTTAGGTTCTCCATTAAAAAGGACCTTGAAATCATGTGTCATATGCATAGATTGTACCAAAGTAATTTTTTCAGTTTTATCCACAACAACCTCTTCTTCTATTCAAAACCTCATATTTAAAAATCCTCAAGGTTGTCAGAGGATTTTCAGATTCAGCACTCTTTTTCCATGCGGATACCATCGAAACATTTTTTTGTATATACCCAACTTTTTAGGTTCGGCCCAAAAAGGCCACTTTTTCCCTAGACTATTATGCTTGCCTTTCGAAATAGTCAAATTTTTAAAAGGCGCGTAGTAGATATTCATGTTTTTTCTTAGTTTTAACATTGCACAGCCGACAGCCATCGCAGGTGCGTATAATTAGTTTGTATCAAAGTTCAAGAGTATTAGTGCATCGGCATAGCACTCATATAATGAATAATTGTGCATGCACTATTGTGATAGGATCAATATATATAGATTAAAATGGAATTTGGATATGATGTAGACTATGTAACATTTCCAAAATTTTGATATATTTTTGAAGATGATACGATACCGCAGTGAAAAGTTACAGCAATTTTTGTTGCGCTAAATAAAAAAACTCCGGAGTAAATCGAATAATCAATTGTTATTAAAATTAATACAAATACCAAAACGGCTGTAACTTTTGACTGCGAAATCGCATCATCTTCAAAAATATATTTATATGTTAGAATATGTTAGGAACGTCAAAAATTTGTATTTGCAAACAAATTAAAAATAAAATGGCATAACCTTGAAAAAGTTTCCCGCACCGAAAAAAAAAATTATGTATAAACGAAAGATGGTTTAATTATCTTAGACCTTGGCCTTACAGTGTTTCCTCTAAGACCAAAAAATTCGGAGATATAAACCATTCACATTTTTTAAAATGGTGGATTTCGCCTGGGTTAAAGAATACCCGGACATACTTTTTTCTAATAGCCCTATTTCATTTATAAAGAAATCAGGTTACCAATATTTCACTGCACGAAAAAGTCTATCTTTATTGTACTTTATCGTCTCAAATTGTACTTTATCGTCTTAAATTTTCCAAAAGCTCTAACTTTGGACTGGGATATCGCATCATCTTTAAAAATATATGAACATTTGTTAAACTTTGAGGTCTACAATTCGTATCAGAAGAACAATTTACGTCTAACGAAATGAGAAAAATGTGAAAAAGTAAAAAATGTATAAAAAAAATAAAACGACATAACCTCAAAAAAATTGTCTACGCAGAAAAAAAATTTGATGACAAATAAAAGATAGTTTTATTTCCAACAAATTTGATTATGACAACTTTTCACTTCAAATCGTTAGTTTCGGAAATATAGATCAATTCGCGTTTTCCAATATGGCGGATTTCCCCAGGGGGATAGCGTCCCGAAAAACTGGACATATACTCTTCTAATAGCCCACTTTTAGGTTTACAAAATTTAGCCGTTCTATATTTCGTTCCATTTTTGTTCACAAACAGCCGAGTCTCGTTTGTCAGTTGACAGTTAAACGTAATAGATTTCTCCTTTTTGGTACTTTTTTTGACACAAGCTCATCATAACTTATGAGTTGAACAATGTTTTATGAATAAATATTTACGTAACGTTGCATAGTGGCTATGTTAAGCGGATTCTAATGAATAAGGCTATAAATGTACAAAGTTTAATTAAAATCATTAAAGTCGTTTTTGAAAAAGCTTGATACAATCGATATCGTTATGTAGCAGCCACCCATTCTAGGTAAGCTTAAACAAATATTTTAATTTTTCCTCAATGGAATCTCGTAAAAATGATTCATACCAATTCTGAAGCAAACCCGTCCATTCGGTTAGGCTATAGCTAAAGATCAGCTAATTATTTAGCATTGTAATTTACTTACTTGTTAATAAAGAGCTAAATAACTTAATAAAAAATATTAATATGGGCACAAACAAATTGATTTAAGGAGAAAAATTATTCAAAATTAATGTTCAAGCGCCCACACCCATCACAAGTCTCACAGTCAACTTCAACTTCTAGATTCGCTTCTATCCTAGTTTTACTATCTCTATCAGGGTTTGTAGTTTTCTGTATGTATACTTTTGTTTTTCTAATTGACAGCAGATTATTCTTTGAGTGATATTTTGATCTTAATTGTTTGGTGCCGGAACACCGGTTCGGAACTCATAATAACATATGGATCACTTATGATAATAAAAACGGCTTATGTCTGATGTAATGTGATTCCATGAAATGTTGAACATCAACTTTATTAACTTATTTTAGATAGATTTCAGTCACACAGGAAATTCATACACGCGTATTTATTGAAACAAGAAAAATACTTTATGCAATGTAATTTTAATTTTATTTGATAACATTGTTTTTACGAAATTCCAAATAAAAAGGAAATCTCATTTCAAGAAATTTGCTATACCTCTTTCGGTAATCCAAAAATAGTCAAAATAATGGAACGTTGTTTAGTTTATCTGGAAATTGTAGCCGCCGGAAATGGAAACGGCCAAGGTAAGGTGTAGTAATACTGACATTATTCATGACGATTCCGAATATTCCAGTTGGAATTTAAATTGTGAATTAATGGATTGATAGAAAACTCTTGATGGTATTACATTCTGGATTTTTAGAACTGAGATGTTACATTTGTTCTCGAACGCATTACCTACACATACAATTCTTTTATGGATTTTTGATATATACGTGCTCGCATGATGGCACTTTTGTAGTCAGGCCTTGATCGAAGACATAAAAATTCGTGTTTTTTTTATGATTATGTATGTACCTACCTACATATATTTAAATTCACGTCATGTCGCTGACTTTTTTATTTACTTTTTTGTCATTGGTATACTTCGTTCTCGTGTTTTTTTTTTCTTCTGATGGTGCAAATTGAATTAAAAAACACATTTATGAACGATTCTTAACACCCACACAAAATAACAAAATGATAAATTCAATAAAAAAATATGATGAAACTCTTGTGCCATAATATTTCAATTTATAAATTCAAGAATAAAAAATACCATTTTTAAAAACATATATAGATTGCGAAAATTTCACTCACTGAATAATTTTAAAGTGATTGTCATTTTCATTATAATCGAAACTACGCAAAGTCTTATACTGAACTTTAACTGTTAATCTGGGCATAGATTTTAAAATTTATATGAAAAATCTGCACTTTATTTTAAAACTCTAATTTAAATTCTTAAAAAAAAGATTAAGGGCCAATTTTTCAATAGCCAGTTAAACCTCAGATAGTACTTATTCTTCGAATAAAACAAAAATTTGTTCCTGTTGCTATAGTATTTATTCTTTAGATAGCTTAACTGATGATTGAAAAATCGGCTCAAAAGTAACAAGATTTAGCAACAGGATTGTGCAAATGAAGAATTACCTACATAAGTATCATCAATAAATTGCCACACTATGCCTTACACGTATTTTATTTTAAATTTATTTAATAACTTGTTTAACTTTTGAAATAAACCAAACTAATAACGTGCTAGGCCAGTAAAATTCGACAATAAATTCGCAAAGCGTGATGTAATTCAGCTGGTTTGGTATTTGGTTAGGGTAAGGGATTGTTAGAGTGGTCTGTAGCTAACTTTGCAGCTTCGAAAAACCTGTGCTACTGTGCTCACAGCAGGAAAAATGCACCATTGAAATAAATCAGACCCGTTTTACTGATATTTTCCTGTATAACTTTGAAAATATGTAACTTAAAAAAAAAAAAAAACATAATTTTTGTTTATGTTTATGTTTATGTTTACTTGCGGGTGGCAATGGCACAGTGGATATAGTGTTGTTCTGCTAAGCTGGACGTGTGGGTTCGAGCCCCAGTCTAGGTAGCATTCTTTTCTATATTCCCCAGTTTCTACTGGATGCCACCCGTGGAATTTCATGAGATAATTAACATCTTATTCTCAATCCACTGTGCCAACAAAAATCTTTCCTTTCCTTCTATTCCTTCTAACTAGTGCCGTGTATTGCATTTAAAAGACCTGAGGTCTTACAGGCATATAGTTAAAATTATTATTATTATTATTATATAAAATAACATTAGTTTTAAATTCATGCTATCTAACCATAAAGCTATGAAAAAATTATGAAAAACTAAGTAATTTTGAAGCACTCAAAAAACAGGTTAAAAAAGGCGGGCAATGTTTGGCATCAAATTAGGACACTTATGTTGGCGGTAATTGTTGTACACGTAGATACTTTGAACCCTTAAATATCATTATAACGTCAATTTTCTGTTTGTTGTACAGTCGATGCCGCTTATAGCGAAGGCCAAGGGACCAACAAATGCTGTAGCAATAACCGGCGCGCGGTCGTTTTATCCGACTTACCACAAAAATGATCGATAAGAAAAAACAGAATTTGTTTAGGTATGCGCTTTAAAATTTGCGAGAATTTGTGTAAATTCGAACACGTTCAGGTTTGAATTTTCAGTTAATAATTTTTTGTTTGTATTTTTCTTCATTCCGTTGTTGTAGCCGGCGAAAACGAAGTTTTTTGCTGTCTGAAAATCGTCGTTATTTTTAATGACGTTATAATGGACGACTAACTAATACAAATTGTATGGAAACCAACCAAATGAAGGAAAAGTGGTCGTTTCTTATTTTTTCATATATTTAGCGCGCGGTAAATGGGTTATGAATACACTTAAAGTGATAAACACAGCACGAACGATTAGGTAGGTTGAAGGGGATTTGAAAGGAGATCAATATGGGAGGGGAAGATAGTGCGACTAAAGAAAGAATAAAAGCGACTCGTCGTTATAGGTGGCGTCGACTGTAACTGTATTTGGATAAGATGATTTGCTTTTAAGATTCAGGACGATTTGTTTTTTTTAATCGTTGAAGATTTTCCGACTTTGCTAAAGAAAACAAATATAAATATTTCATATTTTCGTGACCTATTTCTGTCAGAATAAATGATAACACCCCCACTCCACAAACCATGAACGATGACCAAAATCCAATCTACATCAATCCAATCCACAATCTGATTTGTATGGATATGTCGATGCTTGGACATGGATTTTTGCAACTCCATGCGATTTTTTTTTAGACATGATCCATAGTCCGGCCATCGTTCATGGACTGTGGAGGGGATCATGACGTTATCTAGAATGACAAAAATCTCAGATGGAAAAAATCTCGAAAAAAAAAAAACAAAAAAAAAAATCTCGAATGTATCTAGAATAACGTACAAAAATCACGAAAGACTATATCTAGAAAAAAATCTCGAAAAAAAAAATTCATTCGAGATTTTTTTTTTTTACCTTTTTCAATAATTTAAACGAAAATAAAACGCATAATATGTTCAATTTATCAAACAATTTATTTTTCTGGTCAAAAAAGAATAACAATTGAAAATGTTCTTTATCCAATATTTTATAGGATATGACTGTATATATGTATATGTAAATATATGTATAATATCAAATAAGTACAATAATTATTCAATACGAAGGAAATTTGTCAAAATATAACAAAATTAAACAAATAACTCTATAATAACTAAATAACTTCTATAAACTGGAGTTATATGCAAGACTCTTAAAGTAGCTTACATAACTTTTTTCTTCTTTTTCGTCCAGTATTTTTAAGATTTGCTTTACTTTTTTTAATTACTCCCTTTTTACCTTAGTTTCTCGACCAATCTGAATTTTTTGAACCACACACCTGAATTGACTCACTATGTTTATCATTATGCTTGACTGAAGTTACCCTGGCACTACAAAAATGAGATGTATTCAGTTCACACAGCCAGTAAAACTTATTTTTTACAGATTTATTTAAATAATAAATAAACCCGTCAATTTCAATTTTGATGGAACCTTTGTTTTTAACGATTTCATTTACTCTTAAATTATGATATGATGCCTACAAAACAAGAAATTATAATGATTTCATTTACTTTCATTGCACTTTTTTTAATAAGAAAACGTACGTTGTTATAAGATACCGTCCCTAGCAACACTAAATTTAGTCACCCAACTTGTATAGGATGGGTGCATGTGCAGTGTACTGATTCTCTAAAGGAGACTTTCCTAATCTAGAATTAATATTTATTCTAGATTTTTGCATTCTAGATTTTTTTTCTAGATTTTTGCAGTTCGAGATTATGTTTTCTAGATTTTTGTTTTCGAGATTTTTTTAATTCTAGATTTTTTTTGCCATTTTTACTTTCGGGATTTTTGCTTTCTGGATTATTAGTTTCTAGATATCGTGGTAAACCCCCTGTGGAGTCGGGGTGTAAGGCCCACATAAGGATTATCATTTATGAAAACAAATATAGTCAAAAACGGTTCCTAAGGAGGTACTTAGGTACTTACCGTTCGATCATTGGAACGGCGTTTGAGTGAAATAAGATATCACAGAACTTATTGTAACAAATTGCGTTCGATCAGCTTTGATTTTTTTCTCAAACGTCTCTTATTTTAGTAATTAAAATGCAAATTTAACCATTTCATTTCGTTTAGGTTTTGTGAAGGAATAACGTTTAAAAATGTTTTAAATTAGAAGCTTAAAACTACCAATGATTCTATTCTCGATTTGAAAACAACTTTTTAAGCGGACTCTCATTCTTAAATTGATTTAGAGTTGTTTCAAAATGTTTAAAATTTTGCGTCAGTAAATTGCGATTTTCGGTAGTAAATATTATATCAGTAAATTAGGAAACACATTTTTGGTTAAAACAGATGTGCAGCAAGTCTGCACGCATCTTTGCATGCAGAGCTGCACACGAAACACATTTGCATAGTTTCTGACGATCATGATGCATAGTTAGGTCAAACAAATACATGAAAGCACAGCGTTGCCGATGTTATACAATAGTGTTGGAGCGAGATTTTGTTCGTTGGACGATGGAAAGATGGCAACGCCAGCTTCATGGATTTAAAAAAAAAAAAATCACCAACACAAACAATTTTTTTGAAAGAATGGCAGGTAATGTCAATATGAGTAATGCCAAATACCAATTATTAAAGTTTTTTTTTTTTCTTTGCTGTTGTGGCTGCAATGATGCTGCGCAGCATATTTAAAAATAGAGATATCGTGCAGCGATGCTCTGCATGCAGACTTTGAGTGAATCTGCTCCCATAATAACCTGTGTTAATTATTTTCGCTGCATGAAAAACGCCGCACATCTGTTTAGCATATTTTTCCTATTCTATCGGAATCAAAAAGTAAATAATTTAAATCAACGTATGTACATAATAAAAAAAAACTTTATTGGTTTTCGCATAATCTGTTAGGTATGTTGTTACTTTAATCTTACCGCTTTTTTCTTGCATTTAGGTACCATAACTACATATGTATATACTTTTACATATATACTTATATTGTTATGCTTGTTTTTCTCACACACACATACCTATGTATGTATATAGAATCTTCTCAGTGCCACAACCAAAACTTACAAAGTTAAGCTGTAACCACAAAATTGAATACAAACCATCATCCAAGGACGCAAAACATTAGGTCTTCAAATTCCCTTAAGGTATTTCACTTATGTCAATAAAAGTTTGATGTATGTATGTTCCGTGGTTAATATCTGTCTTTCGATTGAAATGGCACGTTTTCTGCTTTGAGGTTTAAGGAGGGTTAAGTTAGAAGATATTTATCTAATTAATATAAATACCATTTAGGGTTAAAATAAGTAGTCTAAGAGGCCAGTTATAGCTATCATTGAAAACCATCATTGAAAAAGTTAGTTGTTAATTTTGAGACCCTTAGAAAGTTTAATCATTGAATATTTTAATGCAGAAATATAGCTTACAACTTCCAAATTATTTCTCCTCCAAAAAAAATTAATTTTGACCCATATCGTCCCCATAACGTAACATTTAATTTTGTTCAATGATCATTGGTAAGGTAGTTCATCATTGAAAAATTAAAAGTCATTTTATGAGAAAAGTTGTGCCAAATTGAATATTTTTTTATCTGAAAATAATAATTAAGTCAATAAGCTTTACTTTGGCATCAAAATAATCATTTATTTTTTCTTCAAAATCTCTCAAAATTGACAATTAATATTTTCAATGATGAATTCCAATGATAGCTATAACTGGCCCCTAACCAAAAACTGATATATAATGATTACTTATGTGATTAAGGGAGTGATATAATTTTTGTTTGCGAAAATCTCTTTCAATTCTACACATAGATTCATTTACCTGTCTGATTTCTTAAAGCCCTTAACACATTTGTTCAATGTTTTCTGTGTCCTTGTGAATATATAATAAGAGAATTAAATATGTAATAGAACCAAAAGAGTTTTGATATTTGGTACTGGTAGTTAGTTAAATGAACAACGATTCAAATAAAATCTGCTATAAACTGGGTGCCCCGTAAAGAATGGATAACCCTGAATGCCTCATAGAAGACTTTATAGGCGTCCTGAAAACTGATAAAAAAAAGTTCTATCCCAACCACAAGAAAAGATAAATGCATTTTTAAGTGCAGTGCATTAATTTTTACCTTACTTTACATTTTTGAATACCACGACTACAAGTGAATGAATTCCAACGTTTTTTTCGTAGCATTATTTTACATTATTTGTGCCAAAACATTAATAGATGAAAATTATAATAACTGTTGAACTTCTTAGAGAAAAAAATTATTTAACTTTGATTTTTAATGCAAAATGTGAAAGAAAATAATATTTGAACAAGTTAAAGCATCTCTGGTATAAAAAAAAATGTAAGAATACCTTAGTGGCCAACCATTTTAAAAATATGCGCGTTAAATGCGAATTTCAAATTAGTATAGCTTGTTATTGTAACTAGAGCCAATAGAAAGTTATTGGTAAAAGTCTGCAATACTAGAGTCAATTTAACAAAACCAAATGTTTTCAAAATCAGCACAGTAAACGTGAAAATAATGCCATGCGTTGAACATGGTAGATTTGTGATTGATTGCCTCTTTTTATGATGTTGTCCTAAAGATAAATCCAAGCTTTTAACTTCTAGGGCCGAATGCAACATTGCTAAAAATGTCAACAAAGTGCAAAAAAGGGTAGAATTTTCGAGGTTGTTTTGAGTTATACCTCTTCAATTGGGCTTCAACAAAACCATCAAATATTTTGTTGGTTGCAATTAGTTTATTTGTTATTATTTCCCAAAAAATAATTTCAGCCAACTTTTAACTGTAGCTGGCTACTAAATTTACAAAAAAAAAAACAAAGTGATACTATACTGTGCTGGGAAATCTGAATACTAGGTACCCAGGCATATGGGTAGGACGTCTGAGACCATCATTTAATGGCCTCCACGGTCACCAGATCTAACACCATATTAATTTTCTGGTGCAGGCAGCTGCATTACAAATATCCTAGCAAAACCTTGACAATCATTTATTCGGGGGAGCATCCGCCATTCTGCACTGGAGTGGTCGAAAACACTTATCAAGTGCTTTATATTAAATAAAAATGTTGATTTTATTTTTTTTTAACTTAGTTGCCAAGGACAATTGAAAATTGGCTGAGACTATTTTTTAGGAATAACAAATAAACTAATTGCAACCAACAAAATTGCAATGCAAATTGAAGAGGTATAACTCAAAACAACTTCGAAAATTCAACCGATTTTTGCACTTTGTTGACATTTTTAGTAATGTTGCACTCGGCCCTAGAAGTTAAAAGCTTGGATTTATCATTAGGACAACATCGTAAAAACAGGCAATCAATCAAAAATCTACCATGTTCAACGCATGGCGTTATTTTCACGTTTACTGTGTTAATTTTTAAAACTTTTGTTTTTGTTAAATTACATCTAGTAATGCAGATTTTTACCAATAACTTGCTATTGACTCTAGATACAATAAAAAGCTATACTAATTTGAAATTCGCATTTAACGCGCATATATTTAAAATGGTTGGCACACTTAGGTATTCATGCATTTTTATTTATACCGGAGATGATTTAACTTTTTCAATAATTATTTTCTTTCACATTTTGCATTGAAAATCAAAGTTAAATAATTTTTTTCTCTAAGAAGTCCAACAGTCATTATAATTTTTTTCTACTAATGTTCTGGTACAAATAATGTTAAATTTTGCTACAAAAAAAAATGGTGGAATTCATTCACTTGTAGTCGTTGTTTTCAAAAATGTGAAGTGAAGCAAAAAATAATGCACTAAACGAACAAATGCATGTATCTTTTCTTGTAGTTGGGATAGAACTTTTTGGTATCAGTTTTCAGGACGGCCATTAAGTCTACTATGAGGGGTTTTAGGGTTATCCATTCTTTACGGGGCACACTGTTTAAATAGAGCGTGAAAAAACGTAGTAAATACATCAAATCATGTGGATTAAATTTGTATATCTTCTCTACTGAACACATTTACTATTAAGAAATCATAGTACGGGTGGTGTAAGAAATGCTGAACATACCCTAAGCGGAGTAAGGGAGTTACGTGAGCGGGTAAGAGTACCGCAAAAAGGAGTTAAAGTCTTTGGAATCAACGAAGCTTTTGTCCCAACGTATTGTTACCAAAAAAAAACTGTTGACAAAAGTCCAGAATGAATGAGAAAATAAAAATGTTTGGATTCTTACCAAAATCTCTGAAAAATTATGAGTTTTACCGGTAAATTTAAGAATTTGAGAGAAGCGGGAGACGCAATGTTCTTAAAAATTGACTTGAAACAGAAAACAAATTATTAAAAACAACGGCAACACTTACGATGCCTTTTATTCTTTTTTGCAAACCCAGAAATCCCTTCTTTTATTTTCGTTTGAAATAAAGTCCTTTTTTTGGAAAAATAACATAAACACACAAAATTTTGAGAAAAAAATATTCAAATTATTTAGGTATTTTAAAAAATTAACGCAATTAAGTATTATTTTTGTTTTCAAAATATATTATTTTTATATCAATGCTCTTACCAAAAACTGAAAATCAGATGTTTCTAGGACTTTTACTTTTCAAGATGTTAAAAAATAAATAAACAAACTTCTTATAGTAAAAACATGAAAAAAATGAGGTTGATCATAATCAACTGGTTGTAAAAATTTTCATTTATCTGGATTCTTCTTAGTTTTATGAGAAAAGTTGGTTCATTTATTTTTTTTAAATATGTTGAAAAATACAAGTCCTAGAAACATTTTTTTTTCTGTTTTTTACTAAGAATTGATAAGAGCATAGAATTTTAAAAACAGAAATACTCAATAACGTAAAATTTAAAAAAAAAAATATTGTATTTTTTTTTTTTTTCAAAATTTTGAGTTTGAAAATATTTTTTTTTAAAACCATTCATTAAAAGAACTTTATTTTAAAATAAAATAAGAGAAATGATTTCTGGGTTTACAAAAAGGTATTTCAGGGTATTGTAAGTATTGCCCTTGTTTTTTAATAATTTGGTTTCTGTTTTAAGTTTTTTTTTTTTAGAAAATTAGTATTTATTTCTTAGGTGAATCACTCTGTATACATAATGTAGATACATATATACATACATATATGTTTATGCATAATATTATAATTCATGAAAGTTGGAATATTTGCAATTTGTCTAGACTATATTTGTGTTAGAGTATTTCATAAATATGTATTTCTAAGTAAGAAACAGACATTGTTTATTTATATTTCATATATGTATTTGCACCTGATTCCATTACTTGAACATCTTAGTCCGTTTTTTTTTTTAAACCAAATTCATTAATTCTTGTAAGCTATTTGTTTGCATTGAGATTTTAGTTTTTTTTTGTGAATATTTATGTAGATACATTTGAATATTTATGTAGATACATTCCATTTGCATTTAAGCCCCAAAGTAGTCTTGCGAATTCAATTTTTTATTTATTAGAGCCTTTTTGGTTGTATAGATTACAAACAACGAGTCTGCCAAACATCAATAACGTTGAAACGTGCAGCAATATGAAATTCTTGTATCTTTATCTTTTTTGTTAAGTACTGAGCAAAGAAATAAAAAATATCTATTGTAAACAAAACTCTTGCTTTTTATTAACTATACTACAAGGTTGACCCAAATAAGGCCCTGCGGTGCTGAACCCTTACAAATTTATACGAATTATTCTAATGCGATTTGAAAGTTTATTTTTGTAAAAACAAACAAAACTGAAAAAAATCAATTAGTTAACCTAATTTAAAACTTTATAGTATAATTATTCCACCATTTAAATGGTTAACATAAATTGAATATTGACAAAAAAAAGCTTATGGTATTGGTAGCTCTAAATTTGGTAGTTGTTGTTTTGCACTACGCCCTTTCTTCTACAAGTACACAAAGTATTTTAAGGAATGTAATCAAACAATATGTAGGTCCGAAAATTTGCTGTTTATTTTTATTTCGAGTAACTTATTCATATTTGCTCAGATTAAGTACAGAAAAGCTATTCAGCTTTTACTTATCTAAGTTTTTAAGATTTTAAACAGATGCTTGAAGCCTGAACTTACCCGCATAGAATTTACCCGCTCGGTCTGTTGCCTCACCGACTTCGCATAAAGTTAAAATTGCAAGTCAAACAGAAACCTGAAATTTCGGCAACCTTTTTTTTGATTTTAAAATGATTTTTTTTTTTTCAATTTTTAAACTGCGACAAAAAATAATTAAGCAAGCGAATCAAACAAAAAATTCAGTCTCACTCTCAGCCTTTTGACAGCAAAAGTGAGGAATGTAGAAGAAAAAAATTTCAATAGCAAAAGATATGGATTTGGCTAAGAGTGTAATTATATCTGCGAGAAAAACTTTGTTGGATCGATTTCCAAAATATATCATGTCGGCGTGTTTTATTGGAAAGTATTATATCTGGCGCAGTAAAATTACTCTCGGCAAATTCAAAAGAACTAAGAAAGTGTCGAATAATAAGCCAGCAATTAAACAAAGGCAAGCTGTTGGTTTTGTTTTTTTACCAATGGATTTTACTGAGTTAGCTATAAAATAAAACGTTCCTGATATACATAGTTAGGAATGTTTAAATACATTTTAGAAAAAAAGATTTATGTAAATCCAAACCGAAAATTGTCTGTTTAATTTTGTTTATCTAACAATGATTTGTTGGTAGCACTGATTTTTTCTTAAAACAGTCCCTGGTTTATGGATCAATTACTTCGAAGTTACGGAAAATATTAATTTGGTTGTAGTTTTCTCTTTTCGTTTTGTTTCAATATACATAGCTGAAGTAAATTTAATTGGCAAGAGGTCGATACGAATAACGTGGCTTCCGCTGTTACATTGCATAATAGGCTATCCTCATTCAACTCTTACAAATTATTTTACATCCTAGCATCTGGTAATATTTTTGGGACATAATACTTATGTATATTATAAAAATGGATATTCGTGTATATTATATACCTACCTTACCTCACATGGACTTATAGCTAACCCTATTTAAATAACTTTTTCATGATTTCATATCTACCGGCTGTATAATTGTTCACAAATTTTAATTTTATATGAAGGTTTAAGCACCCCGTTTCAGATATTTTACTTGCGATATGTACTTGTACATATATATATGTTGATATACATATGCATTGCATTTATGCAAAAATGTACATAGGTACTAAAGGTCAAGTGTTGTAATTTTCAAAAAATATCGACCACTAGATTTTTATTAAACTAAAATAAAGATGCATTAATCCGGAACCACACAAGTGAGTCACACAGCAACACAACACACGAGACAAATGCGGTTCTACCGATACAAGAACATTGCAGCGATATATTGTACGGACAAGTTAGACTTTCACTGGGACCTAAATCCGAGGTCAAGTTTGACTTCACTATTCGATAGGGTATTGATTCCCGTACATAACTGTACCTAAAATCATTTTGGCGCCATTTTGTTTTTAATGTTCATTTTGATTTTTGCTTATAACTCGCGCATTTTTGAAAAAAAAAGTTGTAATACAAACTTGTAGAGAATTAAATTTTGTACAAAATATGTTAAACAACTTTTTTCGCTTATCACCTTTGTTTAATAGTTACATCACATTTAAAAAAAAAATATTTTTTTTTTTTGTTGTAATCGCTTATAATTTTTTGTTTGTCACTCAAATCCAAAAAATACTGAAACAAAAGTTATAGAACTTTTAATTATTTATATTATTCACTGTTACAGTTTCTTAATTGGAATAACGGTTTTCGCTCTGGAGCGAATATACGCTCGAGCATTCCGCACACAATAAGTTTTATTTTAATTTTTTTTTTTTATTTTAATACAATTAGTACAGTAACTATATACATACGCATATGCGTCAAATCTGGTATTTGTAATTATTTTGCTGAGTTGTTCAGGATATTAGCCTAGTAAATAACCTAAGTTTTCGACCTCGAGCAGCGACTGCTTCATGGTCAAAAATAAAAAAGCGCGAATTGTTCGGTGCTTTTTTCAGTTATTGGCGATTTTAGTCCTAAAGAAGTAATTTTAAATAAAAAGATTGTTCTACGACTTCAAAGTAACCTTCTTTGCTCCAATTTGAGCCAAAACCATCTCTGTAGACCGAATAGTTTCCAAACTACAGCATTTCAAAATTTCGCGATAAAAATATATATAACAAGTAGTATTATGGAAAATAAAGAATGGTGGACATAAATGCATCAAAGCACTGGAGCGTGTAGGTTGAGCCAAAATAATAGGACAATTATACCGGAAGGGGGGTCTATATACCCCCGTTAAGATGGGAGGGGCAATTATCTAAAAAAATGACTTAAGGTAGAAACAACACTATTGAAAAACAATGGTCAAAGTTTTGAGTTTGAAAATTAAGTTTTCAAAAACTATCGATTAAAATAACTTTATTTAAAAAGAAACTTCAAGAATGGGTTTCTGGGATAAGCTATAGGAGAATATTGTGGTTGTTACCATTTTCTAAGATCAAAAATGCGCGAGTTATAAGCAAAATTCAAAATGAACATTAAAAACAAAATGGCGGCCATATGACTCTAGGTACAGTTGTGCAAAATGTGGTTTTGGACTCGTGAACCAATACCCTATCGAATAGTGAAGTCAAACTTGACCTCGGATTTAGGTCCCAGCGCGCAATATATTGAAATCTAACTTGACCGTACTAACCGTGCGACCGTACGTATACGACTCCACAACACAACAGTCGAGAGACCTGCCATTCCGGCTTAAGACGCATAAACTATAACAACAGGTATGTACGTGCGACCCAGTCGTGTGTATTATTTCTTAAGAAATATGTACAAATGCATACCCATACCCATTTGCCACCTTTAATTTCCCTGGGTGGCAATTGACCGAAGTAAAAACAAACCACGCCCAAAGGTTTGTTGTCTATTTAATATTACAAACAGTGTCTGTCCTACAAATAATCTGTAAAGTTTTAAAATTACATTTTATATGACTAAGACAAATTATGAAGTGACTTTAAAACATCCGTATGACAGTAAAACCATTTGAAAATTTGAAAATACTTCAAAACAAAACAAACCAAGAAACTTAAGCTAATGAAAACAAATTCCAACTAACTCACATTTTTTTTGCTGGCACAGGCTAATTAAATACGTGACCCGATTGAAAAATTAATATCTTACCCTATTAGTTTGTTTCTGATGGTTGACATAGCCTTGAAGTTCTTGTTTACAAATAATCCGCACTAAGTTGCGGATTATAAACAACTATCAACACAATTTAAGGAGTAAGATAAAATTTATTTGAATTATAATTCTACTAGCAAAAGTTGTTGGCATTAAAGTTCTAGACATAGAAATAACGTTTTATTAAATTAATAAAAAGCTTAGAAAACAGAATTTTCAACATCATGTTAAATTCTTGGAGATGATGCGTGATATTGTTGTCAAACGTATTTGGATTTTGACACCCACCACTTAATCAATCGTGTCAATCTGGACTAGGATGTGAAGCTTAAATAATTTTTCACAAATCCCTCAATATTTTGTCTACTTAATGTAAAAATCGCTACAAATAAAAATCGGGTCATTTTCAAATCTGTGTAAATTTTTCTACTATGTACCTACATGTACATTAGGCTGGTCCATGGAGATAGGTACCTACCTACCATCTCATTTTGTTACATGCAGGTATACTTATATTATTATCATGTGATTTAAATTTAAAAATAGTGGTGCAAAATATTAATCAGCCTGATATTTAGGTTTAAATAAGATACAACTTAACATTTTTCCAATTTTAAAACAGTTAATTGAATGGTCTTAATTTTAAATTTTTTTTAACTAGTTGCATACTCAACCAATTTTCTGCATAAACTTCTGCCGAACACGTTCAAAAAAGTGACAGCTCGTGCAAGGAATTCACAAACATATACCTCATTTTGACATTAATAAACGTCAAAGTATGATATGGTTTTAGTACGTTACTTAAAATATCAAATAGTCATTTGATGATTTTAACTTAAGTAAAATTCAAGCTTTCAAGTCTTTAATAAGGAAAATACAATTTTAAACCTAGTATATACTAAAAAATAATTTAACATCATATTAAATCGACTGAATTTATATGGTGCTCATCGAGTCAAAATATTATCGAAATCGGTAGGTATCAAACCAAAATCAATTTAAACGGCTCTGATGTCTGATCTTTGACTCAAAACATCAAATTCAATTGATTATGCATGAGAAGGAGTACCTACTTAAATTATGATAAAAAAAGGCTGTGTACGACCCAGACTAGTAACTTTCCATTGGTGCCCTTGAAACCCATATGCATAAAGTTACTTTAAAAAATCGCAACTTCAAGCTATTTATAATAACACAGTTTTGTTTTTGTTTGTGGGAATAGCTTAGTTTAATTCAGAATCTTACTTATTTAACTTTTTTTTTCCTAACTCCTATCGATATGGAGGTATTTATTACTTAAGCCACTTCATTTCTTTTTTTTAGTTGAGCGGACACTAAAGAGATTTTGGTTGCCCTTAAAATGTTTAAAGACAGTGCGAGCGTTAGGAAAATACGGAAGGATTTAAGAGGAGATACAGATGAACATTGGGTTTGATCCTTTGAATATTTATATGGCCGGGAAAGATAGAGCCGGGTAAGCCATTCCACATTCGGGTATTGCGTCTAAAAAAAGAAACTAGACATGACAGTGCGTCCGAAGTTGGGCTCCAGGGTAAACAGATGTGCATTCCTAGAAGTACGAGTTTTACGGTTGAATTGTTTTAGGGGAGGAATGCAACTGGCTATTCCACTAGAACAATGTTTATAAAAGTAACGGTAAAATAATGTTAGACATGAAACATTGCGGCGATGTTCGAGTGATGCAAATGTTTCTGTTATATTTCTGTCACCAATCATTTTCAAAGCTCTTTTCTGAATCCTAACTAAGAGACTCAAGTGGGTTATTGGGGCACCTGCCCAAACATGAGAATTGTACTCTAGTATCGGATGGATAAATGCTTTATTGATTACAGCCAGATCAGAAGCGGAGAAAAATTTCTTGCATCTTCGAAGAAAAAATTCTGAAATTAGCAGCATTTTAAGCGACGTCAAATATGTGGTTTTTCCACAGGAGGTGGTCTGTGATACACATACCGAGCACTAAAAGCTTTTCGGTTTCCACAATGCAATGGATAGTGGCATTGGGAGTGGGGTTTGTTTTAACGACAGAAGACAGCATTGCGTATTTGAAGCATTAAACTCCACGCGATTTTTTATTCCCCATTGGACAATGCTGTCGAGATCAGAATTTAATGAGCTTATCATACGCTGCCGTTGAAGTTCCACATCCGAAGGACATGGATGTGAATCTAGAAACGACTATGAAAAGCTGAGGGTACTGTCGTCAGCAAAATAGTTTAATGGATTAGAAGTTTCTGATAAAAGATCGTTAATCAATATAAGGAAGAGAGTGGGAGACAAAACTGAGCCCTGTGGCACACCAGCATTTATTTTATGAACTTCAGACTAGAAACCATTCAATACGACTTGTATTGATCGGTCCAAAATGTTATTTCTAATCCAACGAAGAAGAGATTCGTCGATACCAAATGCACGCATTTTCGATAAGATAGCTCGATGCCAAACTCTATCAAACGCTTTGGAAATATCAAGTGCAATAATCTTACTCTCTGTCTCTCCAAAACTTTGTAAAGATTTGTTCAACTGCTCGGTGAGATAAGCAATCAGATCACCAGTGGTATTGCTGCGAAAGCCGTATTGCCGGTCATGAAGAAGCTTTCGTTCTTCGAGATAATTCTTAAGCTGGAAATTAATCGTCGTTTCGATGACCTTGGAAAGAAGAGACGTATGTCAATGATGTGCTTATTTCTGATTTCAAAACAGACTATTGGCAAAAAAATACCATAAATCAGGGGAGTGTACTTTAAACAAAGAATTACATGGTTGGAAAGAATGTAAAAATAATAGGGGTATGCAACGACTGCGTAAGACCCTGAGAAACCTGGTAAACCATATAATTTTATCTCAGTATAAATGAACTGTCAAAATTTGTAGGATAAAATATTCTGCAAAACAGATAATTTATTCTCACGAATCTGATGCGAAAAGCGCAGAAACAAACCTGATACATAAGGATAAGTCATTTGTGACGTTTAATTTGATTATTTCACACGTTTACGCAAGTATTTTTAAGGGGGTGTTCATATAATTATCTTGCCGAAAGATATATTTTTCTGTAAAGCGGAAAATTATCTTATCATGACACGACATATGGTGAATAAAAAAAGGCAATTTTTTTAATTAAAATTCATCCGAAGTCGATAACTATGAATAACCGTTCTCCAGTTATGGTGGACGAAAAGTACCCCGAACGAACTTACTTACACACATACTGACATCTTTCTAAGAACGACGGATTCTGATTCAAGAGACCACAAATCGTGAAGATATGTCAACATTTTTCGACAAATAGCACCAATTAAAATTATTTCCAATGGGAAGTTAAAAATACACAAATTATTCCTCAAGTTTTTTTCTTATTAATTTCAAGTTTGAAAACAATTTTTAAAACAAAATAAAAGGTAAAATTTCTAACTTTAAAAGAAGCTTTGACATTATTTAATGTTTCGGCGTTGGTTATATATTTTTTTTTAATCCTTAAGCAATGTTTTAGAAAATTGTCCCTTCTTCCTAGACGGGGGGAAATAGAATCGCCCTCTCATTCAATATTTATTAGAAAAGTAAACCACTTGAGTTTTTGATTACTAAGTTTTTCAACTCAATATTTTGGAAAAAGAAATAAGTACTTCACTTTTATTTTGAACTTTAATATTCAATACTCTTATCAATGTTAATTCAATATTGTTAGTTCCCCTATATTCATATCGGCTATAACAACTCGAACACAGAAATGGTTGGAAGTACATAGTCGCTAGACTTTTTCAAGACCTTTAGTTTTGTCAAATTTATTTGTTTATAAAGCTGTTCGTTTTTGAAGAGTTTTTGAATTTGAATTTTACAATACATCCGGACAGTAAATTTCAATATAAATTCTCTGACATAAAATATGCGCACATCTAACATAAAAAAAGAAGTTTCTTAATGTAATGATATCAAACTTAATTTTACTTAATTAAAATAATCGGGCATAAAATGACAATATGCATATGCTTAATAAACTTAACTACTGAACTAAAAACTCTTAAAGAAATCTCTTTAAAGGATCTCGTTCTATCAATGGGTTTGCCCCAATTTATCGATTTTTTTTTTCTCACTAATGCTATGTACTACTTCCACAAAACCTTGAGCTTAGAGCATATTGATGGATGAAAAGTATTTGAAATGTGTTCAGTCTTGGTATCAGAGAACCTCAAACTCAGTAGAATAGAGCCATCATGCGAATATAAGGGCCGAAGGGCGTACAGTACGTATACATACTTAAGGTTATTAAAAATAGTTTCTGAGTACCCTGAGTTCTAGGAACAGCTGAGTTCATCAGGCAAACAAAACCAAGTAGAAGAATGCGCACTTTTTTAACTGTATAATGAGGAATAAATTATTGATTCCCCATAGTTATATGGCCTTCTCCGTTTAAAAAATGAAAATGCTTTCTCACACGGTTTTTTGTTTGATTTTATTTGGAGGCAGTTTCATTTTACTTTGAGAAAATTTAAGAGGAATGAACACATCTCCGGCTATACGAAAAAAATTGTTGGCTGTTCTCTTACTAGTTTGTTGAAGTATAGAACCTTGATATTCTGACATAGAAACATTCGAACGAAAGACTCAGCATATCTTTTTGATTTGATACATTTTGATAACAGTTATCGAACTCTCAAGCTAATATTTCCAAGGTGTAAGTTTCTTATAACATCTCGACAGTTTTTTATACATGCAATTCAACTGTGGAACGCACTTCCTCTATATATCAAACGCTTAAGCAACACGAACACTTTCGAAAAACAATCCTTACAATACTTTTCTGAAAATTTCTAATGATTTTTCATTTTTTTCTTTCAACTTATTAATATTAGTATGTATATTTATTTATAATTGTTATTTGTAATTGTAATTTGTATTTATTTTATTTTGTTCTTGTTTTAAATAACCTTATTACCTATTTTTTATTTTTATTATAAACATATCGCAACACTGTCAAACATTCATAAAGCATGTACTATCAAAAAAGATGTTCATATATCTTATATGTACAATTACAATTAAAATTACAATTACAATTACAATTACAATTACAATTACAATTACAATTACAATTACAATTACAATTACAATTACAATTACAATTACAATTACAATTACAATTACAATTACAATTACAATTACAATTACAATTACAATTACAATTACAATTACAATTACAATTACAATTACAATTACAATTACAATTACAATTACAATTACAATTACAATTACAATTACAATTACAATTACAATTACAATTACAATTACAATTACAATTACAATTACAATTACAATTACAATTACAATTACAATTACAATTACAATTACAATTACAATTACAATTACAATTACAATTACAATTACAATTACAATTACAATTACAATTACAATTACAATTACAATTACAATTACAATTACAATTACAATTACAATTACAATTACAATTACAATTACAATTACAATTACAATTACAATTACAATTACAATTACAATTACAATTACAATTACAATTACAATTACAATTACAATTACAATTACAATTACAATTACAATTACAATTACAATTACAATTACAATTACAATTACAATTACAATTACAATTACAATTACAATTACAATTACAATTACAATTACAATTACAATTACAATTACAATTACAATTACAATTACAATTACAATTACAATTACAATTACAATTACAATTACAATTACAATTACAATTACAATTACAATTACAATTACAATTACAATTACAATTACAATTACAATTACAATTACAATTACAATTACAATTACAATTACAATTACAATTACAATTACAATTACAATTACAATTACAATTACAATTACAATTACAATTACAATTACAATTACAATTACAATTACAATTACAATTACAATTACAATTACAATTACAATTACAATTACAATTACAATTACAATTACAATTACAATTACAATTACAATTACAATTACAATTACAATTACAATTACAATTACAATTACAATTACAATTACAATTACAATTACAATTACAATTACAATTACAATTACAATTACAATTACAATTACAATTACAATTACAATTACAATTACAATTACAATTACAATTACAATTACAATTACAATTACAATTACAATTACAATTACAATTACAATTACAATTACAATTACAATTACAATTACAATTACAATTACAATTACAATTACAATTACAATTACAATTACAATTACAATTACAATTACAATTACAATTACAATTACAATTACAATTACAATTACAATTACAATTACAATTACAATTACAATTACAATTACAATTACAATTACAATTACAATTACAATTACAATTACAATTACAATTACAATTACAATTACAATTACAATTACAATTACAATTACAATTACAATTACAATTACAATTACAATTACAATTACAATTACAATTACAATTACAATTACAATTACAATTACAATTACAATTACAATTACAATTACAATTACAATTACAATTACAATTACAATTACAATTACAATTACAATTACAATTACAATTACAATTACAATTACAATTACAATTACAATTACAATTACAATTACAATTACAATTACAATTACAATTACAATTACAATTACAATTACAATTACAATTACAATTACAATTACAATTACAATTACAATTACAATTACAATTACAATTACAATTACAATTACAATTACAATTACAATTACAATTACAATTACAATTACAATTACAATTACAATTACAATTACAATTACAATTACAATTACAATTACAATTACAATTACAATTACAATTACAATTACAATTACATTTACAATTACAATTACAATTACAATTACAATTACAATTACAATTACAATTACAATTACAATTACAATTACAATTACAATTACAATTACAATTACAATTACAATTACAATTACAATTACAATTACAATTACAATTACAATTACAATTACAATTACAATTACAATTACAATTACAATTACAATTACAATTACAACTACAATTACAATTACAATTACAATTACAATTACAATTACAATTACAATTACAATTACAATTACAATTACAATTACAATTACAATTACAATTACAATTACAATTACAATTAAACATGCCTTTTATAAAATGGAGTGTTTTTTTTTGAAAAGCACAAGTATCTGTAAAGACAGAATTACTACTTCAAAATATTAAGAATAGAATAATTGAATTAATTGTTGTGAATTTGGAGTGAAAAAAAACTGCCCACTTTTATTTTACAAGAAAAAAATCAAAAACCCCCTACTCACTCATTAATAGCACTCTAAAATACGATTTTCTATTACTTTAGCTAAACTATACTTACGCAATTTTGACATATAAAAATTTGTCGTATGCTAATTTTCCTAAACAAAATAAATAGGACAAAAACCATCTGAATCTAGTTATTATGTTCCTTAAATTTAAAAGAACATAATTCATTATTTTTTAATTTAGATTAGATTTGGCTGGTCCGCCAAGGTCGTTATAAGCGGCATCAACTGTATCTTAGTCATTACAAGATTAGAGCAAGAAGTAAGCGGACAAACTCAAAATTTTTTAGTTTTCATTCAGAATTCTTTTATTTCAGAACGTTTGTTTTAAGAACTTTGCCAAGTTAACATTTTTTCACACAGGGCATAAATTCCATTTCGAAAAAGGAAAATCCTAAAATAGCTGAAACTAGAAAACAAATATTAATTTATAAAAAAAAATCCAAAACCGACAGGCAATGTTACTCAAAGCTGCTAATTTCCAAATAAAAGAACAATAAAATGTAATTTTTAATTTTTCGTATCTACTTATTTATTTAGTCAATAACTTATTTATTGATTAATTAATTTATTTTTTATTTATTTATTTGCTGTTGATTTATTTATTTATTCGTTATTTATTAATAAGGTTTTCTTTCTGCTAAATGAAATAAAAGTGCTTTAACTCATAAATGGACTCAACTGTTTTACATAAAATTTCTTTTTAAAAAAATATGTCAGATCTAAAGAAGATGAGTCAAGCTAAAAAAACTGAGTCCCTTTAGACCGAAATGACATACATTATTTTATATGGCAAAAGTAATTTATTGCTAACATGTTGTGTTTCTTATTATATTGATATTTGTATTCATTTTTTGTTTATTATATTATTTAGGTATTTATGTAATTATATTTAATAATTTTATTAATGCAATTCTATATTTCTGTGATATAGGGTTATGCTAATCTTAAAATGCCTCTTTATTTTAAAAGTATTTGGTGAGACTAAAATACTCTGTTTTAATATTAAATGTCTAAAAGTCGTTTATGAAATCGACCATTAGAAGCCAAACTTTGGTGACTTTTATTTGTGTTTTCTGTTTGGAATAACGAGGATTAACTTTATAATTCAATATTCCTATAGGTACGTATTACTTTAACACCTTCACTGTCCCATACGTCTCTCCCACGTCCATGTATCATATATGATTCATTTTGGAATTCGGCTTCCCTGTCCCAATACAAACTGATTTTAAAACATCAATACGTTCATTATTTTTTCTGAGAAAAAAAAACATTGACTATACGTCCCATGTATCATATTTGATACACAATATTTTTTTTGTGTTGTGTCGCCTACGTCCATGTATCATATTTGATTCATAAACATGTATTTTTAAAAATAAGTTTTTTATATGAACATAATTGCCTAGGAACCTAACTTGCATATTAGCGTTTAGGTGAAAATCGTTACTTTATGAAACTGCAAAAATAAATGGAAAAATGCTTAAGAAAAAAAACTTTTTCACAAGTAAATTTTTACTTTTTTTTTATTAACAGAACAATTTTATTTTTGGAATATACATATATATAGGACTAAATATTTTATTAAGGTGATATACATATGTACATTTCTCATCCATCAAGGAGTCTATGGATTTGAATGAATGTGTTGTGGAGTCGTGTGTCGCTATCGCTAAACAATGTATTTCATACGCGTAGAACCATATTTGTCTCGTGTGTTGTGTTCCAGTGTGGCGCATAAAATATATGGAATGACAGCGACACACGCATCCACAACGCGACACAGATGTGGATCCGACTTAACTCTTCGTCGATTTGATTTTGAATGCCGAATTTAAATGATTGATATCCTTGTTTTTCGCAGCCGAAATGTGTGCTCAGCCAATAGGCTCTCCCAACCCAATGCGGAACATTCGTTGCGGCGAAAAAACATTCGCATGTCAAAATTTATTCACATGGTGATATATGAGAGTACCCACACCAACGCGGCGGAGAAACATATGAAATAATTTTGACTGACGAATGTTTCTTCGCCGCAACGTATGTTTCGCATTGGTTTGGGAGAGCCTTTATGGTCAGTATGATTCTAAGAGATATACTGTAAACAAAAAATCGTGATTTCGGCAAAAATTCGCTGGAAGTTCAATAACGCCGGTGACTAGGTTAGGTTAGGTTAGATGGGGTGATGGTACGGCAAGCCACAACATCTCACTCGGATCTCAATGAATCCATTGCGTTCCCCGACAGAAGGAAAAGAAAGTTATAAGAGGGGGTGGGGAGAGGAATAAGGGAATTTTAGGTATGAGAGGCCTCCCTGAACCATCCTGAATTCTGAGTGAATTTTAAGATATTTTTCAGTGGCAAGATTGAGATGTTGCCCAGTTCATCGAAAAAATATTCTCCGAGGGCTTCTTTTCTGGTTCTGGCTAAACTGGGGCATTCACAAAGAAAGTGATAAGAGCTCTCTTCCGCCTCTTCATCCTTACACCCTCTACATAAGTCAGATGTGCTAATGCTCATTCTGCTCATGTGGGTACCCATCGAGTTGTGTCCCGTAAGGATTCCAACAAGTAGGGATAAATGAGGTCTGCCTATCTTTAGTATGTATTCTGTTTTTTTACGCGAAATATTTGCCCAAAGATTTCTTGGAACCCGACAAGTGTCGTTTGATGACCATCTGACAACCGCGGCCACAAGAAATTTCTGGTGAATTCTACTCTTTTCTTGCTTTAGTGGCATAAAAACCGAGTTGTCTGTTTGGCTCGGGTCTAGAGAAGACCCGATTTTGGCCAGTTCATCTGCTATTTCGTTTCCGTAAATATCATTATGTCCTGGGACCCATCGAAGGGTAACTGTGTTTGTTGCGCTGAGTATTTTAAGCTCGTTACGGCAACGAACCACTAGTTTGGACTTTGTGATGATTGAGGAGATAGCTTTTATCGCCGCCTGGCTGTCTATGAAGATATTAATATTCCTATTGGCTACTTCACAAGTGACAAAATGTTTTGCTGCTTCGCAAACTGCAAGTACTTCTGCTTGGATTTGATCTGTTAAGGGGTGGATCATCTGAATATGTGCCTTACCCAACGCCCTCGTTTGTTTTGGAACCGTCCGTAAAGACCGAAACATGAATTGTATTTAGGACCCGGTTTTCTCTCCATAGTTCCCTTGTTGGGATATCTATTAGAGCTACTGGGTTAAAATCTATGTGCGTTGTAAGATAGTCCGTTTGAATGTCTTTGTCAGTAAAGTTCGTTATAGTTCTATGACCATAGTGGCCCCTTTTCCAATTATTGCACTGTTTAAGTCTAATAGCACTCTTTTGTAAACAAATCGAGCGGGGCAAGTGAAAGGAAAGTTTCTAGGGCTGCGGTTGGAGTGGTCCTTATGGCACTGGTTGTACCAATACACGCTAGTCTTTGAATTTTGGTCATGGTTCTTAGATTGGTTTCCTTTTCTAGGGCTGGCCACCAGACCAAGCAGGCATATATTAGGATTGGCCTTATTATGGCTGTGTACATCCAATGAATGGTTTTGGAGCTAGGTCCCCATCTTTTACCAAAAATTGTGCTGCAAGTATAGAAAGCTACACATGCTTTTTTCTCCCTTTCCTTTATATTTTCTTTCCAGTTAAGTTTACGATCAAGTACCACGCCAAGATATTTAGCTGTGCCCGAAACCTGTAGCGGAACCCCGTTAATGTTGGGCGGGCTTAAGTGTGGAATATTACGCTGCCTTGTAAACAAAACCATTTATGTCTTTAGTGGGTTGACGTTAAGTCCGCAACTATCGGCCCAATTACTGAGCTTGTCGAGGGCTGTTTGCAGGAGGTCACATAATGTAGGAACAAATTTCCCCGAGGCCATTAACACAATGTCATCGGCATATGCGACGACCTTGACACCGCCTCGACTTAATTTAATTAAAATTTGGTTAACGACGAGAAGCCAAAGTATAGGAGACAAGACTCCACCCTGTCGAGTACCTCTACACATCCTCACTTTTAATTTACTATCATCCATTTCTGAATTTACGAGTCTTGATTTAAACATGAGGTCAATCCATTTAATAAGTATTGGGTCGATGCTGATAGAGTCTAGGGCTTGACGAATTGCAGTGTTAGCAACGTTGTTGAAGGCCCGCTCTATGTCAAGAAATGCTACCAAGGTAAATTCCTTGAAATGAATTGATTTTTCAATTGTGCCGACCACTTCATGAAGCGCCGTCTCAACAGATTTGCCCTTCATATAAGCATGTTGGGCCTGAGAGAGTACGTCATCATTTAGTTTTAAGCGAATATACGTTTCAGTTAGTCTTTCTAAGGTCTTGAGAAGAAAGGAGGACAGACTTATTGGTCTGAAGTCTTTCGGTTCAGTATGAGTGGGCTAGCCAGCTTCGGAATGAAGATAACATTGACTTCCCTCCAACTAGAGGGAATATAGGTAATGTTTAGACATCCCCTAAAAATGTCCACTAGAAGTAGAACATTTATATCTTTAGAGCTTTGGAACATAATAGGAACTATACCATCAGGCCCTGCAGACTTGTATGCTGAGAAGGAGTCAATGGCCCAACTCACCTTCCTTTAATCTACAATTTGGTTACCAATATTAGAAATTTCACTAATGTAAGGGCCCTCGTCCACAGGAGATGTATCAGTTGTACATCCTGGGAAGTGAGTGCTCATAAGTGATTCTAAAGTCTCGGAGCAGGAGTCTGTCCAGGTTTTGTCGCGTCTTTTTAAAAAGCCCGGGGGCATGTATTCCTTTGACATGACCTTCCTTAGTCTAGCAGCGTCATTTGTAGACTCAATGTCTGTACAAAATTTCCGCCAGGCTGCTCTTTTTGCATAGGTTGTTCGATTTTTGTACTCATTTTTGCTGATCTTGAAGAGATCCCAGTCAGCAGGTTCATTGGTTTAGCCTTGTTGAAAAGCCCTCGTGATTGTTTCCTTAAGATAGACAGCTCTTGAGACCACCATACGGGGTTGAGTTTGCCTTTTCCTTTGGAAATGGGACAAGAACTTTCGTGGGCATTGATAATGGCTGACGTTAGTTCACTTACATTTGTTTCAAAATCTAAATAGTTTACCAACAGTTTATTTTCATAATGGCCCAAAGATGATGCCAGTTTCATGTTAAAGGTGTCCCAGTTTGTTTTCCTGAGATTTATATAGGGCTTTGGATTTTCTAACTCGTGCTCTACTCGGAATGTTATCATTCTATGGTCTAAGAATGTTACACTGCTTGAGACCTTCCAGTCACTGATTGCAATGGAATCAGAGTTATTGGAAAGCGTCACATCAAGCACTTCCTTTCTGTTTCTTGTAACGAAAGTTGGTTCGTTACCTCTATTTAAGATCAACATATTTTTCTTAATGATAAATTCAAAAAGTGACTCACCTCATGCGTTCGTGTCCGAGCCCCATTGTAGATGATGGGCGATTGCGTCACAACCAATTAGAAGTTCCCAACCGTTCTTACCTGTTGTTGTTACCAGGTCATCTAGTGCAGCTGATGGCGGCGGCCTCTGTGAATCACCTGGCATATAGACGGAGGCTAAGATAAGGGGCGGGGCCCCTTTCCTTTCACATTTTACCGTCGTCATGTCCGCATTGCTATGGGAGGATAAGAGGAAAATATTTATGAATTTTTTCGCTATTATACATGTACGATTGTTACCTTCTGTAAGCCCTTTACCAAAATAGATAATGTAATCCTTGGACCTAAGTCCGCAGATCCTGCCACTGTTGATCCATTGCTCTTGTATTAGGGCTATATCAATATTGTCTCTTGACAAAAAGGAGGTTAAGGTTAAGAGGCCAACTTACTGTGCTGTATGTTTAGTTGTAGCACTTTCATCATTTTTATTATTGTTTTTGTTTTGTGAGTTGGCTACCGTTACCGGTCGCATCTTAACCTCATTTATGCCAACCATAAGTTTGAAACCTCTAGAGGGAAGCATTGCCATCGTTTCACCATTCAGCATCACTATGGCCTCTTGCCCCGTTTTTGTAGGCGCTTCCATTGCCAGAACCTGCCAATCACCACTAGAAAAGCTAGAGTTTTGACCTTTCAGGAAGTTTTCCAGCAATTCCTTGGCGATTTTTGGGCCCGGCACATTGATGCGGACTTTGGGTCTGGTCGGAAGCCCACTCTTATAGGCAACTTTGAGTGTTACCCCTGCAAGTAGTTCCTTCATCTCGTCGATTTTAACCCGAAGCCATTTCAGAGTGGGTTCGTCTCTACAGGATAAAATCTTAAACCCTTTTATTGTCGACAACGGCCCGAATTTCGGAACAAACCCGGTAGAGGCAAGTATCTCGGTGTTAATACATTCAAGGATCTTCACCTCCACCTGAGCCCATTGCTCGGTTGTTAGCAACCTTTCGGCCTCATTTATGATGGCCACTTGGAGATTCTGTGTTACCACATCAGCCAGCGTACCTGCATTATGTGCCGCCTTATGCTTTTTGTTGACGGACATTGGTGGGGTTGTCGAAACATTATGTGTGGTCCTCTTTCTTTGACTATTTGTGCTGGCTTGTTCGACCCTTATGTGATTAGGACGTTTAACCGGTCTCACAATAGGATTGCCGCTCGTTGGTTTATTTTTGTCATGAATCTTGTCTGAGTTGACTGCAACAGCTGGCTTGCTCTTGGTCTCAGTTTTGGTAAGAAGCTTTTGAGCCCAGCTCAAACGCTTCCAGTCCCTAAAACTGAGCTTCTTTGTGTCGCCGTGGCCATATCTTCGTACGGCTCTCTTGGCATTCTCTATCCTTTTAAGATCTGGATCCAGATTCCCTTCCTTATTCTGTTTTTTTGGATGCACCTTTTCCTGGATCGGTTTTGGCCCATCGTTTGACGGGCATCGATTTTCGGAATTGGAAGCCATCACGGTCCCGGAGGACCATGGGCCATCCACACAGACTTTGGTGGGTTCACCTTCACCGGACCCTTTATTTGGAGTCGAAGTTATCTTGGCTTCCGGCAGTGTTAGGGTTTTGGCCAAAGATTCGCCTTGAGTTCGCTGAGGGTTTTCAGCCACAGTGACGTCTGCGTCCGAGCTGTCTGAACTGGCGAGGGATTGATAGTCGTCTTCATTGAGGATATGGTTTTCCTCATCAGACGCCATCTCTCCACCGCCAGCTCCCACAGCACCGTCCTCAGAGTCAGTAAGATCCATGAGGTATTCAGAAAACACCTCATCAATCCCACCGGCACCGTCACTATAAGAAGGAACGCAGTCTTCCGTCGCAGTTGTTGTTGTTTTTGCTATTGTTTTTTCATCGATTTCTGTATTAATAATTTGAGTCACTGGCGACTAAGCTTCTTTCGAAGCCAAGCCCTCGCCGGCAGCCGTGACTTCTGCCGACACTTGAGTGTATATCCCCACTCGATTCTTCATTAACTTTATTCATAGTTTTTCTACTAGATAAACATCTCTGCTTTGGTTTTCTTGGTTGAACGATCCTACAACTGGGTTGTTGGAGGATCGATCATAAGCTCTCCCACCACTACAAGGTGAAAATCGTGGGAGGGGCCGGTGACTAAGTCGACTGAAATCACGCCATTGCCACCCCCGCAAACAATTGACTGGAGAAATCTGCAGCGGACTGGTAATTTCGTAAAGTAACTCGCCTGTTCGTTTTCAACTGCAATTTGTTCACACTTCTCCGACGCTTTTAGGCAAGTGTTCAATTCATTTGCTGGAGTTGATCTTGCAATGACGGTTACAGGCATCGTATGAAGGTAAAAGCCTAACAGCATAATAATTGCATTACCAAAACGTTCATCATTTCGTATATCTTTCAACGTTCCGTTCAAGGCTTCCAATGCGTGTTTGTTAGCCATTGGGCACTCGTCCTTGGTGATAATGTTTCATTTCTGCAATATTATCGCAATTTCAGACTTCTTTGAAATGTTTTGCATGTAGGTTTTTCATCTACTTACATATTCAATGTTAATTCTAATGCAGAAAGGTTCGACCCCCTTATAACAACGTATCCTTAATCCCCTGAGAGACCGAAACCAAGGCGATCTTAGATCTGGTACGAATCGTAGCCATACAAACAGTGAAAACAGGAATGTCTTTTTTCTAATTCCACTGGACGTATCAAGGAAGAAAATGCCACCATTTCCGTTTTCGACTACTTCCACCCATTCATAGAACATAAGGACTCAATGCGAATCGATCTAAATCCATTTCTCCCTCCAATTCTCGATTAAATGTGAAGAAATACACTGAAACCCGGATCTTCCCTGATTTCCAATTTTCCTGGAAATTTCCGGGATTTTCCTCCATAGTATTCCTCGAAGCTAATAGTGTTCTTCTATGGCCAATACAAATCCATCAAACCTATAATCGTGAAAATCAAACGATGCATTCTCGAGTTCGAGTTGAGTCTTGAAAAAACAAAAACAAATTTGCAGCTATTCCGCCACCTGAGAAGTGTTAGGCTGTTCTGTTTTTCCTATTAATTTCGTATTAATTTCAAACAAACGTATTAATTTCAAACAAACCTGCAGAAAGAAGTTTCCAATTCGGTCCAGTATATATATGATTCATTGGGCGTATTGATATGAAATGAGCTAGCATACGTCCATGATTCATATATGAGCACGAAAATAAATCCTTTTTTTAAAAGCAGTGAACTATTATTTACGCAACCAACCCATTCTATGTTGCATCTTACTAAACAATAATGCTTTTTTCTGAAAACAAGTATTGGACGTGGAGATGTTTTAACATCAGTTTGTATGGGACAGTGAAGCCGATTTATGTTTATGAATCATATATGATACATGGACGTAGGAGACTCAAACAAAAACAAAATTTGTGTATCATTATGATTCATGGGACGTATGGTTGATGTTTTGAAAAATAATGGACGTATGGATGATTTTATAAAAGTTTGTATGGGGACAGAGAAGGTGTTAATAATATTGATGCATACTTTCTTTATATAAAATTTATTCTTCGTTACTTCGTTACTGAATTAAAATGTTCAAAATTCGAAAATTATCCCAAAGGATAATAGAGGTAAGAAATAAAAAGTAAGCAATTTTCTTGAGTTTGTTTTTGGCATTTTAAGTTGAAATTAATGCTTCCTCTCGAAAAAAATAATATGTAATAATATACTAAAAATAAAGAGAACCATACAATGCATGCATAATTTTATTAATTGATTCCTTTTTATAAATTCACTCAAGTTTTATGAATTTTTGCTTCTTTGGTTACCTTCATCGCAAATATCAAGGATGTTTTAATATTAAAAGTTGGTTTTATGTTCTTTGTATGAGTACAAAGCTTGTTTCGACAATTTTACCAGATCTAGACTATGTTTAATTTTTTAGTTGTACATACAGCTTTTTTCCAACAGATGGTTATACCCACTACAGATAATATTTAGGTATGCTGATTTCAATGGCAACATTTTCTTTTTTATATTGGCTCAGAAAATAAAGATTTTCGTCTGTAGAGAAATGAATGATAGACAGAGTCCGATAGAAGATGTTTCAACAACAGAATATCGATATAATTATTTAAAATGTAATTATTTTGGCAAAAATACCTGATACGGCTAGCTGCAAACTTTGTTTGTAGGTGTTGCAGTTGTTTTTATATATTTTTTATTTTAAGCAGTCTTTTTTACTGACGAACTCGAGATAATTATTTTCCCTAACATCACTATGCTAGAGAAACCGAAAAAAGTGGGTCCGTCAATTCAGTATCTCTGTCCGTCTATCTGTCCATCTGTCTGTCTGTACCTCGACCTTCAGCCTAACACTAAACCACTGAAGTAATTCGCTTCAAACTTTGGACTTAAGGTTTTTTGGGGATTCTCTGGAGGGAAAATTTAATTTTTTTAGCTCAAAAAATAAGGGCACCCGATTTATTTCAAAAATGTTTCTTACAATTTTGAAAAAAAAAAAAATATGAGGTACTGCTATTATTAATAATAATAAATATTTTAGAAGAAGAAACAAATATTTATAACGGTTATTAACGGTACCTGTAATAGAACCGAGTTTTCGGTTATCAAATTTCTCGTTAACCGATTTGAACCAATTTTTTTATATAATAGGTCTTTTACAATTTTAAAACTTTGTAGGTATATACAAATTTTCGAAAAAATAATTTTTGGATTTTTAAAAAAATATTGAATTCTTTTTTTGAAAATTCAATATGTATTTTGAAAACGGGTGAATGATTTTTTAAAAACTATAACATGGCATACAAAATTATATTTTTTCAAAATGTTCAAGATTTTTTATATGTAAAAAAGTAACTTTTAAGAAAACCGCTCTAACGATTTTTTGAATTTTTTTTCATAAATTCATTTTTATCAAAGAAATCAGATGGCATAAGCTCTATCTGTTTTAGCTATTAAAATAACAAATTTATAGTAATTTCTGGTACATAAAAATTTATATTTTAACAACTTGTTTTTTACCACTTTTTTCAATGATATCTTAATGTTATGGAACCAATACAATGTACGGATGCACATTGTCAACTTAAGGCCACGTTAAAATTGTTAGCTATGTGTTGTGTCTACTTGTTATGAATACCTGTTTTATCAAAAGTATAATGATCTATTACATCATTTATTTTTGTATTTGTCAAAAAATGAAAATAATTAGTTTAGTTGGAAAACATTCTTTGTTACTAACGTTCATTAATAAAATTTAAATTGTTTTTTTTATAAAACATTTTACTGGCGACGGGGATGGGATTTGTTTTCTAGAATCTTTATTAAATATTGGTTTAAAAACTACTAATCAATTAACCCAAACTAAAGAAGACACAGAGCAACATGGTTAATCCAGCACATGTGCAAGTTACCAAAATGACTTCAATTGGATCAATCGAGGCTTTCGATATTTCAAATCCTAAAGCTTGGAGTTCGTATAAAAGAAGATTTGAGATGTTCTTGCTTGCCAATATATTTCCGACAAGAAGATTCAAAAAGCAACATTTTTGACGATTTGTGGTGCATCTTGTTTTGATTTGGTCGAAACTCTTATCTCGCCTTAAAAGGTGGAGCAAGTTGAGTATTCACCTATAATCGATATATTGTCAAAACATTTTACTCCTATACCTTCTGAGATTGCAGCATTTTTCAATTTTTTTAAGAGTGATCAGCAACCCAACGAGACGATCGCTGAGTATATCGCAGAATTATGAAGATTAATTATCCATTGTAATTTTGAAGGTGACGTTATAGACCGCATGTTGAGAGACAGGTTGGTTTGTGGGTTAAAAAACACTCACTTACAACAAAGTCTTCTAGCGGAAAATAAAATCACACTACAAGTAGTTGAAGAAAAGGCTGTAGCTTCAGAGGCAGCTGCTAGGAATCAACAAGAGATTCAGTCCAGCTCATCATCTGAACATTCTTCAGAAGTTCAAATAAACTCTATCTAACAGAAAAACAAACATTGGAATTGTAAGCTCGAAAAAGAAAAAGACAGGATGTTCAGGATGTGGTAACAGACATGCCAGAGTTGATTGCGCATTAAAATCTGCGAAATGCAACAAATGTGGTCGTATTGGACATATAAAGAGGGTATGTCGAATGAAGCCGAACCAGAATGCGTCATTTTCTAGAGAAATCACAGCAAACAACAAAAAATAAAAATCAACTGTATTCAACCTACCAAGACCTTCAAAAAGACAGCAACTGTAAAGATAACCGGAGTGAACTGTGAGTTCGCGGTTGATAGTGGATCAAGCTATACAATAATTTGTGAGGCTGAGGCGGCAAGAATTTGGAAGGCAGATCAACCAAACCTAAATGAGACAGGTTTGAGTCTTTTTGATTATGGAAATAATCGGATTCCAATTACAGGACTCATTTATGATGACATAATTTACAACGGCAAACATATACCAAACCTTCCCCTATATATCACCGTTGGTCTCGAACAAGTGTACTTGGTTGTAACTGGTTTGACCATCTGGGTATTATCGTACCGGGTGTACATAATATTCATTCGCCAAGCTGTTGTAAAGATTCCCATCTTTGTTCTCAGAAGAGCTTGGTACTTACGTGGGTGAAGATATTTCACTCACATAAGACCCTACTGTACGTCCAGTCAAAATGCCGGTCAGGAAGGTTCCTTACTCTCAACGTCAAGCCATAGAAGCGGAGATTGACAAACTAGTTCGACAAGGTATTTTTGAGCCAACAAAATATAGTGACTGGTTGACCCCAATTGTGCCAGTTACAAAATCTGATGGAGTACAGGTGCACGGTCAACAAAGCACTTTCATCCCACTGCTTTCAAACACCGTCGATCACATACATTCTGGCATCCATTCCAAGAGGCAATACATTTGCTAAAATTGATTTAGCACAGGCGTACCAGCAAATGGTTATGGATGAAGAGTCATCGAAGATCCTCACGCTTATTACGCACAAAGGTGCGTACAGAGTCAAACGTCTTCCTTTTGGAATTTCCACTGCTCCTGGCATTTTTCAGATGGGAATGGAAAACCTTAGCAGAGATCTTTAACGAGTTGCCGTTTATTTTGATGACATTTTTGTCGTCAGCGAAGACTCATCACAGCTTGTTAAGACACTAGAAGAAGTTTTTAGAAGATTAAGCAAAGCTGGATTGCGCCTTCGAAAAGACAAGTGCAAATTCGACTTGTCATGTACCACATTTTTAGGCTACGATATTGACCATCGCGGGATTCGTCCATCGAATGAAAGGTTCGTGCTATTCAAGAAACATCTCCACCTACCGACAAGAAACAGTTGCCAGCATTCCTTGGTCTCATCAATTTCTATCATGCATTCCTGAAGGATAAGGCAAACATCGCTAAACCTTTGCATTGATTACTGGATAAGAATATGACCTGGCGTTGGAATGCAGAGCATACTAATGCTTTTGAAAAACTCAAGAAACTGTTATCAGGTACAAATATTCTTATTAATTACAGCGGGAAGCTTCCTTTATCTCTGGTATGTCATGCATCCCCATATGAGATCGGAGTTGTACTCTCTCATGTTAAATGGTCAATAACGTCCAATATTTTATTCTCGTACATTATCTAAACCAGAGAAAGGCTATGCGCAAATAGATAAGGAAGCATTGGCAATCATTGCTGGTGTCGAGAAGTTCCATAATTTCTTATATGGAAGGCCATTTTCAATCGTGTCTGACCGCAAGCCGCTAATGGGATTGTTCAACCCGGAAAAGCTAACTCCAGTAATACTTTCACCTAGAATGCTCAGATGGAGTGTTTTCTTAAACGGCTACTATTTCAAAATTATACATCGCCCTGGAGAGAAGAACACCAACGCAGACGCTCTTAGTCGTTTACCAATTGCTGCGGAGTCCCAAGGTGATTTCAAAATCAATATGGTTGAAGAATCTGATGCTTATATCCTTCCATCTACCGACATTGCCATTTTGACTTCCCAAGATAAAATTCTGAAGCAAATTTTTCATTGGGCGTTAAGGGGATGGCCAGATCGTTGCATGAATGAAGACTTCAAGCCATATCAAAGACATCAAGATGAGATAACGGTAAACAAAAACTGCTTACTTTTTGGTCCCCATCTTATAATTCCAGAGTTGGCTCAAAGTGACATTTTGAAAGCGCTACATGCTGGTCACCGAGGGGTTGTCAAAATGAAAGCTCTTGCCAGAAACAACGTGTGGTGGCCCAAGATAGATGTGGACATAGAAACAACCGTGAAAAGATGCGTGACATGTCAACATTCAAGACTAGAAAAGCATAAATCAACAATTCATCCTTGAGAGGAGACTACAAAGCTTTTGTCTCGCCGTTTCAAGAACAACAATTCTTTATACTAGTGGATTCATACTCCAAGTGGGTCGAAGCAAAACCCGTTTTATTGACTAGCACGCCATGTGCTATTAGCAGTCTGCGATCCATTTTTGCAACTCACGGTCTACCAAATTCCATAGTATCCGATAATGGTACAGCATTCACTTCCAAAAAATGTGTCAAGTTTTGCAGACGAAATATGATATCCCACATTCGTACTGCTCCGTTTTATCCATCAAGCAATGGGCAGGCTGAGAGGATGGTTCGCACGACAAAAGATTACTTGAGGCGAAATTTAGACGGAAGTTTACATCTTCGACTTGCAAGGTGTCTTCTTCGTCAGCACACAATGCCGTCTTCAACTACCGGCAAATCACCTGCTGAACTGCTTATGAAACGAATCCCAACAACTTATTTTGACAAACTGCAACCAGATAATAATACGCTGCGATCTACCAAGAGGAATTTTAATGCAGCTCCTGTCACACAACTTTCTGCTAATGAGTCAGTATGGGCGAGAAACTATTCAAGTGTTCCAGCTTGGATTCCAGCCATCATAGAACAGCAAAGAGGTCCAGTGTCATACAGTGTCACTACAGAAGATGGTAATGTTATTCGCAGACATCTTGACCAACTTCGTAGTCGAACTGAAAACAACAACGAAGGTACCATCGGTATTGAATTTCCAGAAGATTCGCCATCTCAAGAATCACGAGACAATTTAGCGGAGTTACCAAATTTGAGAATCCCACCTAAAATTGGATTGAGACGTTCCGAAAGAATTCGCAGCCTTAATGAACCACAGGTTGAATTCAGACGATCAGAAAGGCTTCGTACCATGAAATCTTGCTCAAGCTAAGGTGTGGAGGGGTGTTGTGTCTACTTGTTATGAATACCTGTTTTATCAAAAGAATAATGATCTATTACATCATTGATTTTTGTATTTGTTAAAAAATGAAAATAATTAGTTTAGTTGGAAAATATTCTTTGTTACTAACGTTCATTAATAAAATTTAAATTGTTTTTTTCTATAAAACATTTTACTGGCGACGAGGATGGGATTTGTTTTCTAGAATCTTTATTAAATATTAATTTGAAAACCACTAATCAATTAACCCAAACTAAAGAAGACAAAGAGCAACATGGTTAATCCAGCAAATGTGCAAGTTACCAAAGTGACTTCAATTGGATCAATCGAGGCTTTCGATATTTCAAATCCTAAATCTTGGAGTTCGTATAAAAGAAGATTTGAGATGTTCTTGCTTGCCAATGATTTTTCCGACAAGAAGATTCAAAAAGCAACATTTTTGTGATTTGTGGTGCATCTTGTTTTGATTTAGTCTAAACTCTTATCTCGCCTAAAAAGGTGGAGCCAGTTGAGTATTCAGCTATAATTGATATATTGTCAAAACATTTTACTCCTACACCTTCTGAGATTGCGGCATTTTTCAAATTTTTCAAGAGGGATCAGCAACCCAACGAGACGATTGCTGAGTATATCGCAGAATTACGAAGATTAATTATCGATTGTAATTTTGAAGGTGACGTTATAGACCGCATGTTGAGAGACAGGTTGGTTTGTGGGTTAAAAAACACTCACTTACAACAAAGTCTTCTAGCGGAAAATAAAATCACACTACAAGTTGTTGAAGAAAAGGCTGTAGTAAAGAAAGAAAAAACCTAAACAATAGAAGTTATATTGTTTTTGTAGCTGTAGCTTCAGAGGCAGCTGCTAGGAATCAACAAGAGATTCAGTCCAGCTCATCATCTAAACATTCTCCATAAGTTCAAATCAACTCTATCTAACAGAAAAACAAACATTGGAATAGTAAGCTCGAAAAAGAAAAAGACAGACAATTCATCAAATTGTTCAGGATGTGGTAACAGACATGCCAGAGTTGATTGCCCATTCAAATCTGCGAAACGCAACAAATGTGGTCGTTTTGGACATATAAAGAGGGTATGTCGAATGAAGCCGAACCAGAATTCGTCATTTTCTAGAGGAAATCACAGCAAACAACAAGTCAACTGTATTCAACCTACCAAAACCTTCAAAAAGACAGCAACTGTAAAGATAAACTGAATGAACTGTGAGTTCGCGGTTGATAGTGGATCAAGCTATACAATAATTTGTGAGGCTGAGGCGGCAAGAATTTGGAAGGCAGATCAACCAAACCTAAATGAGACAGGTTTGAGTCTTTTTGATTATGGAAATAATCGGATTCCAATTACAGGACTCATTTATGATGACATAATTTAAACGGCAAACATATACCAAACCTTCCCCTATATATCACCGTTGGTCGTCGAACAAGTGTACTTGGTTGTAACTGGTTTGACCATCTGGGTATTATCATACAGGGTGTACATAATATTCATTCGCCAATCACACAGCTGTTGTAAAGATTCCCATCTTTGTTCTCAGAAGAGCTTGGTACGTACGTGGGTGAAGATATTTCACTCACATTAGGCCCTACTGTACGCCCAGTCAAAATGCCGGTCAGGAAGGTTCCTTACTCTCAACGTCAAGCTATAGAAGCGGAGATTGACAAACTAGTTCGACAAGGTATTTTTGAGCCAACAAAATATAGTGACTGGTTGACCCCAATTGTGCCAGTTACAAAATCTGATGGAGTACAGGTGCACGGTCAACAAAGCACTTTCATCCCACTGCTTTCAAACACCGTCGATCACATACATTCTGGCATCCATTCCAAGAGGCAATACATTTGCTAAAATTGATTTAGCACAGGCGTACCAGCAAATGGTTATGGATGAAGAGTCATCGAAGATCCTCACGCTTATTACGCACAAAGGTGCGTACAGAGTCAAACGTCTTCCTTTTGGAATTTCCACTGCTCCTGGCATTTTTCAGATGGGAATGGAAAACCTTAGCAGAGATCTTTAACGAGTTGCCGTTTATTTTGATGACATTTTTGTCGTCAGCGAAGACTCATCACAGCTTGTTAAGACACTAGAAGAAGTTTTTAGAAGATTAAGCAAAGCTGGATTGCGCCTTCGAAAAGACAAGTGCAAATTCGACTTGTCATGTACCACATTTTTAGGCTACGATATTGACCATCGCGGGATTCGTCCATCGAATGAAAGGTTCGTGCTATTCAAGAAACATCTCCACCTACCGACAAGAAACAGTTGCCAGCATTCCTTGGTCTCATCAATTTCTATCATGCATTCCTGAAGGATAAGGCAAACATCGCTAAACCTTTGCATTGATTACTGGATAAGAATATGACCTGGCGTTGGAATGCAGAGCATACTAATGCTTTTGAAAAACTCAAGAAACTGTTATCAGGTACAAATATTCTTATTAATTACAGCGGGAAGCTTCCTTTATCTCTGGTATGTCATGCATCCCCATATGAGATCGGAGTTGTACTCTCTCATGTTAAATGGTCAATAACGTCCAATATTTTATTCTCGTACATTATCTAAACCAGAGAAAGGCTATGCGCAAATAGATAAGGAAGCATTGGCAATCATTGCTGGTGTCGAGAAGTTCCATAATTTCTTATATGGAAGGCCATTTTCAATCGTGTCTGACCGCAAGCCGCTAATGGGATTGTTCAACCCGGAAAAGCTAACTCCAGTAATACTTTCACCTAGAATGCTCAGATGGAGTGTTTTCTTAAACGGCTACTATTTCAAAATTATACATCGCCCTGGAGAGAAGAACACCAACGCAGACGCTCTTAGTCGTTTACCAATTGCTGCGGAGTCCCAAGGTGATTTCAAAATCAATATGGTTGAAGAATCTGATGCTTATATCCTTCCATCTACCGACATTGCCATTTTGACTTCCCAAGATAAAATTCTGAAGCAAATTTTTCATTGGGCGTTAAGGGGATGGCCAGATCGTTGCATGAATGAAGACTTCAAGCCATATCAAAGACATCAAGATGAGATAACGGTAAACAAAAACTGATTACTTTTTGGTCCCCATCTTATAATTCCAGAGTTGGCTCAAAGTGACATTTTGAAAGCGCTACATGCTGGTCACCGAGGGGTTGTCAAAATGAAAGCTCTTGCCAGAAACAACGTGTGGTGGCCCAAGATAGATGTGGACATAGAAACAACCGTGAAAAGATGCGTGACATGTCAACATTCAAGACTAGAAAAGCATAAATCAACAATTCATCCTTGAGAGGAGACTACAAAGCTTTTGTCTCGCCGTTTCAAGAACAACAATTCTTTATACTAGTGGATTCATACTCCAAGTGGGTCGAAGCAAAACCCGTTTTATTGACTAGCACGCCATGTGCTATTAGCAGTCTGCGATCCATTTTTGCAACTCACGGTCTACCAAATTCCATAGTATCCGATAATGGTACAGCATTCACTTCCAAAAAATGTGTCAAGTTTTGCAGACGAAATATGATATCCCACATTCGTACTGCTCCGTTTTATCCATCAAGCAATGGGCAGGCTGAGAGGATGGTTCGCACGACAAAAGATTACTTGAGGCGAAATTTAGACGGAAGTTTACATCTTCGACTTGCAAGGTGTCTTCTTCGTCAGCACACAATGCCGTCTTCAACTACCGGCAAATCACCTGCTGAACTGCTTATGAAACGAATCCCAACAACTTATTTTGACAAACTGCAACCAGATAATAATACGCTGCGATCTACCAAGAGGAATTTTAATGCAGCTCCTGTCACACAACTTTCTGCTAATGAGTCAGTATGGGCGAGAAACTATTCAAGTGTTCCAGCTTGGATTCCAGCCATCATAGAACAGCAAAGAGGTCCAGTGTCATACAGTGTCACTACAGAAGATGGTAATGTTATTCGCAGACATCTTGACCAACTTCGTAGTCGAACTGAAAACAACAACGAAGGTACCATCGGTATTGAATTTCCAGAAGATTCGCCATCTCAAGAATCACGAGACAATTTAGCGGAGTTACCAAATTTGAGAATCCCACCTAAAATTGGATTGAGACGTTCCGAAAGAATTCGCAGCCTTAATGAACCACAGGTTGAATTCAGACGATCAGAAAGGCTTCGTACCATGAAATCTTGCTCAAGCTAAGGTGTGGAGGGGTGTTGTGTCTACTTGTTATGAATACCTGTTTTATCAAAAGAATAATGATCTATTACATCATTGATTTTTGTATTTGTTAAAAAATGAAAATAATTAGTTTAGTTGGAAAATATTCTTTGTTACTAACGTTCATTAATAAAATTTAAATTGTTTTTTTCTATAAAACATTTTACTGGCGACGAGGATGGGATTTGTTTTCTAGAATCTTTATTAAATATTAATTTGAAAACCACTAATCAATTAACCCAAACTAAAGAAGACAAAGAGCAACATGGTTAATCCAGCAAATGTGCAAGTTACCAAAGTGACTTCAATTGGATCAATCGAGGCTTTCGATATTTCAAATCCTAAATCTTGGAGTTCGTATAAAAGAAGATTTGAGATGTTCTTGCTTGCCAATGATTTTTCCGACAAGAAGATTCAAAAAGCAACATTTTTGTGATTTGTGGTGCATCTTGTTTTGATTTAGTCTAAACTCTTATCTCGCCTAAAAAGGTGGAGCCAGTTGAGTATTCAGCTATAATTGATATATTGTCAAAACATTTTACTCCTACACCTTCTGAGATTGCGGCATTTTTCAAATTTTTCAAGAGGGATCAGCAACCCAACGAGACGATTGCTGAGTATATCGCAGAATTACGAAGATTAATTATCGATTGTAATTTTGAAGGTGACGTTATAGACCGCATGTTGAGAGACAGGTTGGTTTGTGGGTTAAAAAACACTCACTTACAACAAAGTCTTCTAGCGGAAAATAAAATCACACTACAAGTTGTTGAAGAAAAGGCTGTAGTAAAGAAAGAAAAAACCTAAACAATAGAAGTTATATTGTTTTTGTAGCTGTAGCTTCAGAGGCAGCTGCTAGGAATCAACAAGAGATTCAGTCCAGCTCATCATCTAAACATTCTCCATAAGTTCAAATCAACTCTATCTAACAGAAAAACAAACATTGGAATAGTAAGCTCGAAAAAGAAAAAGACAGACAATTCATCAAATTGTTCAGGATGTGGTAACAGACATGCCAGAGTTGATTGCCCATTCAAATCTGCGAAACGCAACAAATGTGGTCGTTTTGGACATATAAAGAGGGTATGTCGAATGAAGCCGAACCAGAATTCGTCATTTTCTAGAGGAAATCACAGCAAACAACAAGTCAACTGTATTCAACCTACCAAAACCTTCAAAAAGACAGCAACTGTAAAGATAAACTGAATGAACTGTGAGTTCGCGGTTGATAGTGGATCAAGCTATACAATAATTTGTGAGGCTGAGGCGGCAAGAATTTGGAAGGCAGATCAACCAAACCTAAATGAGACAGGTTTGAGTCTTTTTGATTATGGAAATAATCGGATTCCAATTACAGGACTCATTTATGATGACATAATTTAAACGGCAAACATATACCAAACCTTCCCCTATATATCACCGTTGGTCGTCGAACAAGTGTACTTGGTTGTAACTGGTTTGACCATCTGGGTATTATCATACAGGGTGTACATAATATTCATTCGCCAATCACACAGCTGTTGTAAAGATTCCCATCTTTGTTCTCAGAAGAGCTTGGTACGTACGTGGGTGAAGATATTTCACTCACATTAGGCCCTACTGTACGCCCAGTCAAAATGCCGGTCAGGAAGGTTCCTTACTCTCAACGTCAAGCTATAGAAGCGGAGATTGACAAACTAGTTCGACAAGGTATTTTTGAGCCAACAAAATATAGTGACTGGTTGACCCCAATTGTGCCGGTTACAAAATCTGATGGATCCGTGCGTATCTGTGGGGAGTACAGGTGCACGGTCAACAAAGCACTTTCATCCCACTGCTTTCAAACACCGTCGACCACATACATTCTGACATCCATTCCAAGAGGCAATACATTTGCTAAAATTGATTTAGCACAGGCGTACCAGCAAATGGTTATGGATGAAGAGTCATCGAAGATCCTCACGCTTATTACGCACAAAGGTGCGTACAGAGTCAAACGTCTTCCTTTTGGAATTTCCACTGCTCCTGGCATTTTTCAGATGCGAATGGAAAACCTTAGCAGAGATCTTTACGAGGTTGCCGTTTATTTTGATGACATTTTTGTCATCAGTGAAGACTCACCACAGCTTGTTAAGACACTAGAAGAGGTTTTTAGAAGATTAAGCAAAGCTGGATTGCGCCTTCGAAAAGACAAGTGCAAATTCGACTTGTCATGTATCACATTTTTAGGCTACGATATTGACCATCGCGGGATTCGTCCATCGGATGAAAGGTTCGTGCTATTCAAGAAACATCTCCACCTACCGACAAGAAACAGTTGCCAGCATTCTTTGGTCTCATCAATTTCTATCATGCATTCCTGAAGGATAAGGCAAACATCGCTAAACCTTTGCATAGATTACTGGATAAGAATATGACCTGGCGTTGAAATGCAGAGCAAAATAATGCTTTTGAAAAACTCAAGAAACTGTTATCAGGTACAAATATTCTTATTAATTACAGCGGGAAGCTTCCTTCATCTCTGGTATGTGATGCATCCCCATATGCGATCGGAGTTGTACTCTCCCATGTAATGTTAAATGGTCAAGAACGTCCAATATCATTTTATTCTCGTACATTATCTAAACCAGAGAGAGGCTATGCGCAAATAGATAAGGAAGCATTGGCAATCATTGCTGGTGTCAAGAAGTTCTATAATCGTGAGTAACCACAAGCCGCTAATTGGATTGTTCAACCCGGAAAAGCCAACTCCAGTAATACTTTCACCTAGAATGCTCAGTGGAGTGTTTTCTTAAACGGCTAAAATTTCAAAATTATACATCGCCCTGGAGAGAAGAACACCAACGCAGACGCTCTTAATCGTTTACCAATTGCTGCGGAGTCCCAAGGTGATTTCAAAATCAATATGGTTGAAGAATCTGATGCTAATATCCATCAATCTACCGACATTGCCATTTTGACTTCCGAAGATAAAATTCTGAAGCAAATTTTGGCGTTAAGGGGATGGCCAGATCGTTGCATGAATGAAGACTTCAAGCCATATCAAAGACATCAAGATGAGATAACGGTAAACAAAAACTGCTTACTTTTTGGTCCCCATCTTATAATTCCAGAGTTGGCTCAAAGAGACATTCTGAAAGCGCTACATGCTGGTCACCGAGGGGTTGTCAAAATGAAAGCTCTTGCCAGAAGCTACGTGTGGTGGCCCAAGATAGATGTGGACATAGAAACAACCGTGAAAAGATGCGTGACATGTCAACAATCAAGACCAGAAAAGCATAAATCAACAATTCATCCTTGAGAGGAGACTACAAAGCCTTTGTCTCGCCGTTTCAAGAACAAAAATTCTTTATTCTAGTGGATTCATACTCCAAGTGGGTCGAAGTAAAACCCGTTTTATCGACTAGCACGGCGTGTGCTATTAACAGTCTGCGATCCATTTTTGCAACTCACGATCTACCAGATTCCATAGTATCCGATAATGGTACAGCGTTTACTTCCGAAGAATTTGTCAAGTTTTGCAGACGAAATCTGCAATAAAAAAATATCCCACATTCGTACTGCTCCGTTTCATCCATCAAGCAATGGGCAGGCTGAGAGGATGGTTCGCACGACAAAAGATTACTTGAAGCGAAATTTAGACGGAAGTTTACATCTTCGACTTGCACACAATGCCGTCTTCAACTACCGGCAAATCACCTGCTGAACTGCTTATGAAACGAATCCCAACAACTTATTTTGACAAACTGCAACCAGATAATAATACGCTGCGATCTACCAAGAGGAATTTTAATGCAGCTCCTGTCACACAACTTTCTGCTAATGAGTCAGTATGGTCGAGAAACTATTGAAGTTGTCCAGCTTGGATTCCAGCCATTATAGAACAGCAAAGAGGTCCAGTGTCATACAGTGTCACTACAGATGATGGTAATGTTATTCGCAGACATCTTGACCAACTTCGTAGTCGAACTGGAAACAACAACGAAGGTACCATAGGTACTGAATTTCCAGAAGATTCTCCATCTCAATAATCACGAGACAATTTAGCGGAGTTACCAAATTTAAGAATCCCACCTAAAATTGGATTGAGACGTTCCGAAAGAATTCGCAGCCTTAATGAACCACAGGTTGAATTCAGACGATCAGAAAGGCTTCGTACCATGAAATCTTGTTCAAGCTAAGGTGTGGAGGGGTGTTGTGTCTACTTGTTATGAATACCTGTTTTATCAAAAGTATAATGATCTATAACATCATTGATTTTTGTATTTGTTAAAAAATGAAAATAATTAGTTTAGTTGGAAAATATTCTTTGATACTAACGTTCATTAATAAAATTTAAATTGTTTTTTCTATAAAACATTTTACTACGAGAGCAAGTTTTTTGCGATCCAGTCTTGACCATTTTTTTAACTGCATCTCCTGCTTAATATTAATGAATGCTTGTATTTTATCCTTTTACAAGAATCCGTTATTATTTGGCGATGCCAAAGTTTTCATACTGGTGCTGTTTTCTTATAAGCCTTTTAAATGCGGAATGTTTTGCACGAAACCAGCTTAGAGGACATAGCCGCCAACAGCTTATTGTGGTCATATGCTCATTTTTCTATGGAGATTTATTTCACAATCTAAATGTTGATCAGAAAAAAAACTTATTTTCTAGAGTCTTTGCCAAAGAATAATTCCAGCAAATACACGTATTTTTGAAATTACCAAAGTGCATCGAAGTGTAAGTGTGGAAGTATTAGTAGTTGATAACAAACAAACAATTAATTAAATGGATACAGTTCAGCTCAATGTTCCATATAGCTACCATGACATATATCCATATGAATAAATCAATGGGGTGTCAGATATCAGAAAGTAACATTAATTTTGCCCCCTTTCCACAGAAATAATTATACTGTTGCTCACACAAACAATATTGTGTATTAGTAAGTTAATTAAGTCTAGAAATGTAATGCTGTTCGCTGAATTTCAAGGAAAGATGTACAAGCGCGGTAATTGCTTTCCATTTCACAAGCGTAATAATAGCATTGCACTCTTGCATAATGCATAGTATTCTAACACCCGAGCCCCCAACCCCGACCCAGCATGTGACATTAACATAAACTAAACCAATGCGTTTTATGCATTTGAGAGAAAAAGTCCTCATCAGATTTCTGCATTGGTAGACATTGGTGGTGCGGTAGCGGTTGCAAAATACTTTATTTAAAGAATCGCTTAAGGACACGGAAAGCCCTACGCTACGCTACGGTGTTCAAGTGCTAGTGAAGCTATCTGCGGGTGCTTTTTTTATTATCTTCTTGCTATACACGCAAATGTCAAACTGTCATATCCTTTGCAGTGCTATTTTAACAGCACATTCATGGTGAGTTGTCGCAAGAGAATATGCGTCCACGATCTGTTGATAAAAATCATCCTGTAAAGATTCCTTTTGAGATTGGAAAGTATAGTACAATAGTAAAAGTATAGTATAATAAAAAAAAAAAACTTTGTATGGTTGACAGGTATAGTTGGTATGTGAGCTTATATAAAATCCTTGATTTTGAATAGCAAGTTTATTTATTTGAAGATGATTGGTGACGGGGGAAGTGTGTTAGTTGAGATTTTTCGATTGGACAGCTATTTGATTGGATTGATGCATGGAGAAAGTACGAAAGAGTTTGTTGAAGTTTTGATTTTTGTATTAAAATTCTATCATACGTTTGTTATATAAAAGTGCAATGATTTGTTTGATTCAATGTTTATCCTTTAAAAAGGCTCATACTGCTTGACGCATTCTAATAATATTTGGTTTAGAAGTCGATTCTGTCGTGGAATAGGTTAATGTCTTATCGAAAGGGAGTTGTGGTGGAGTATTTTGGTAACTCAAAGTTATATTATATATATTATAACATCGCCCTACACTAAGGTGTCTCATTTTTCGATTATAGCAACATCCCAAATCGAAACATAATGAGTAAAAAAATGTTCTGCATCAAAAAAAAAAGAATTACTTCAAGACGTGGACGCAGCAAAACATTATTTTTTATTAAATTTTAGGAGCTATATCAGTGGCGAATCCTGGTCCTTAGTATTGGTTTAGCTACGTGGTCTAGGGAAGGTTAAAATAAAAAAAAAAATCATATTTTTTTTTTAATTTTATTGATAACGACAATTAATAAAAAAACATTAATAAATGATACAAAATAAAAGTTTAAAAATTTATTGATACATAAATTCGCTTCGTCTTTCGACGGACACAACATTTTCGATGACTTTTTCATAAAAATCGTCACTTTCTATAACAATTATATAAATATAAACATCTACATCCTATATTTATATGGTTTGCGTTGCAAAAAATCTTAAATTTAACCTTTTTTTGCAAAAAATCTTAAATTTAACCTTACCTACCCACATTTATGTATGAAGGTATGTATGTACCTATCTTTAAACAATTTAGTTTACGTTCAAAGCTATGTAAACAAATTTCACGTTAGCGGTCACGGATAAAAGATACTACTAGCGACTTTATGCCAAAATAAATTGACGATTATTTAACTATGATCTATTTTATTATAATAATATTATTTCTAGGTTCTAAGCATATATGCATTTACTTCCATCTCACTTCTCCAAAAAAAAACAATGTCGCACTCTCATATTTTAAAGCACCACAATCTACAAATATATTTACTCACATTTAAAATCCACGCAAATATAAAATAATTAACTAATTTCGCACTTTTAGGATTCAATACGAATCAACTTTTTATGTTTATTTCGCAAATAGCCCAGTCAATTTGACAATAAATTCGCAAAGCGCGATGCAGTTCTGCATTGCTGATATGTTGTTAGGGTATGTTAGAGTAGTCTGTATCTAAGTTTGCAGCTCGAAAACCTGTGCTCGCTGCAGGAAAAATGCGACAGTGAAAAAAACGCTAAAATCAGCCCATTTTTTCCGACATTTTCCTTTATAACTTTGGAAATATGCAATTAAGTAAAAAAATGTCCACTATAAACTTGTTTGTTATAAAATTTTCTACAAGCCCACATCAGTTTTAAATTCATGCATGTTATATTTGTGTTGCTATTTAACCATGAAAAACTAAGTAATTTTGAAGCAATCAAAAAATAAGTCAAAAATTATCCAATTCTGCTTAAAATTTGGAATCAAATAGTCTAGAGTAATATAAGACGAAATTTGAAAATTCGATCCAGATCGGTCAAATAGTTATGTCAAGAAACATAATGTTAATTAAGTGCAACACGCAATGTTTGCATCATTGTTGTGGTCAAAGTAGGACACTTAAGTTGGCACTAAATTTTGTACACGTACTTGGAACCCTTAACTATCATAAAATATAGCTATAATATTTATATCTTTTTTTAAGCAACTTTGGTAGCGAATTTAAAAGTTTCGAAAATGTTCACGAAATAACATATTTACATGCCAAGTGTACAATTTTCGGAAGTTTTAAAATTGTTATCAAAGTTGCAAAAAGATATAAATATCATAACTATATTTTATCATACTTAAGGGTTCCAAGTACATGAACAAAAAAATCAGTGCCAACTTAAGTGTCCTACTTTGACCACAGCAGTGATGCAAACATTGCTTGTTGCACTTAGTTAACATCACGTTTCTTGCCAAAATTATTTGACCAATTTGGATCGAATTTTCGAATTTCATCTTGTAATACTCTAAAACATTTGATTACAAATTTTTAGCACGATTGGACATTTTTTGATTGCTTCAAAATAACTTAGTTTTTCTGATTTTTTTTTTAGTTCTTGGTTAGATAGCAAGACAAATATGACATGCATGAATTTAGAACTGATGTGGTCTTGTAGAAAATTTTATAACAAACAAGTTTATACTTGACGGTTTTTTCCTTAGTTGCATATTTCACAAAGTTATAAAGGAAAATGTCGGAAAAAATGGGATGAATTTAGCGTTTTTTTCACTGTTGAATTTTTCCTGCAGCGAGCACAGGTTTTTCAAAGTTGCAAACTTATATACAGACTACTCTAACATGCTCCAACAACATATCAAAAATATAAAACTACATCGTGCTTTGCCAATTGAGCACTTTTTTTGGAATTATTGACTGTGCTAAAAGAACTTTTTGGATGTTTACTCAATCAAAGAACACTAATAATAAAACAATAAGCACACGCATTCACATTCATCCTTCCTACCGCATTTTCCTAGAAACATAATACGAAAGTAAAAAAGGAGATGACAAAAACGAACCCAAAATGTAAGTAGGTAGGAGGTACCTGGAGCTGCTTGCATACCGTATCGTGCTTTATCGCATCATACTTACGCTTACGCTTTCATTTATTTAGCTGTTGTATTATAGATTGTATGGTATTTGTGTTTGTATTTGTATTTTGATTAGATATTATTAAAAATTGTATGCAATTTGGTAGCGCGGATGTTGTAAGCTTTCAAGGGAGACTTGTTGTATGAGAGTTTTGTGTTGTGTATTATGTTAGAACAATGTGGGTAGGTTAGGTAGGTATCTATTTTTTTTTTATATTATATCAATGCTCTTTTTATCGCATATTGTAACGCTGAGGCAGATAGGAAGATGGGAGTTTTGTCTTGTGTGAAGGAAAATATGATTTGAAAATGGGTAGGTAGGTGGGTTTTTTTTTTCTATTTATGGTATTGATTATAACAATTACCTAATCATTATCATTATTGCAACATTACATTATATAATTTATTCATTTAAATTCTTGGTTTAGCGGCGATAAACCTGCTAACTGAGAGGAATCGCCACTGAGCTATATCGCACTAAGCGGCAAGTGCAGTTCCGTCGAGTGCGGTCTAACCTTTAAGATTCAAGTTTTTTTTTTTTGCAAAAGATTATGGCGAGGTGCAGTGCATCATTAACGCCCACGGAATTATCCCCGCGGGTGTAAATTCCCAAACAAAAAAAAGAAATTAACCACCGCGGGTGCTAATTCATTTTTTAAGTGGTAATAAGGCCCACCACAAAAAAGAACTAAGGCCTGCGGGTGTTTTTGCTTTTTGGAATTGGCATTAAGAGCCAAACTTTATACTTTCATATATGATTCTAAAATACTTTTACTCAAATCACTGTTTACTAAAAACACTTTGAAAGCAGAGTGACTGACAACATAGGCGCCTGCTAGGCGACTGAGCATACCCTAAGCGGAGCGGAGTCGCCTGAGTGGGACAGAGGACCCAGGGAGTTAAGATCCTTGAATTCGCGAAGCAGTCCACCCAAAGTACTATTTAGTACAAAAACTTTGAAAGCTGAACGACTGATACCATAGGTGCCTGCCAGATGGGGTTTATTTGCATTTTAAATTGAAAATAAAAGCCGTCAGAGAAAGGAATTATCCTCCGCGGGTGTTAATTCCCAATTTAAAAAGGAATTAACACCCGTCCGGGTTAATTCCTTTTTTTTGGGAATTAACACCCGCGGGGGATAATTCCTTGGACGTTAATGCACTGCACCATATGGCGATACATATGTAGTTGTATAACAGACAACGAATTTTGACATTCCCACTTTTCCTGTCGCTCCTGTCACGCTTTAAATGTTTTCAATATACAAAGTACAATAACAATTACTCAAATGCTGTAGCGGAGATAGAAGCAAATATAAAGGCGCACCAAAAGATGGTAGTATCTAGTATAACTAGTTATTATTATTAAACTTATTATAATTTTTTGCCATATAGGCTCGAGCCACACGTACAAATTCGTTAATTTATATTATTTAAAAATTGATTGGGTACCTAAATTATGTAGGTAGGTTTATTTTTAAATTAGCTGTGGGTATGTTTTGAACTTCACATATTTGACAAGATTTGAAAACTGTTTATAACTGGCTAGTTCAGAAAAATTATATTTAAGTGGTCTGGCAAAAGCTCATATATGTATGTGCTATGACAGTATCAGTCCACTGAGATCTCATTTTTCATGAATTAGCCAAAAATAAAAAGCTCATAAAAAAGTACTTTTAGAAATTTTCTCAAAAACTTGAAGACATAATACCATTCGGTTTATTGTGTTCGATCCAGAATTAATATAAGCATTCACCACTAGAAGCCAATTTAGCACTTTATTTTATTTTGAAATAAATTGGTCTAAACTTTTTTTTTTCATTTTTTTTATTAAACTTTTGAGTTTGCATGCAAATTTTCCAATAACTGTAGGTTTGCATAATTCAATTTAACTTTAGGATTAAAGAACCGATTTCTGGCTTTCAAAACCGGTATAGTACTTTATTGTAACTGTTGCCGTTATTTTTAATATTTTTTCCATTTTAAGTATTTTTTTTTCTAAAATGCCCCTACCTCCTAAACGGGATGAGATAGACCCCCCTCCCATAGTAACAAATGCTTGTTTTTGACCCTTCTACAAAAAACCGTTATTAATTTTTGGAGCAAAAGTTATCGTACTCGTTCCATATATTTTTTTTCTATATATTTAAGACGGTACCCAAGACATGGTGGAACACTTGGGTGTACGCATGATTTTGTATTTATTTCCACATTTTACCTCTGAACCGGAGTTAAAAGTGCATTGAAAGGACTCATTTATTTTTAAAACGATAAATGTTTTTTTCGAGACTCATAAATAGTTTGGCGTGCGTTTAACTTTTAGCTCGGCCGTTGTTACAGGTACATACTAGAGACTTTTTTATAGTTGGTATTTGAGATTTGTAATCCTAAATCACGTTTCTGATAGTTGTTATTTCACACTAAACCTTCCCTTGATTTATAGTTTAAGACAAAGTATTCTTACGAATGCCAATTCAATCTAGTTTTAGGATATTCTTATTTTGAAATCGGGACAAATCTCAAATGGGAAAAACTAACAACCTCGAATCCCACATTCTCGAATGATCAAAATCTCGAATGCCAAAATCTTGAATCCCAAAATCTTGAATAAAAAGAATACATTTGATGATATTCTCCCCAAAATTTAATACCTTTTTTAAAACCTTGTCAATACATTTTTAGAAAATACAGTCGACTCCGCTTAACTGGAACACTATTATTGCAGAACATTTGTTTCAGTTAAGCGGAGTTTTCAGTTAACCGAACTTCGGATACTTGAAACTTGTTTAAACAAGCGGAGTTTTAAATAAATTTCTTGTTTTAGATAACTGACGTTTTCAGTTAAGCGGAGTACAGTTAAGCGGAGTTGCCTGTAATTACTTCATCATTTTGTTTCCATAAACAATGAATTGGTTCGCAATAAAACAACGATTATTTAATAAAAAAAAGGTTTACAAGTTAAAGTGAAAATCTTTAAACACAAACTCCTGTAACAAATTTTCAATATCGTTATCAACAAGTTTCTACTTTAAAACGAAAAATGACTTATCTAAGTGTTAAGGCCTTCAACTTTTATCAACTTTTTACGCTGTAATTTTACCGATCGATATGTCGTTTCCAGTCGCTTAAGTATTAAAGTGCCTTATAGGTATTGTAAAATGCACTTTCTGAACTGGGTTGGGTACGCAGTTTTATGTTTTCGACGGCGCGGCGTTCTTTTCAAATAATGTCATATATTAAGTTTTATAAACTAATTTTCTATACATGCTCATTTTTATTTTAATGATTTTTTTTTATTCTTTGGTGTGCTGCAATTAAAAAGACATGAAAATGAAGATATACTATTCTTTGGTGGCGTAAACGGGAAACTCATTTTGGACAAAACGTTTTATACTTTTTAAATTAATAGCATTTGGGGACATCTGATTAAAGTAGTTAAAAGAAAATTTCCACATACATAGATATTGTGCCAAAAAATAAACAAATACTAGCGGTTGATTTTTTTTCAGACCGCCAAACGTTTAAATGCGATTTCCCTAAAACGTGAAAAAGGCAAATTTGGCACTTCAATATTAGTTGTCTCAAAACGATTTCACTTGCGACTTCAATTTAAAGTCAAGTAAAGATGAAGAAATTAAAATATTAAAATTACTTCCGGTTTAAGTGGAGTGAATGAATATATAATTCAATTAAAATGTACAAGTGGCAATACCTACATTTTTGAGAGACGAGGCGACGACGTCTTTTTGATTTTTCAAAGAAAAAACATTTTTTCTTAATTTATCAACAGAGACAAAAAATAATCAAGCACATACACATACACATAGTTATGTACACAACTATATCTATGAAAACAAAACTTTTAATCTGTTCTGTTTAATTTTAGATATTCAATAATCATTTATTGGTTACGAAAACAGTCACTCATTGGTACATTCATATTGTTATATGCTTTGTCTTTTACCATTGCGTCCCGAAAGGATAAAGACTCCCATGGTTGTTTTTCCAAAAGTTCTGTTTTATTTTATGAATATCTACAAGAAATGTCTACTTTTTCAAGATGCGATTTTCTGTTATTCCCAAAAAACAAAGATATTTTTGTTTGTACACAAAACGTGTTTTAAATAAAGTCCCATCAAAATGATTTATTACAAATTTGTTTTCGTTATAAACACATTCAAGTATTCACACATCGTACCTATAAGACGGTTTCCTTTTTCAATTTTGTGGATTATTTCATCTCAACTTGCAACTTCTAGAATCTTCGATCTATTTTATTTTTGAATGTGTACATTGATTTAGATTCAATGGGTGGTTTGTTTGATATATTGTTTCAATTTCAACTGATGCATATAAGAAACCAGAGAGAAACTAATATTATATTTTATACAAGTCATTAAATAAAATGAAAAAAGGTGTGAGTACCTAATACATATTTTGATATAACATTTATACAAGCGGTTAATAACGCAATAATTCATATCCTAAAGGGAATTAATTTGTTTTTTTGGGGCGTTAAGATGTAAACATTTTTGTTGAGACTCAAAACCATTTTGAGTGAGCAAAATCTGTCTCATAAGAATTTATATACATATGTACATATGTACGTACATAGGTTTGATTTATTTTTTAAAGTTATAGAACGTGAAATTCTGATCTTAAAAACAAGATTTTATACTCTTTAAGTATTTTCTGATAGACATATACCCCCGTATTTATAAAGAAAAAAAAAAATCAATAAATGAAACAAATTTTTTTTGTGTTCACGACGGCGACAATTCAAACATGTCTATGGACATCATCAGGTGTAAACCAAAAAGTTAGAAATAATCACATTTATATATTAAATAAAAACACAGTTTTTCCAATCGGAAAACAAGACTTAGCACTCTGAAGTAAAACTAACAAGTAACAAAAAGACATATCAGCGTTGCCGAAGACCTTCACGAAAGAGTAACAAATTTTTAGAAAAAACGTAGGACGCGGAAAAATTGTTACAAATTAAAAAAAGTTGTAAGCAAATATTTTTCATGGTTTTCTTGGAGTTTTTAAAATTTGGCAGCAGAATTGGTTTTCTTAACCTTGAGTTTCATTCAATTAAAAAAGCATATGTTCTTTCAAAATTTAGAAAAGGACACACTGGCTGGTATGCAACAAGTTTATATCGGTCTAAAATCTTATTTTTGTCTTTTTTTTTATACAAAAATGACACGAAAATGAGATTTGAGAATAAGATAAGGTTTTTTTGGATACCAGCCTTACGGCCAAGTTTTTAAGTTGGGATTTTAACCAGAGGACATTAACTCTAGAAAAAGATTTGTCTAGAGTCTCGTACAGAATAAGATTTTTAGTGAATGATCCAGACACTCTTAACAAACACGGAAGAAAGAATATCGAAAGCGTCTAAATGAATACATAGCTAACTTATTGAATTTGGTCAGTTTACTCGGGTTTAACCTTAATTCCCTACTGAAAAACTGGTCCTTTAGGAAATCTAATGAAGAAGGGGGATTGCATAAGAGATTGCTTCTAACAAGCAAAAACATTTCACGCCCAGTGTTTATTATGAAGAATCAAGAGATCGAGTTAGAGTTTTAAGATATGGGTAACAGGCCAATATCAACTCCAAACAGGAAGGTATATAAATGTGTAGAAGTGTAGTTCAAACTCACTTTAACACTGGATATAAACATAGTTTCTATCAGATAAGAAAATTGCTGCAAATTATACTTAAAAGAAGCAAACACACAAAAATTTCAAGAAAAATATTATATGGAAAAAAGTGTAACAAAGTTAACAGATTTTGACCCATAGATTAAGAATGGGGGCATTGAAAATTACTTGGATTTGCTGGATAAAACAAAAACATGACTAATTGTTTGCACTTAAACAAAATTAAGTTACAATTAAGTTGAAGCAATATATTCTGGTGAATATGCCCAGTTATGTAAACAACCACATTAGTACAACTTTCCGCACCATCTTTGAGTGAAATAAATAATTAAATCCATCACGGTTGGTGTCCAGCCTCGTCGTACTGGAATATTGACGAAACTTTTTTGGAAAGCACCTTCTAGCAGACCCTAGAAAATTCTAGAACCCTTTATTTTCGGGTATAAATACAGGGGCACCAGTCCGAAAGCGGCAGTTTTGGTTTTGGAAGTGAATGAATAAATGTCAGTGTGAATAAGAGTTGCATACTTGTGCTTGGTTATAATAAAAGTAACAGAAGAAAAAGTATTTGAAATTGGAATAAATGTCAGTGTGAATAAAGAGTTGCATACTTGTGCTTGGTTATAATAAAAGTATAAGAAGAAAAAATATTTGAAATAAAAAGCGTTTTATTTTGTGAATTAATTGCAGTTTCAGTTTGAATAAAGGAAATAAGTTTTATTTGCGAACCCTTAGTAAAATATTACATTGGTGTCAGAAAAAGTGGAATAAAACTTATTTAATCTGTGAATTCAGATAATTGATCGTGAAAAATTGATAAAGTGTGTGGATTAGTAAACAAATAAGAAAGGTGCTTGTGAAAAGTGACATACAAAAATATAAGAAAAAAAAAAAAAAATGGGTAAAATTGTGAATGCATTTAATTGTGTTATACTTAAAGAAGAACTTAACAGACGAGGTCTTCCTACTGCTGGAACGAAAAATGACCTCATTATTTGTCTGCAGGAAGATTTAAGGCAACACGATCAAAATCCAGACACGTTTCTATTTGAAATTGAAATGCCGGAAGAGCAAGTAAGTACAACCATAGACATGACCAATATGATGGCTCAGCTGCTTCCCCAGTTTGATGACCAACGAAAAGAGCAAAAGAATCTTCTTGGGAAATTTGAAGAACAACGCAACGAGCAAAGGAACCTTCTAGACGACCAGAAAAACCTAATCGAAAGTAAGCTAAATTCATTTGAAAATAAATTCATGGCTCTTGATGAACGTGTTGAAAACGTCGAAAAACAGTTCGAGAAATTTGAAGACAAAATGCAGAACTTTGCCAATGAATTAGATAAGGTTAGGAAAATGAAGGTAAGAGAGGGCAGTTGCGATTTTTCTAAGAAGAAAGAAATGCATCCACCAATCTTTGATGGACAGTCTTCTTGGTCAATCTACAAGAAGCAGTTTGAGGCAGCCGGAACAACAAATGGCTGGGATGACGGAGACAAGTTTATTGCCATGACGCTTGCCCTTAGAGGTTCTGCTGCTGAACTTTTGCAAACCATACCAGGAGACCAGAACGTCAACTTCAGTGCTCTTGTCCAGGCCATTGACAAATGCTTCGGCGATAGCCATATGCAAGAAGTCTTCCGCGTCCAGCTCAAAACCAGAGTCCAGAAAAGAGGTGAAAGTCTGCAACAACTCCAACGGTTTTAACGGCTGGCGCACTTAGCATACCCAACTGTAGGAGATGAAATTACCAACCAGCTAGCAACGGAGGCTTTTCCGACATCAACCTACAGCGAGCAATTCGAACTGCTGGAAAACGCACGCTTTCTGAAGCATTAGCGTTCGCTCAGACTATGGAAGCATCAGAACAGGCTTCCTTAGGAGTTCATCGGGTAAAAGAATTTGAAGTTGAGGAATGTTCTTGCCAGAAAGCTGAATTCCGTAGAAGTCAGCGAGAAGGACCTGCTCGATGCTGGAATTGCAACAAAACCGGACATCTTCAGCGCCAGTGCAGATTGCCACCAAGAAGAGTCGCCTGTCAACATTGTGGAAACAGGAATAATACCCGCGAACAGGTAAGCAATAACATCATCGCTCCTGCTCGCCCTGGTATCGATGGGCCCAGAACCACAATCCAAGTCTCGCAAACTAAACAAAACAATAAGAGTCTGACAGTGGACACAACATTAAATGGCAAGAAACACGTGGCTACAATTGACACCGGTGCCACAGCCTCCATTGTGCGGAGAGACTTGGTCAAGATGACGTGGCTACATAACACCAATAGCTTCCATCTTAAAACTGCGACAGGTGAGGCAGCAAGAGTATATGGAGAAGTTCGTCTTAAAATCCGTTTGGCAGAATAAGAGTTTTCGCATCTATTTTTGGTAGCAGACATATGTGATGAGTGCATAATTGTAATCGACATCATAAAAGAGCACGGAGTGATTCTGGATATCGGTTAGCAAGTGTTGAAGTACCAAAATGTAGAGATTCCTATGGTTTATGGCAACAAAAACTCATCAACTCTAAGAACTGTCGTCAAAGAAGACATATGCTTGCCTGCCTTTTCAGAAGTGTTTGTTTGGACGAAAATAGAGGGCGATCTAGGTAGCCATCGATACCTCATGGTGGAATCAGAGTCTGAGCAATCTTCCCAAAACATCATCTTAGGGAAGACTCTTGTGGAACCAAAGAACAATATGGTACCCGTACGGATTCTGAACATCAAACCGTACGAGGTCAAGCTCAAGAAAGGAGAAGTAATTGGTAAATGCGAATCTGTGACCGCAATAACTAAAATCACAGAAATGAACGCAGAAGAACCAATGGACCCCGCAAAATTCAGCTCCATGAAAGCCAAAATTCTCAAGCCATCCAATATAAGTCAACATCAGTTTGGTGTTGCTGGAAGCCTTCTTCATGAGTACGCTGATATATTTTCTTCACCGAGTGGGCAATATGGTCGAACAGAACAGGTTAGGCATCGAATCGACACAGGTGATGCGAGACCGATTCGACAACCAGCAAGACGTCTCCCATTAGCCTTTTGTCAGCTCAATCGATAAAGCCAATTTGCTTGCAGCACAATTTGCTGTTAATTCGTCGCTGCCTGAAAGTGTTATGACTCCTCCTGTACTTGAGAGCGCAAATGATTCTATGGGACAAATCTTCTTCCGCACTCGTGCAATTGCCAGAGTTCTGAAAGATCTCGATATACACAAATCCGCTGGTCCGGATAGTATTCCTCCCATTGTTCTGAAGAGGTGTTCTTCAACGCTGACAAAACCACTGCGTAAGCTTTTCCATCTGTCCTACTCTACTGGTCTCTTTCCGAGTGGATGGAAAACAGCATTTGTCCAGCCTGTCCCAAAAAAAGGCGTGTCTTCTTCCCCCTCTAACTATCGACCAATTGCGCTTACGTCCCTTCTTTCTAAGGTCATTGAAACGCTGATTAACTTCCAGCTCAAGAAATATCTCGAAGAACGAAAGCTTCTTAATGACCGGTAGTACGGCTTTCGTAGCAATAGGTCCACTGGTGATCTGATGGTATATCTCACCGAACAGTGGCACAAATCTTTACATCGTTTTTGTGAAAGTAAGATTATTGCGCTTGATATTTCTAAAGCATTTGATAGAGTTTGGCATCAAGCTCTCTTATCGAAAATGCGTGCATTTGGTATCGATGAATCTCTTCTTCGTTGGATTAGAAATTACCTTTCGGACCGTTCAATACAAGTTGTATTGGATGGTTTCAAGTCTGAAATTCACAAAATAAATGCTGGTGTGCCCCAGGGCTCCGTTCTGTCTCCGACTCTCTTCCTTATATTCATAAACGATCTTTTATCTGAAACTTCTAATCCATTAAATTGTTTCGCTGACGGCAGTACCCTCAGCTTTTCATATTCGTTCTTAGATTCACATCCATGTCCTTCGGATGTGGAACTTGAACGGCAGCGTATGATAAGCTCATTAAATTCTGATCTCGACAGCATTGTCCAATGGGGAATAAAAAATCGTGTAGAATTTAATGCTTCAAAAACTCAATGCTGTCTACTGTCGTTAAAACGAAACCCACCCCCCATGCCACTATCCATGAGTGGCACTTGCATTGAGGAAACTGAAAAGCTTTCAGTACTCGGTATGTGTGTCACAGTTCACCTTTTATGGAACGACCACATATTCGACATCGCTAAAAATGCTGCTAAGTGTTTGTTTTCTCCGTCGATGCAAGAAATTTTTCTCCCCTTCTGATCTGGCTGTGATCTACAAAGCCTTTATTCGTCCAAAACTTGAGTATAACTCTCACACTTGGGCAGGTGCTCCAATAACCTACTTGAGTTTAATGGATAGAATTGAAAAGAGAGCTCTCAAAATGATAGGTGAAAGAACTATAACGGAAACATTCTCATCTCTTGAGCACCGTCGAAATGTTTCATGTCTTTCGTTATTTTACCGTTATTTCCGTAAACAATGCTCTAGTGAAATAGCCAGTTGCATTCCTCCCCTTAAACAATTCAATCGTAATACTCGCGCTTATAGGAATGCCCATCAGTTTACCCTTGAGCCCAATTTCGGACGTACTGTTAAGTACAGAGATTCTTTCTTTAGTCGCATTACTCGAATGTGGAATGCTCTACCCAGCTCAATTTTCCCCTCCCATTGTGATCTACAGACGTTCGAAACCAATGTGCATCGGTATCTCCTTTTAAATCCCCTCCAATCTACCTAATCGCTCGTGCTGTGTATATCATCTTAAGGGTAGTCACAACCCCTTTTGCACGCGCTTAATATAAAAAAAAAAAAAAAAAAAAAAACAAGCCGAAGTTGAAGAAATGATATCGACAATGGAGAAAGATGGTCTAATCGAAAATTCCAAAAGCCCTTGGGCGTCATCAGTTGTTCTTTGTCAAAAAGAAAGATGGAAGCACCCGATTTTGTGTGGACTACCGTAGGCTGAACGATGTGACAAAGAAAGACAGCTACCCTCTGCCCAGAATTGACGATACATTGGATGCAATGGAAGGAGCTCAATGGTTCTCGACGTTAGACTTGAAGAGTGGCTACTGGCAGGTAGAAATCGATCCAGAGGATCGAAAGAAGACAGCTTTCTCAACCGGAAATGGTCTGTGGCAGTTTAAAGTGATGCCATTCGGACTGTGCAACGCTCCGGCAACATTTGAGCGTCTGATGGAGTGTGTTCTTCAAGGCCTTATTTGGAAATCATGCCTTGTATATTTGGACGATATCATCGTTTATGGAAAAACTTTTGACGAGCATTGTGAAAACCTTAAGGCTGTATTTCAGAGGCTTCGAGAAGCACACTTAAAATTAAATCCAGATAAATGTGCGCTTTTCAAGACCGAAGTTAAATACCTGGGACATATCATCTCATCCCAAGGAGTAAAGACTGATCCTGAGAAAGTTGACACTGTGAAGAATTGGCCAACAGCACAGGATAAACATTAGCTCCGTAGCTTTCTTGGTCTAGCCACATATTATCGGCGTTTTGTGAAGGACTTTGCTGGAATCGCTAAGAGCTTGCATCAACTTACTGAAAGTTTTCAGGAACTCAAGCTACGTTTGTGTAATGCTCCTGTGCTGACCTATCCGACTCCTGGAAAACCTTTCATCATCGATGCCGATGTCAGTAACGTTGGAATTGGAGCTGTACTGTCGCAAGTCCATGAAGGAGAAGAAAAAGTCGTCGCCTACTACAGGACAGAAGTTCCTCCTTCGAACAGATCATGGTGCGCTTAATTGGCTTCTGAACTTCAAAAATCCAGAAGGTCAAGTAGCAAGATGGATTGAGAGACTGCAGACATACGACTTCGAAATTCAACATCGAAGAGGATAGCTGCACTCAAACGCAGATACATTGTCTCGACGATCGTGTAAACAGGACTGTAAGCATTACACACGTCAAGAAGAAAAGGAAGCGGTTGCCATCCAACGAATAAGAGCCGATCCCATTTACGGTTGGAGCAATGAAGAACTGAGGACTGCCCAACAAGAAGACTCGGATATAGAACCCATTCTTGCATGGAAGGAACACGGAGAAAAACCAGAATGGGGTGACATCTGCGATAGAAGTCCAGCTCTCAAAGCATATTGGGCACAGTGGGACTCACTTCATGTGCAAGAAGGAGTACTAAGGCGCAAATGGGAATCTGCAGATGGCAAGTCTTATCTGATGCAGTTGATAGTGCCTAGGTCAAAGGTTAATGACGTTCTTCGAGAGATGCATGAAGGAGCATCTGGAGGTCATTTGGGAGTCAATAAAACGCTGGAGAAGATTCGACAACGGTTCCACTGGCTACATGCAAGACATGATGTCGAAAAGTGGTGCCGAAAATGTGATACTTGTGCCTCTACCAAGGGACCAGGTAAAAAGCTTCAAAGTAAAATGCAACAGGCACGCCTTTCGAAAGAATAGCAGTAGATGTCGCAGGTCCGTTTCCGGAGACCAACAGCGGAAACCGATACATCCTTGTAGTCATGGATTACTTCAGCAAGTGGCCTGAGGCATTTGCCATCCCAAATCAAGAAACTAAAACAGTTGTTGATCAGATTATCTTCAATTGGGTGAGCAGGTTCGGCGTACCTTTGGAACTGCATTCTGACCAAGGAAGGAACTTCGAATCTAACATCTTTCAGGAGGTTTGCTCTTTCCTTAGCATCAAGAAGACGAGGACAACACCGCTTCATCCACAATCTGATGGGATGGTAGAACGATTCAACAGGACTCTTAAAGAACATCTGTCCAAGGTTGTAGGTGACTACCAACCAGACTGGGACCGCCATATTCCATTGTTCTTGATGGCCTATCGAAGTGCGGTTCATAGTTCAACAGGACATATACCATCGAAAATCCTGTTCGGCACAACAATACGGCTGCCCAGTGAAGTCAAATTTGGATGCCATACTATGGAAGCGGAAAGGTCAGATGAATATGTGGATAACCTCAAAGAAAAACTCATTGACATTCATCAACGGACAAGGAAAAACATAAAAACCGCTAGTGATAGGATGAAAACACGGTACGACGCCCGTGCAACAACGATGGGATTCCAAGAAGGAGACATGATGTGGTTTTACAATCCACATCGACAAAAGGGACTGTCACCAAAACAACAACAAAACTGGGAAGGCCCATATACCGTTGTGAAGCGAATCAATGATGTGGTTTACCGCATTCAGAGAGGAGTAAGGGGTAAGCTTAAAGTAGTACACTGCGACCGTTTACATCGTTATAACGGTGGGAATAATCGATTAAATCGGGACGATCAATCCTTAGAGGGGGGCAACGTGGTGAATATGCCCAGTTATGTAAACAACGACACATTAGTACAACTTTCCGCGCCATCTTTGAGTGAAATAAATAATTAAATCCATCACGGTTGGTGTCCAGCCAATATTGACGAAACCTTTTTGGAAAGCACTTTCTACCAGACCCTAGAAAATTCTAAAACCCTTTATTTTCGGGTATAAATACAGGGGCACCAGTCCGAAAGCGGCAGTTTTGGTTTTGGAAGTGAATGAATAAATGTCAGTGTGAATAAGACTTGCATACTTGTGCTTGGTTATAATAAAAGTAACAGAAGAAAAAGTATTTGAAATTGGAATAAATGTCAGTGTGAATAAAGAGTTGCATACTTGTGCTTGGTTATAATAAAAGTAACAGAAGAAAAAGTATTTGAAATAAAAAGCGTTTTATTTTGTGAATTAATTGCAGTTTCAGTTTGAATAAAGAAATAAGTTTTATTTGCAAACCCTTAGTAAAATATAACAATATATTAAACCTGTGTTTTGAAAGAGTGACTAGCAATTCAGTAAAAGTTTTACATGGAAAACACAAACAAAATTCTCTTTAATAATTTGTTTTGGTATTGTTTTGCGTGCAAATATTTTGCTGAGTTACTAGTCACTTTGTCAAAAAAACACGGCTATTATATAAGATAACGATTATGCTAATTGAATAGAAGAACTCCATATTTTAAAATAAATACACAATAAAAGTAAATAATTCCATATCTTTTTGAATTTTGAAATTCTTGTAAGGAGGTGATGTGAACAACCTATCTTGATACAATAAGACACATTATAATTACTTTAATTTGGTAAGCTTTTCATTTGTGAAAGCTACAAAAATAGTTGTAGGTAACTGATGGCTGAACACAACTTCAACCAAAAGTGCTCAGCTTTGTGTCATACCATACATTTCTTGCAACAACTAAAACGTTATATTGTAGAGCTCTTCACTATAATCATATCTCTTTACTTTGACAGTGATATACAAGCTTCATCCACAAATACCTTCATGTACATTATGTATTTTTATTCATTTAAAATTCTGACATTTTTTTTATCATTTAAATAAATAAACAAAAAATAGTTAAATTTAATTTTTTGCACTGATTAATTAATGATATGAATTCAAGTTTTCATTAGAATCGAATTAAAGTATAAATAACATCTACTTAGTCATAGATACCACTGTTTATAAAAATAATTTGATGGATGATTCATTGAAAACTAATTCTTTCACGATATTATCTTTGCAAATGGTAATGGTGGGGGTCATTTTGTACTGTTATATGGTAATTAAATAGTAAATAAACAGTTGACATTTAAGACTATCAACTAATTTACTAATTTGAACTAATTTAATTTAATTTACTTAGTACAAGTATATAACAAAATAATTATAGTAATTATAGTAATAAGTAATAATAATATCTTACGACTAAATAACAATTGAGATCTTAAAGCTAAATTGAAGAAAACGATTGGGATAGAAAGGGTAAGAGAAAGGTTATGATATGAGAGCAAGTTTGAGAGAGGTTTTTGAGAGGTTTAAATCAAAAACGTTGGAGTTATTTACTTAACGAATCATTCTGGTAATAGGTTCATTTTGGCCATACTCTGTGCGATGGAAGGGGACATAGAAGAGGGGAGTGGTTGTCAATTGACGATTACGAGTATTCGGTTTGAATTTATCAAGTAGACTTTCATTATCAATCACTCCATTCAAAAGCTGGTGTACAAAAACTATATCGGCATTATCGCGACGTCTACTTAGAGTTTGTAAATTTATTAGTTTTAGACGGTTTTCGTAAGGTGGTAGATTATATGGGTCATCCCAACAAAGGCCACGTAGGGCAAAGCGAATAAATCTACGTTGAACGGCCTCTATCCGCTGATTGTGAACATGGTGGTACGGAGACCATACTACGGAGGCGTATTCAAGAAGAGGCCTGACAAATGTGACATAAAGAGCCTTAGTAACATAAGGATTTGAGAATTCTTTCGACCAACGTTTTACGAAACCTAGAGTTGAGTTAGCTCTATTGATAATATTATCATAGTGAGCCCGAAAATTGAGTTGGCTGTCGCATATAACACCTAGGTCACGAATGGAAGTGACAAACGCAACAGGTTTATTCTCAATGAAATATTGACGTTGAGGCAAAGGAGGGCGTTTTCGGGAATAGGTAATAGCCTGGCATTTATTCACGTTCAATTCAAGAAAGTTGTGTTGGCACCAAGTAAAGAAATTGTTGAGATCAGCTTGAAGTAATTGAACATCGGCCATGCACTTAATATGTTTAGATATACGCATGTCATCAGCGTAGATCTGGAGGTCAGATCCTTCAAGGATAAGATCCACATCATTAATAGACAGTAAGAAAATCAGAGGACCTAAATGACTGCCTTGAGGAACCCCTGATGTTGGGCAGATAGGGGTGGAGCTGCATGATCTAAAAAGAACTGTGTATCGACGATCATTTAAATATGATTGAATCCATGAAATAAGTAAAGGTGGGAAGCCGTAGCGTTTCAATTTAAAGATGATGATGTTATGGGAGACTTTGTCGAATGCTTTGCTGAAATCTGTTGCAATCGCATCGACTTCATATCCAGATTCTAAGGAGCAAATGACATCTGATACGAACTCAGTAAGATTGGTGGTCGTTGATCTACCGCTAAGAAAGCCATGTTGCTTAGGAGAGACAAGTGGTTTGCAGTAAAGGAGCAAAATATCGTAAACTATGCTCTCGAACATTTTAGGTATGCAGGAAAGTTTGGCAATGGGTCTATAATTAGAGATATCGTTTTTGCATCCTTTTTTATGAATTGGGATAATAAAAGAGTCTTTCCATGCTTTTGGGAATAAACCCTGGGAAATAGAGAGTTGGAAGAGATCAGTGAGTGGTTGAGCTAAACTGGAGGTGCAGTTTTTAAGAACAACAGCAGGAATCCCATCAGGACCCGATGAAAAGTCGTTCTTCATCAAGCGGATTTTATTAATAACTGAAGACAGGCATATGTTTATGGAAGTAAGGGGGACTTGGGAGCATCTGTTCATGTGATAGAAATAGTTAATACCAACCTCTGTATCTTTAGGAGAAAATGCTTGACCGAAGAAATCAGCAAAAAGGTTAGAAATATATTTTGGATCGGAGGATGAGGAATTGTTGTATTTTAGTGTCGAAGGATAACCATCAGACTTTCTTTTTGAATTTATAAATTGAAAGAAGTGTTTAGGATTTAAAATTAAATCAGATTGAGTTTGAATAATATAACTGGCGTATAAGGACTCACTCAAGTTGGAAAAGTTGTTATAAACTGAGAGATAATTGTTAAAATCATGAATAGACTTCGAGCTGAGATATTTTTTCCAGAGCTTATTCCTCATATTTCTGAGAGAGCGAAGTTCCTTGGTGTACCACGAAGGGGAAGTAGTAAAATTCTTCTGAGGCAGCAGAGGGATAGATTGAGAAAAGCAAATTTGGATCTGTTCATAAAAGGTGGCAATCTTAACGTCGATGTTAGAGTCGTTGGTTATGAAATCAAAGTTAATGTTCCCAATAAGATCATTAAGTTTATCGAAGTTTGCTTTGCGAAAGTTAAAAGATTGTGACGTAAGGGAGTATGGTTGGATATAATCGCATTCAAAAGCAAATGTTAGGGAAATTGGAGGGTGATAATTGTCGATCTTTGAAAGGATATGGTGACTTTGGATGACTTCGGTATTATGAGCATCAGATGAGAAAATCAGATATAACTGTCTGTGTAAGCAGTTTTTTACACCACTCATTTGGGCGAGATTAGAAGAAAGTAGGCGGTCAGTGAAAAGAATCTCTTTTTCCGAGCTGGCGTTGGACGAAATGAAATAAAGCTCATCATCAGATACTTCCCAAATTAATCGTGGAAGATTGAAGTCACCCACGATTATTATATCATCTTCGGGATTAGAAATATCAACAACATGATCAACTGCATCAACTAGAAGCAGGTATTCAGTAGTTGGCTGGGAGGGTGGGATGTAACAGCACAAAATGTAGAGGGAACGCTTGGATACACAGACTTTTACGCATATAAGTTCAAGGTTAGCTGTGTTGGGAATAATAACCAGTGAAGAATCAAGACTAGAATGAAATGCCAATAAAACACCACGTCCGGAGGAGGAGCTTCCAAGCGGATCAATGATAGGACTTGCATTTGAGACTAAAACATCTTTACGGAATACATTGATTAAAGAACTCATTGTTATGAAAATCTGGTGTAAGGTTTGTTTCTGTAAGAGCGTAAACGTCAAAAGGAAGTTTTTGGGAGTTTAAGTAAATATTTGAACTTTTAGTGCGTAGTCCCCTAACATTTTGGTAGTATAAAGATAAGAATTGGGTTTTCGGCTGGTCTGAAAAACGATTGTTAGGAACGAAAGGGGCTATTAACGTATTTTGTCTTAAATTGCGAAAGCTGCATAGAATTAACATACGTAGCATAGGCGGAAAGATCGTTTTCAACATCGGATGGAGTGAGATGAGATATAATCTTATGATATTGGGTAAATATTTTTAAGAGATCAAACATATTAGTCGGACGACCTTCTTGATGTATGGATACCATTACGTTAGTTCTTGTTACGCCATCGACACAGATAGAATCGTGTTTATCGTGAAGGTATGCTAGATACAAACGCACGTTCGCATAAATACGGGGATTTCTAAGGCGAGCTATAACATAGCGCCCATTATCGTTTAGGTCAGCGAATTTTTTTGTTATTTTGACCGACGGTGGAAATAAAGGATCAAGGAAATTATGTGAGGTTTTAGGAGAGTTACAACTATTAGGAGTATTTGGAGTTGTTAGATTATGTGGTGGGTTAAGAGTATGAGAATGGATGAAGTTTTGATATTGTGGTACAGGAGATCGATTGGGTATAGATGGATTTGAGCTTTGGGACAAAATGAAAGAATCACCAGAATATTTTGCTTTTCTAGGAGCTGTAGTCGGGACAGAAACTCTACTTTTTTTGAGTTTATTAGGATCTAAAGTAGGGCCAGTTAGGACAGGAGGTGGTCGTTTTTCGTTACTATTACTAGCAGAAGGATAATAGTTATGAGAACGAGAATCAGACTCAGAACTAGACTCAAATCTAGAATCAAAAAAAGATTTATTAATCCATGGATAGATTGTTATGCCATCAAACTTAGGAATCTTGTTGAAAGGTTGTAAAAAGAGCCATTCGTACTTAGTTGGTATCTCAACTTTGAAGGATCGTAGCTTTTTTGATAAAGGTTGAATAGGGACATCTGAAATACCGTATTTCTTGTTGAATAAAGTTTTTATCCAAGATATGCTCGGTGCCTTAGAAGCGCATTTCAGAAATAAATACGATGAGGATTTTGCATTCGAATGTCTTAAACGCATAAGACGGTTTGCCCATTCAAGGTCTGTCCATAGTGTCCCAAATTTTGTAGTAGAAGAGCTAATAATGGCATTTTCGGCGGAGGTATTCAGGTCTTGCAGTACAGTATTAAGCGAATCGTTTTTTTGGATGTTTTTCGAAGTTGATGAGATTGTGCAGTTGGATGATGGTTGTAAAGTAACAGTTGGCAATAGTGTTGGTGAAGATAGAGACTTATTGTTGATGTTAGTATGCTCGAAGGAGGTGTCCAGGTCTTGAAACTCTATGTGGAGCGATTTGTTGTTGTTATTGATAGACAGGTGTTCAGTCAAGCTATTTTGGTTAGGTGAGCGTTTCCATTCTTCTGATATATTGGATATGGCAATACGGGTGGCAGTGGATTCCCTTATTAACACATCAGCAAGCGCTAACGAATCACTGATGATTTTATCGTGCGTGTTTGTATAGTCTAGGCCGATTGATTTTACAGCATTTGTTTGCTTATTCAAAGTTGTTTCAACCATTGACAAAGTGTCTCGCATCGAGTCTATTGCTTCGATATTTGTTGATAATTCTTGCAAAGGATTTATGGCAGCAATAGCGTTCTTAATTTTTATAAATTGGGTGTTTAGGTGGTTTGGAACCAAATTAATATTATCAACACACTCTGAAAATTTGTTGAGGGCTTGTTTGGATAGATTTTCAATGTTAGAGAGTTGTTTTGTAAAGATGTAGTGATGATTTTTAAGACTCCTTGTGGTGGATTCATTATTCTCGGTCATAAGTTGAATTATTGATGAAGAACTATTGCGAATCTCGTTTTTTAATTCTGATATGGAGTCAGAAAATTGTTCAACTCGCTCATTGTTACATTTAATTGCAAGCATGATGTGTGATAACGTAATGGTCTTACAATCATCGCAGAGATATTGAAAATTGACGTTAAATAAGTCTTGGCTCTTTTGCTTAAGCCAGTACAATCAGGGTGGAAAACTTTACCACAAATACCCCTACAAGTTACCCAATCATTAGTCTTTTCATTTAGGGTGCAGTCATCATTGCCGCAATGTGATACTTTATCCATTTCTTAATCGTTAAATCTCGAACGAGTAAAAAACAATTGCAGTTTTTTTGTTTTTTTAAACAAAAAAAAATGAAAACAAAAATCAAACAATAATGTTCGTTCTAAGTGTACTGGAAAATATTGATATTTCCTTATCCTATACACAAACCGGAATGGCGGATTTAGGATAAAGTTTATTTTGTTGGAAGTTGATAGATGACAGTTTAGTTGACAGTTGACGTAATGAAGGATCGGATTGTTATGATGATGCAATTATGTAAATAAACAAAATCCAAACAAATTGAGGTGTAGTATCAAAAGGTGGATTGCTTGGCAGAACACTACTAAAAAGAACTCACCTAGAAGGTAAGACTGAAAGCAAATGTAGAAAAAGTTAGTTGTTTAGAGATGAGGTTAAGCATTTGCAATTCAGTCACAATCAGCAACGTTGGATGAGGTAAAAGATGATTTTTGCGCTGGCAGTAGCTGCGTAGGCACTCCGGTTGAATCGTTGCAGTATGAAAATGGAAGGCAGAAATTGGGATACAATTTAGATCCAATTATGCTTCATAGGCAGATCATACACTAAAAATGTTTCACTCACCCAGCGAGAAGGAAATAGCATGCAATTAACGGGTGTAATGAATTTGAGAGATTGAAAGTTATTGGGTTCTCTTTTCTCAGTGCAACAAATAGATTAGGTTATACACAAATATGTATGTAGTCTATAACACCAACTTTAAATAGTTTTCTTTGTTAAGGATTTGATAAAAATAAATTTCACTTTATAATTTATTTGATAAAAATAAATTTCACTTTATAAGCTTATGTAGACAGCCACAGTTAAATTAATATTTTATGAAAAGAAAACAAGAAGTTTGGCAAGTAAAATGCACACCAATTAAGTGTACGAAACGACTATAAAATTAACTTCAACTATCAAACATTTCGGCCAGTAGGTTTAACCATTTCCCAAAGTGATTGGAAGGTCGAAGATCCAAGCGAATTAGGTAGGTATATCTTCCTATCATTACTAGTTTTTTTGGAAAATATCATCTTGCCTGAATCTGTTATTCTACTTTTACAGACTAATGACTTGTCCCGACTGCATAACCTACCTGTAGCAAAAAGTTGAAGTTTTCTCAATTTTATACTGCATTTTAATATTTTTTTCTGTGCGCCAAACCAACTTTGCAGTCGGATAAAAGCACATTTTTTTATTTCATCTTCATATGGCCATGAACGCCCTCGACTGTGTACTGTTTTCATCCTCTCGACTTCTTCAATTGTACAAGCTTTCTTCAACTACAAGATTTTGTTTGTTTCAGAACTTTTGGAGCTTTCAATAAGTGCACAGCTATGTTTGATTAACATAAGCTCTTACTTGCTGACAAGAGAAATAGAAGATTGAAATCCTTCAGTAAAATAAAAAGTAAGGAACGATTTTATCTGTCCGATTGCGTGTCACAACAGCTTGTCTTTAATAACCATAATTAAAAAAGCACTAAATTTTAATTCTGTATTAGATTTCCAACTTTGTAATCTCTAGTTTATGTAAAGAATATGCCAACCAACGAATTTAAATAAATAATTTCTGAAAAATTAATTGAATTAGGTAGGTGAAAAAAAACATTCGAAGTTTCAAAGAACTTGTAGATAGTTTTTTTTTTTTGTGTAAATCTTAAGGCCAGTATTTTCAAACCTTAATATGGAGGATCCGTTTAGAATTTTGTAAGTTACGAATTTATTTTTTATTCATTCGTTGTGCTCTTGTTAAATTAATGAATACGTTTTTTTTAATATTATCTTATAACTTATCCTAGGAGATTTAATTCAATAAGCCCTAATTTATTCACTCTCTATAAGATTTAAATTTGCAATTAAAAATGGACAATTAATGAAATTCGTATATAAGCAACGATAAATCTTTAGATTAATACAAGTAGCGAAACGACTACAATTATTGGCACCCCTAAGGAAATTTCAACTCTGATCAACTATAACATATTTATTTGTAGAGTAATTTGAGTATGTTGTATACTATAGTATACTTTATTGAATTCCGAGTTGATTGAGTTTTATAAATAAAGATTTAATTATTTGGATTATATTTATAATGCCAATTTAAAAAAAGGTTATTATTATTGGCACCCTGATATAATTATTGGTACCCAGGCACTACAATTATTGGCACTCTTTAAAATACAAGAACATGATGTTTTAGTCAATGTTTTATAATTTAATTTTGTATGATTTAAGAACACTTTATTTTAAATTAAAAACAATAAATAAATATAGCATCTATAAGTAAATAAATATATATACAGGGTGTCCCACAGTCACCGGCCTAGATGGAATTTAATAAAAGTCGAAAAAACTAAGAGTTTAATTTTCTCGTTTTCGCTACCTTTTCGACTTATAATAATCATATATATTATTTCTGTTGTCAAACTCATTTTTTCTCATTTCTAAAATAGTCAAATCCACTAAAATAGGTATCACTGAATAGGAATTTACACATACTCATGACATTGCACAAAAACTGTATTCTATTTTTCACTATTTTCTTTAAATTTCGGAAATTTCAAATAATTCTATAAAAGAAAAATTTGACATAAAGAATACCTCCCTTTGAATGAGTGAAAGAGAAAAATATGTATTACTTCTGTAATTTAAAATTCTCTTTTTTTTCGCTGCTCCTTGAGTGAGTGGAGAGGAACATTCTTTAGTTACACCATGCATGAATGAAAGAAGCATATTTATTACTTTTGTAATGTATACCTAATCCTCTTTTTTCGCTTGCACATTGAGTGAGTGGTGGAGAAACATATTTGTTACCTACTTCTGTTGTTTGTAATCTTTTTTCTCATTATAAAAAGCCGAATGCATTCATTAAGTATCACTAGATTGCATGAATGAAAGAAACATATTTATTAATTCTTTAATTTAAAATCTTAGAAGAAGAAATAGAAGAACGGGCATATCGAGGAAAAAGTGAGGGTTTTTTTTTCAAAATAGTGTGAGTTACACAAACACAAATGCATTCACACAGGGTCGAAATGCAGTGAGATAGCTACATGCTGGGGCCCCCAAAAGAATTTCTAGCTGTGTTTATGAGAGATATATTTTTGAGATTTAAGTGTAATAGTAAAAAAGCTTATTAAACTAAATAAAAAGTGAAATAAATTTAAATAAAGTGAATACATGCAAAACTTCATTGAAAAAAAAAAATATATAGGTTGGTAACATATGCGGTGCTGCGTTAAATCCTGTAAAAACATCATGTGGAATATGAGACACAATCAGCCCTTGAGATGCAAAAATAAGAAACTCCATATTATACGTGTTTTAACACGATTTAACGCATATTTTTTTTAAATAAAGTATTGCAAATATTCCCTATGTAAACTATTATCTTTTTTATTTAGTGTCTCACTATTTTAACGTTTTGAAGTCTCTAAACACTTTCCTCTAGCTCGGCAAAAAAAAATTTAACTATTGTTGTTGTGTCAAAGAGTCATTGTTAAAAGTGTTAACTGTGTAATATTCCGTTTAAGAACGATCAATGTTAAAAATATTGTTGGTATGTCAGTCGAAAGGGGTCGAAAAAAAATCAAAACACATTTAGAATGAAAATAATCAAAGACATTTTTTTATTGCATCACAATTTATGAGACAAAATATTATGATCACTTAAATGCATATCTATAATATTTAAATTAAATTCTTCTAATATGTTCATATCAATAATAAAAAGAATTTATTTATTTTGTTCAAACATTCTATTTGAAAATTTATTTATAGCCTTATTGAATGTGCCAAATTTTCGCACGGGTCTTCTGGTGTTTATTATTTTTGATTTCGTTTCTTTTAACTGGATTTAACTTTGCCCAACTGCAGACAATTTTTGAATTTTTTTTTTTGTATTTAAACAAGAACAATTAATAGTTTTTACGCAGCTTGCAACGCAATTTATTTAAACCCATTTTGTCTGTATTTTTATGCCTTTTTTTCATTCTTATATCAGTTTCTTACAAAAACACGTTATTAAGTATCTTTTTTTATTATGCCCAATTTGCAAATTTTAGGCTACATTATATTCTTTTTAACAAAAAAATCCATTTCAAATTATTAAAACTAAAAAATGGAAATTGAAGAAAATTCGAATGTTGGATTCTTATTCAGTAGCTTAGACTTAGTTCTTTTTCCGTTTAAGCAAATATTCAAACTTTTCGGAATTTCCTTTTTTCGTTTTATTTTGTTTATAATTTTGAACTTATTTTTTGTCAACAACATAATATAAGCTGTTGTTTAGAGAACAAATAATGGTTTCATAAGAAAAGGGTACTTAATAACAGGTTTTTGTAAAAAAAAATGATATCAAAGTCAACATAAAAAGCGGGAAGCCCGCTATCGGCATAAACAAAAGTTTTAGGGTGGGCAAATACTGCTAAATAAATTATATTGTTTAAAGGAAGGGACCAGAATTAGGTTTAAACTCCATGAAAATTCAGTTAGTTGAAATCATTGAATTACTTTCATATAGTTTCCTACCTAGTTTCAAAGGAAACAAAAAAATATTATTTTTCATTTCATTGCAAATTTAGTTAATTAAATCAAATAAAATATGGTGCAGTGCATTAACGCCCACGGAATTAACACCCGCGGATGTTAGTTCCCAAAAAAAAGGAATTAATCCCCACGGGTGTTAATTCCTTCTAAAATTAGGAACGAGCAACGGCGGGCTTCAATTCCTTTTTCTGGTAGGTTTTAATTCCAATTTAAAATAGAAATAAATCCCATCTGGAAGGCACCTATGGTATCAGTCTGCTTTTAAAGTTTTTTGTACTAAATAGTACATTGGGTGGTTCAAAGATTTTAACTCCCTTTTTCAAAGTGAAGTGTGGGTCTTAATACATGCCAATTCCAAAAAGCAACAACCACCCGCGGGTCTTAGATTTTTTTTTTTTGTGGTTGGCCTTATTACCACTTTAAAAAGGAATTAACCCCGCGGGTGTAATTTCTTTTTTTTTTTTTGTGAAATAACACCCGCGAGGCTTTATTCCGTGGGCGTTAATGAACTGCACCGAAAAATATATGTATTTTTAAAAGGCAAACTGAATGTGTCGTCAACCAATATTAGCATTTAAGACGTTGCTCCCTTTTTTCGAACAAACCTTACAAGAAGAAATTGGAAGATAAGTTACTTTTAAACATTTAATATGGTATTCTGGCAGTTTGTTCCAACTGAAATCAATAACGGTTGAATTATACAACTATTGGCACTCATAAAAGTACAATTATTGGCACCCCTTTTATTAGTAAAACAATAACTTTTTTAAAAAGACATATTTAAAAACGGCTCATTTAATGTATTATTAACACATTAAAAAAAAATTATTAAAAAAAAATTAAAGGGAAGCAAACTTAAAAAATTTTAGGTCCTTAACCAAAACCTTGGAAATTTCGAAGATTTTTCAAATTTTGTTAGTGTGTTTTTACTTTCACTTGTAAAACAGAGTTAAAAAAGAATGTCTTAAAACTAAAAACGCGGATATATGAGAAAAATGTTAGAATTCAAAATAAATAATAAATGGACTTTCGGACACCGGGTTACAGAGAAAATGACTACTGAATGATGGAGTGCCAATAGTTGGGTCAAATATTTGGGGTGCCAATAATTGTAGTCTTTACGATATCTAGGTTTTAAATTTCAAAGTTGTGTTTATTTAATATTTATTTAACGGAATTACCAAGTACGTACGCGTGAGCGGGACAGAGGATCCAAGAACGGAGTTAAAATCCTTGAACCCGCGAAGCGTGCCGCCCAAGTTACTGTTTATTAAAAATAAACTAAAAGCACGCCAACTGATAACAGAAGCGCCTTCTTGGCGATTGAGCATTCCCTAAGTGGAGCGACGGAGACAGAAGACCCAACAAGGGAGTTTAAATCCTTAAACCCGCAAAGCGGGCAACCTAAGGTACTCTTGTTTAAGAAAACTAAAACAATAAGAAAGCGAATTTTAAAAACAAACTTTCAACGAGATCTACGTTGAAATTTTGTTTGGACAAATCGCCCGAAATTGAGGAAAGAACCCCCAAATTTTACAAAAACAATTTACATTTTCAATTTTTCGATGATATTTCCATTTTATTTTTTTTTTTGGGTCATATACAATGTTTTTGGGCCATAATTGTTTTTGAAAATGATAATTTGTAATACTTATTCCCTTAACTAAGCATAACTCTTCACTAACTCGGGTTTATAAATATAGATGTAATTGAACCTAAAATCGATTATTATCGATTTCTTTTTGATGGTTCATAGTTATTTAAATTTTTGCTGCAGCGTGTAGGAGATGGTAGTTTGGCTCTATGTAGATTGGATGGTGGGGGTGAGAGTTGTCTATTAAAATTAATTTACGAATGAATATTATTTTTGAAAAAATACTTTTTAATGAAGATTTTAAATTTTTGAAGAGTCAATAAATTGGGACTTGCTATTTGAAATTTGTGTATAAGTTATGGTTTTGTTTGAAGGATACATCATGTATATTAAGGCCTTGTTTTGCTAACTGTGGGTCGCGACCCCTAGGGGGCTGCAAGGAGATTATTTGGAGATTGCGGTACAAAACTATTACCCTTATTAGACTTTATATTTCTTCATCGCGAATAAGTAAAATCTGGTATAATGAAACTGGGGTATAAAAGGTGTTTAGTATTTGTCGCTTTTTAAATAACTGACAAAGTATTATTTGAATGTGCGGGTTGCAAGAATGTTTTTTTTTTAACAAAGTACTTAGAAAGTTTGAAGAACACTGAAGGAACAACTTTTTTCTCCTTAGTATTACAAACGTACATTATGTATAATATTCACATATCTTTAAGTCCTTTCATTGACAGCTGGTCGATATAAGAAGTTGTATAATAAACTTTTCCTATTTTTTTGGAATCGTTTACATTTTATTTAAATCACGTCGTAAACAGTTTTAAAATGAAAAGAATGATGGATATCCCTACACAATAGAAGAATTATTTACAAAGCTGTTTATAAACATACAAAAAAGCAAAAACCAACCTTTCTTAAATTTATTCAATCCTTTAAAAGACATTAGAATAGATTTTGTATAGGTTATATCAATGTTATGTACATGTTATTATAGATCAAAAAAGAATGTCAATGAATAAGAATGATGTGAAAACAACTTACCTACAACTGTTTAAACAAAAATCGGTGCTAAGAGGGTATACAAATTTAACTTATCCCTTCTTAAGTGATTTGAATTATATTAGGGATAAGGAAATAGCATGGGCATCCTTCTCTTACAGGAAAGTTATTGCAAGAAAACAACACGATTTAAAATTTTAATGGTGAGACATGTAACGACAACGAAAGAATACACCTGCAGTGTATTGATGACATATTATTATATAGTAACTTTAAAATCATGTTTAGTCCCATCCAAAATCTTATTTGGGTAGATATATTTAATATTAGGTATACCTAACTCAAAAAAAAACAATTTTTTATTTTATTTAGTTTTACCCTAATAAATCATGTTTAAATTTTCAATCTTTATGTATGTTTCTGCTTTTCCACTAAAACGTCAAGTAAATATATTATGATGCTGACGGTTTAAAAAAAAAGTTGTAAGTAGGTACGTTTTTATTATTTAAGAGGCTATTTCTGAGTACTCCAATATTTACATTGGTCTTATAACAGCTGAACAATTCATATCATGGACTACCATTAGTATACCAGTGGCGAATCTAAAATTTAATATATCTAATTTTTTTATAATATGATAATTAATTTAATACCTGTACTGACAAGTTTTCTTAAACAGATTATAGTTAATTATCGCAAACCGTAATGTCCAGTGAAAATAGATTTTTGCAATGAAAAAAATTGTAAAAAAGGCTGAAATTTGGCAAACACATTAATAATAAGTAGTAGCCCGTAGCGTAATGGTTAGTGCGTTTGACTGTCACGCTGGAGGTCTGGATTCGCTTCCCAGCCTCGTCCACCTAAAAACTAAAAAAAAATTTTTTTTTAGGGCTACTGCCTCTTGCGAGGAATTGACAAATGCTCCAAGAGTATCACTTGTCCACGAATAAGTGCTTCTCGCCTAGCCGTTCGGATTCGGCATAAAATTGTAGGTCCCTTCCATTCCTATCGACAGGCGCACACTGGAATGGTTGCGAGTTGTTAGTCACTAGGCCCTGGTTCTTCACGAGCCGTTGTGCCACCCAATTTATTTATTTCTTATATTAATCATGAGACACGAATAGTTCAAGCTGCACTTTATTTAGAATTTTATCTCTAATCCCAAAATTAACAGACAGATGAAATCGGGTTTTGTATTTTGTTTTGTGATACTCTATAGTGTTTTGCTTGAACACGAACACAATGGTTTCAAGGAAGGGCCGCGCCGCTTTGAAAATTTTCAGTGCCACAGTAAAGTGAAAAAATCAAATGTTTTATGCGTAATTAAAAGACAAATTATAAATATTGGAATTTTATAATGAAGATGCAATTAATCCTGATTCGTTATATTTAATTTATTTCCTAACCGATCAATTTCACGTAGTAGTTAGGATGCTCTATACTGCGTCGCGCTCTCCTGTGTTCTAGCAAAAAAAATATTTTTTCCTGGCAGCAACCCGTCAGCTTTTTATATGACGTTTAAATGAGCGCTGAATGTTTCACAAGGTGTGTTTGTTTTGTTCATCTTGCAAATCCAACATGTTTTCGACAGGTTTTATTTAAAACTTGTGTTTTATCAAAACTTGTGGTTTAGCAAAAATGTATGGGAAAACTTGTGTTTTCGAACTAGGTTTTCAGCCAAAACCGATATTTTCGCGAAAACCAGGTTTTGGGTTTGGTGTGAAAAGGCTATTAGTGTACCTCATTTCGATTTCGATTATTCTTCTGGAATAACATGTATAAGCTATCCTAGATAGACTATCGTTGTTATAACTCACAACTGAGTACAGTCATTATTATTTACTTTGACTGAATCTTATAATATTATGCTGAACACCGTGAAATAAAAGGCCTACCGACTGGGGACCACAAAAAAAAGCACCTGGTACGCAACCGCTACGGTGGTTGTGGAAGGAAATGCACAATTTGGTTAATTTACCTATACTTGCAAATTTTTGAATGATGGCTTTAAAAAAGTTGTTAACTGGTGTAGTATTTATAATAATAAAGTCAAAACTATGTATTTTAAAATTTTCTAGGTAATTTGGTTCTGCGGTTCAGTTTTCCACACGACAAGCGATTGGTCGATTACAATTGTTGAAATTCTTCATAAATATTTATTCGCAGTGTGTTCATAAGCATTTTATTGGCTTGGCCACGGCAAAGATTATTTCAATTGGAGTTTTATTAAAAAATCAGTAAACAAAAAACGAAAACATACTTTGAATAATTGAGTGTTACGCGACCACATTAGTGGCTGGAGATTGGAGGCAGATAAAATTCTTCGACAAATCTGTGATGATTTTACTTTGTGAGACATTCTATCTAGGGCTGGCCATGAGACTTTTTTAAGTCTCGTCTCGGCCTCGTTAAAATTAAAAATTTTCAGTTTCGTCTCGGTCTCGTATAATTAAGTCTCGTCTCCGAAAAATACAATTTTCGCCCAACTTGTTGATTATTGGAACGAAATATTTTCGATTATAGTTTGAAAACGTGCAGAAGAAAATAAATATTTAACTTATATTGGATTTTTTAATTTATTAGACTCTGTAAATTTCGGTCCAAATAAACAGTCTCGTCTCGGTCTCGTGTCGGTTGCTTAAAAGCCAGTTAACTAATAGTCCACATCGTAGAATTACTTTTAAGTGTTTCCACGGTGGCAACACTGGCAGACCGGAGATATAAGGGTTATCTTCTGACCATGTTGAAACACGAAATTTCACATAAATTAGCCTATAAATCGAGAACCAGACATCGGTTGATATCGTGGAATGTCTCGTTAGATTAAGAATACTTGATGCCATAGGAATGTGTTCACTATTTGACCCCTCCCCCACCCTTGTACGCGGGGCGAGCAAAATACCCTCGGCCAGGCGCGAACGCAGGGGGGGGGGGGTTTGGGGGGTTCAACCACCACCACCAACCCCCCCCCCCCCCCCCGAAATGTATGAATTTAACTTCCTCGCCATACAATTTCACTCTTAATTTTTGAGTTTTCAGTTTAAAACCCCCCCCCCACCAAATTTTTTCCTCCGTTCGCACCTGCCCTCGACGGATAAGTGTTTTTATTTGTCAGAAAATAATGGTTATACGATGTATATTCATACAATTTTAAGATGAGCGTCGACGTAGAATTACATACTCTACAGCATATCCGAAGTCCATTTTCATCCATGTATTAGTTTTTCATATAACCGCTTTCAAAACGGTGCAAGAATATCAAACCCCTATTATATTCGTCTTGGTATAAGCATATGGTACATGACCTTAGGGTAATTTTTAATGCCCAATATTATGCAATCAAAATAATTTCAATATAATTTCCCTAGAAAAAGTTATAGCCTTTTTATAAAATGACGACTAAATTTTCAGTGAAAGCTCGTTTTCCAAATTTCTATGGTATGGTGATGAAACTTGGCCCACATGTCTCATTTGTCGTAAGAAATAAGAATCAAAAGAGGCCATAAAAATAGCTGAGGCTAAAGGTTGTTTTTTTGAGTGAAAGGGAAAAGTTTAAAACTATGCCCAGTAAACCCCCCCAGAACTAGTACGTTGATGAAAGTTGGAAGGAATGTTTTGTTTTTTTATTATTACCAAGAATAAAAAAGATAAATCAAATCTCTATTGTCAAAGGTGGTTTTTGAGGGAAAATATTTTATCTGCTCAACCAATACATTAATTTTTCCATTAAAACGGCCATTACTTTCTTAATGGTGATTGTATCGTCTTAATTTTACTTGAATTGGATTAAGCGTTAAAAAATACTTTAAAATCATGTACCATATTATATATTTCTACCTCGATAACATAAAAATAAAATATTGGGTTTATAACCCATATTTTCCTTCCGTCTAAAAAAAACACCTCTGGAAGCAATATATTTGCATCGAGCCTTTTGAGTCTTGGTTCCTACAAGAATTAAGACATTTATACCAACTCTCAAAAACATACCAGTTTTGGAAGGGGTTTACTGGTAATAGTAATTCACTTTTCCCTTTCACTCAAAAAAAAAACACCCTTTCGCCCCAGATATTTTTATGGACTCTTTTGATTCTTATTTCTTACGACAAATGAGACATGTGTGCCAAGTTTTATCACCATTCTATTGAAATTCGGTAATGCTATGCTCGTTTCATTGAAAATTTATTCGTCATTTTATAAAAAGGTTATAACTTTTTCTAGAGAAAGTATATTGAAATTTTTTGATTGCATAAGATTAGACATTCAAAATTACCCTAAGGTCATGTGCCACATACTTAGGTTATACCTAGTTGAATATATAGGGGTTTAATAAACTTCCGCCTTTCCCTCCCATTTTGAAAGCGATTATACAAAAAACTAATACATGGATAAAAATGGACTTTGGATATGCTGTAGAGTATGAAATTCTACGTGGCCGCTCATCTTAAAATTTTATGAATATTCATTTTATACTCATTATTTTCTAACAAATAAAAACCCTAATCCTGCGAGGGTATTTTGCTCCCTCCGCGTACAAGAGTGCGGGAGGGGTCAACAAATTAACATATTCCTATGGATCTAAGTATTTTAAATCCAACGAGACATTCCACGATATCAACCGATGTCCGGTTCCCGATTTATAGGCTAATTTATTTGAAATTTCGTGTTAAAACATGGTCCGAAGGCAACCCTAATATCTCCGGTCTGCCAGTGTTGCCACCGTGGCAACAATTCTTAAAAGTAAATTAAGGATGTAGACTATTAGTGTATGACAGGTAGGTACCGTTATTTTTTGAGCTAAAAAAATTTCAAATTCCCCTCTAGGGAATGACATAAGAACCTTAAGTCCAAAGTTTGAAGAAAATCGCTTCAGCCGTTTATGCTGCAGGTCGAGGTACTGACAGACAGAGTTGCGAGACCCACTTTTTTCGCGTTCTCATCGTAATATTAGGGAAAATTATTATCTCGAATTTTTTTGTTTGCACGAATCCTAAACTTGCCCTATACTACGTATATCGCAAGTAAAAATAGAACAAAACTGTAAGGTTAAGATACAAATTTTATTTTAACAAATGAAACACTATATTGAAATATAAAAGAGAAACAAAAGAGCGCGTGTAACTCAGTACTCGTAGCAAAAGTGAAACTTCTTTGGCGATCTAAAAATCTCTATATGTATACGGATATTAAGCTTATATGCGAAAAATGAAGCTATGTATGTGTTATTTATCAAAATGATCGATGGGTTAGGGTTGTAAACTTGAAAATTAAATAATAATGGTGAAAATTTAAAGTAAAAAAAGGAATAAATCGGTTTATGGAAGTAGGTTTTCCGACTAATGTAACGCCGAATTTTTGTGAAACGACTAATCAATGATCTCAGCATTGCACATGTGGCGTTACATTTTTTCGTTTCACAAAAATTCAACCTTGAAATTTCACTCTCAAAGAAGTTTCATTTCAAAAAAAATTATAAAGAAAGATATGTAAGAATGTAAATATAAAATATGTATGTATGCATTTCAAACTTTTATATTGGTTAATAAAGCTGTTAATAATAATAATAAGTTAAGCGTGAATACATTTAAGCTTATTCTATCTGACGAAAGATGATTTCTTGTAAAAGCATTTTATTAATTATTAAAATATTGTAAATACTAATTTCATTTTCAAACTGAAGATTGAATTTGCTTTAAATAACTTAAGCTTTATCTATACCGAAAGCTACAAATAAGTCAAGATGCTTACATCTCTGACTAGAATACCTTGAATTCTTTTTAGGTTTTATTAGTCTTTATTGTTTTTTTTTTTATAAAATATACAAAAAAAACTAAAAAAAAAAGATTTAGATGCATAATGGCTCATGTGGCGTTCTTTTAAATTGTAGTATCTACAAATATGACCAAGCTCATAGGTACGTTAAAGATAACCAACATATCTAATAGGTATAACAAACGGAAATTCACAAAATAATTCTCATACCTTTTTTCCACACGAAATTACACTTTTAATTATAAACAACATACCGATACCTACAAATAGAGTGCAGAGTGCAGCAAAAAAAAAGCACACCTGTATTATTTATCAATTATTAACGAAGTCGTACCATGGATTGGAAAAGGTTTACTTTAATGAAACTGTTTCAAAACTTGTTGGTTTAGCCCAAGTCCAATGTGTAAATTGTCAAAGTAAAGGACTCTATCCCCCATATTGATAAATGGAGCTAGCGGCCGGCGTGTTGCTTTTAACTCGTGGATTAGGAGTTCAATTTCTGCCACTTACGAGCTAGCAAAATCAATAAGGAAGGTGGTTTAGCGAAGGGTTAACTAAGAAAAGTTAATATATGCTCTAATTCACGAGTTATCTCTTAATCCATGCTTACACGAAAGCTCGAAAGTTACAGGTGAGATAATCGCTGTTTTTATTAATATGGCTGTATACATATTTGTAACTGTACACGTTACATGTTTGTTATTAAATCCAAATACCTAATACCCAAATTAAAATTCATAAAAATAAATTCAAAACTTAAATTGGATTTCTGAAAATTTAATATTAAATTTCTCTACAGATATTCTATTTCTAATTTTTTATACTCTTACCATCCTGGGCTACATAACTACCCATGTGTAGTAGGTACCTACATATATGTAATGAATGTATACAATATTGTTGTGGGACCATCAATACCGACCACACATCGTCAATAAATCCTTGATGAATTTTATTAATTTTATTGCAGAGTAACTCATGCTGACATTTCATTAAGTGACGAGTTTTTTGCTAAATTAATTTTAATTTTTTTTTAATAACTTATATCCCTCTTCTGTTTTTTTTATCAAATTTTTTCTTTTTCTTTTAAGGATTGCCATGGACCACAGACTGGAAATGGTGTTCCAATTCAGGACGATACACAAAATTATATTGTTATAAACGGATTTCAAAATGCAACTCACACTCAAGTTGAGTTCTTTCGTCAAATTGAAACATGTGATCCATATGATCTGCCGCTAGGGGTAGGTACCTTTTAATTTGTGCTTTATTTAATACCCTTATAACTAATAAAAACTGATGAAAAATAAAATGTTCTCCTAGCAACATATTAAAAAAAATATCAATAAAACTTTGTTATATTCTAGTACCTACCTATTATATGAAGTTGTGTTAGTACTTACCTATGACTTAATTTTAAGTTATTGATTCCATTATATTCGTAAGAGCTTATCCAAAAAGACTTTAAACTGAAATGAAATGCCAGAATCCGTTAGTAAAATATTTGACTCAAGACTTTTGACTAGGGAGAAAAAATACATTATGTTTCTATTATATAAATATAGAAGGAAACATATCGTCACCTTATTGCAAGAACTAGGTTACTTGATATTTTAAAAGTTGGATATATCGTAGAACCGTTCTATAGTTTGTAGCTTCCTGAGAACGATGAAAACTTTTATTTATTTATTGTAAACTTTTAGAAAATATGCTAAGTTTTGATGTGTGGTAATTTAATAAATAAAATTTATTAGACAAAAAGTTGATTTATTTTAAAAGTAGAAAGTCCCGTTACTATACATTTTTAGAGGGTTTAACAGGTGCCAAACTTATAAAAATAACCCTTCTCAACTGTTTGATTGTTAAGGTGCCGTTTTTCAAAACCGACATATTTTTCTCTTATACTGATTTTCGGCTAAAATAAGCACAGTAGAGACTTAAAAATTGAACATTCGTGATCCAGTGCCACCTTTCAATTTCAATCGATTTATGGCACGATACGAAGAACGAACTTTTATCTTCAAACCTGATTTGCGGCCAAACTATACGTCCAAGACGCTCCAGACCTTTTTTTTCGCTAAACGTGACTTAGTGAATGTCACCTTTCAATCGATATATCGCAGCATACGAATTTATTGTATTTTGTATACACATATAATTTATTTTTTTTTAGAAAGCAGTATCAGAAAACGCTTTAGATTTCAAAGTGTGATGACCCGAAAAGTGCTTTCTTGAAAGTAAAAAGTCGCTTCCAGAAAAGACTTTCCTTTCATAGTGTGTGCTCTCTGAAAGCACTTTCAGAAAAATCGAATTTTCGAAACGTTTTATGAAAGCATTATCCTTTCAGTGTGTGCCGGGACCTTTAATGTTGATTTAAATTAACGTTTTGAAAACTAGGCCTTGTAGCCCAGTCAAATTCGACAATATATTCGCAAGGCGCGATGTAGTTCTGCATATTTTATATGTTGTTGGAGCATGTTAGAGTAGTCTCTAGCTAAGTTTGCAACTTCGAAAAACCTGTGATCGGTGCAGGAAAAATGCAATAGTGAAAAAAACGTTAAAATCAACCCATTTTTTCCGACATTTTCCTTTTTAAATTTGAAAATATGCTACTTTTTTTGTTTCTATCTAACCAGGAATAAAAAAAAAATCTGAAAAAACTAAGTCATTTTGAAGTCAAAATTTGTTAAATTCTGGAATCAAGTAGTCTAGAGTATTACAAGATGAAATTCGAAAATTCGATTTAAATTGGTCAAACATTTTTGGCAAGAAACATGATGTTAACTAAGTGCAACAAGCAAAAACAAAGTGCAACAAACAAACATTTCAGACTAATTTTTTTCAAATGTTTTCTTTGTTAGGTACTAGTTATTGTTATTGTCTATTTGATTCTCAGTCATACGCTGAAAAACCCGATGGCTCTAGGAATTTTAGTTTTCAAAATACTAATCAAATTATGAGCCAACCAAGAAGAATCCGACTTTCAGCTACATTTTTTCTTGTTTTACTTGTTTAAATGTTCTAAAGCCATCAGGTTTTCAGCGGTTGACTGAGAATCAAAAATCAAAAACAAAATAATTTCAAATTAGTTTGAAATTTTTGTGTTCAGTTTTTTTACTATGTTCACTATAACAACTTTATTTAAAAATAATATAAAAGAAGGGATTTCTGGGTTTGCAAAAAGAGTATAACACGTTTTATGTCAATGTTTTTTTGATAATTGTCCCTCCAGCCTCTACAAGGGGGTAATAGACTCCTCTCTTTCTTGTACGAGTTTTTGATTGTCTCGACCCCAACCTACGCGCTCTAACTTTTTGTATACCTTAGGTGAATCACCCTGTAGGTAAATTCAATTGATGGACGGAGACTTTTTTTTTATGAATCTTAAAGTGTTGGATTCAATAAATTTTGGTTTTATTTTTTCGAAAATAAAAATGTGGGTTTTTATTATTTTTTTTTTTTTTAATTAAAAGTTTTTCTTTCGTTTATAGTAATTTTATCTCAAATTTAAGTAGTAATGTGAAGAATATTTTTGCAAACAAGATGTACGGAGACTTTTTGGACTATGTGTATATCCTCAAAACTATGGAGTAAATATTTTCCGACACCGTAGAATCTTCTGATTTCGTGCAACGGTGGGTCTTGTGGAATTTTCTTCTAGGAATTTTAGTTTTCAAAATACTAATCAAATTATGAGCCAACCAAGAAGAATCCGACTTTCAGCTACATTTTTTCTTGTTTTACTTGTTTAAATGTTCTAAAGCCATCAGGTTTTCAGCGGTTGACTGAGAATCAAAAATCAAAAACAAAATAATTTCAAATTAGTTTGAAATTTTTGTGTTCAGTTTTTTTACTATGTTCACTATAACAACTTTATTTAAAAATAATATAAAAGAAGGGATTTCTGGGTTTGCAAAAAGAGTATAACACGTTTTATGTCAATGTTTTTTTGATAATTGTCCCTCCAGCCTCTACAAGGGGGTAATAGACTCCTCTCTTTCTTGTACGAGTTTTTGATTGTCTCGACCCCAACCTACGCGCTCTAACTTTTTGTATACCTTAGGTGAATCACCCTGTAGGTAAATTCAATTGATGGACGGAGACTTTTTTTTTATGAATCTTAAAGTGTTGGATTCAATAAATTTTGGTTTTATTTTTTCGAAAATAAAAATGTGGGTTTTTATTATTTTTTTTTTTTTTAATTAAAAGTTTTTCTTTCGTTTATAGTAATTTTATCTCAAATTTAAGTAGTAATGTGAAGAATATTTTTGCAAACAAGATGTACGGAGACTTTTTGGACTATGTGTATATCCTCAAAACTATGGAGTAAATATTTTCCGACACCGTAGAATCTTCTGATTTCGTGCAACGGTGGGTCTTGTGGTGCAAACAAAGTTAAAATCTAAAATTTGAGCTGGTATCTCTCCACTTACTCAGAATTGTTATAAATTATATGGAGCACTTTCGATATTGTTGTAATAGAATGATGAAGTTTTATAGAGAGTTAGGGGTCTTGGCATATCCAAAAATGTCCACTGCTTACCTTTTGCAATGAAAATGCATTTTTCCTTGAAAAAATGCTATTCACTTGAAAAAAAATGTTTAAACATATTTAATTGGACATTTTATTAACTACTATATAATTATCATAAAGAAAACAAACAAATAAATACAATACATTTTCTACTATAAATAAAGTCAACTTTTAAAATCTTCATAAACTTATGCTCAAATAGATTCAATGAAATTATTGTCTGCTGAACCATGGATATCAAATGAAGAATTTTTAACTTATATTTTGGCATACATATTCCTTTTGCATATTAAATAAATCGCTAACAGTAAGACCTGCAAATGATTAATGGGGAATTTTATTAAATATAATAATTACAACCGATTAAAAGGGTCCTCTTACCATGAACACTTCGAAAGCTCATCGGATGCATGTTCTGGAAAAATGCGATCAAATGTTCGTGGCCGCTTAGAACTGCAACACAAATTGGTGGAATCATCGATGATAAAGTAAAATCAGTGTAGCTTCGATACTTCAATAATTCACTGACCACGTCCAGGGAGCCAGCATGTGCTGCCAGTGTCAATGCATTTTGTCCTGATGAACGCGAGCATTTGAGAAGATAAATGTAGATATAATATGAATAATTTATTAATGTATGTATCATGGTGAGATTGCAGCGTTATCATTACCAAAATAGTTAATTGCATGCAAATTAGCATTAAATGTCAAGAGTACACGCACAGCCTCTACGTTACCCAGGTAGCAGGCTTTAAGAAGAGCTGTATTGCCATAGAAATCGACGGCTTCTAATTGCTGTAGAGTACATGCAGCGCATGCTTTCATTAATCTAAGGTCTTCATTGAGTTTGAGGTTATGGACGGCTAGAATATTGAAATAAACTTAACACTTGAAATTAAGCTTTGCAGGGGACAGTTTACCGAAACTATTTTTGTTCATTTTCATCAATTTGCACGCAAAACTAATTTGTATTTTTAATAACTTTTTTTTTAATTATGAACACTAGCTATTTTCACACTCAACACTTTTGAAATATCACAAAATGTTATGCGTAGACCATGAGAATACATGGAGAGCTGATGTACAAGAGCACAAACAACTCGGTCAAATTAAACTAAAATGCATCACGACTGGGTCACATCTTGATGTTGCTTCTGTTGCTCTGGGCTATGCATATACATGGGCATATTATTTGAGTTATGAACAAGGTCGTACGCAGGATTTCGATTAGAGGAGGGGTAAGCTCAAACAAAAACCAGATCCGCTGAATTTTATGTTTATTTACATAGTTTGTTTTAAATTTAAAAATTTGCGCCTACTTTCTAAAGCTTCTACTAGAAAAATCGAAAACATAAGCAGTTATAGTATTGAAACCTTATTTTTTTTTAGTATAAATGCTCGAAAGATTTCCGGCAACTGAAAGTTAAAGTAGGTAAGTCTTCCCTCGAAAACTGCATTTGCGTTAAATCGGGTTCCATTTATTTGCGGGATTAACTAACTCAGGTTTAAGTCAGAATTTATATCTCCACTGAAAAACTGTCCCTTTTACCAACGTGAATATTGAATAAATCATTGTTGTGGCATAAAAACTTTGTCTACTTTCATAAAGATTCTGTTTCAAATTTATTTAGAGCTTACACCTTTAGTGTCAGTGCACAAATATTTGTATTTCGAATCAAATATTGTAATCCATGGACTTCAGCCAATTATTTAAGGTTCAACCACGGTTTATGTTTAGAATTAGCTATTATGACCTCAGTTAATCTGCCGGAATGGGTGATTTAAAAAATATTTGATTAATGGTTCAAAAGCTGAGCCATGTTTGTATAACTGGCCCTATAACGGACTAAATACTTTCTGTTTAGTACTCACTTTATCGAAGCAGGCTTAATTTTAATCATGAAAAAATAAAATAATAAAAAAAAACTGATGTTCGTCGTAATTTATTATATATAATTGGAAGTAAAATTAAGGGATTTTTCTGAAATTTACTGATAAAAGAAAAATTTTTAATACATGAAACATCATTTAAAAATTTTTTAGTTCCTCAAACAAAATTGCAGCAGATAAGTTTCAATTAGGGGGCAACTGCCCCCCCCCCTTGCGCACGCCCTTGGTTATGATACTGCTTTATAAATGCAGTTATTACTAGAGAAAAAAGTGGAAATCATGATGTACTTAACTATAAAATAAATAAATCGGGTAGCACAACGGCTCATGAAGAACCTGGGCCTAGTGACTAACAACTCGCAACCATTCCTGTATGCGCCTTTCGACAGGAATGGAAGGGACCTACAATTTTATGCCGAATCCGAACGGCTTGACGAGAAGCACTTATTCGTGACAAGTGATACTCTTGGAGGATTTGTCAATTCCTCGCAAGAGGCAGTAGCCCTGGAAAAAATCTTTTTAGTTTTTTAGATGGACGAGGCTGGGAAGCGATGTACTTAACTAGGTTGTAAGAAATACGCTAGGTGTAAAACAATAACAATATTTTATAACAACGCGAATGCTCTATAAGGTTGATAACGACTTTCTTCAAAATTTAGTGCGAAGGAGACAAAAACTGATTTTACTTTCGTGTACCTATGTGTGTATGTACCTACTCATTAAATTTTTACAATAGAAAGGATTCGTGAATTTTAGGACTAAAGTTATATAAATATAAAAAGTATTACTTTTATATAAAATCTAAGAAAAAAACATTCAATTTATTGTATACTAGTCGAACCGTGCTCGCGTCACTTCGCAAACTCTTAAAAATGATATATTTTTGTTGCTATAGGTAGTTATATTAAAAGAAAAAAAAAGACTTTGATTTTGTTGGTATAAATACCTTTCCTACCTAAACATGTATTTTCTTTTTATCTTAAGCTTCCGGATACACAATGTGCTGGTAGTTTAGCCATTTTTTATTATGCGAGGTGTCAAATTTATCAAAAAATGCGGTGTTTCAATTTTACGATTCATATCTTTATACACACATTTAATACTGATGTGAAAAAAATATGACAATCGGTTTCTTATATATTTCTGTTTCTTTTTTTCGTGAAAATAATGTATTTGATAGTGAAAAACTATCCACATGAGAGCCACCAACGAATGACTGAACAAACGGGATTTAAAACATTTATAAACCTAAATTCCTCACCAAATTTAGGCAAAATGGAAAAAAACATAATTTAGATTTATTTTATTCTTCTCAAATTTGCATTTTAGTTGCTAATACAAGAAAATTTTGAGAAACCAAATATTGGTCGTCGCCAATAGCCGAAATTCGTAACGACCAATCTATTTTCTCAAATTTCTCATATTTGAGCAATCGAAATTCAGATTTTATAATTTTAAAATTTAACTTAAATAGAATTCTACCATTTGACTAGATTTTGTAAAGTATTTAGGTTTAATAATGTTTGATTTCGTAGTAGCCCGTAGCGTAATGGTTAGTGCGTTCGACTATCACGCTGGAGGTTTGGGATCGCTTCCCAGCCTCGTCCACCTAAAAACTAAAAAGTTTTTTTTCAGGGCTACTGCCTCTTGCGAGGAATTGACAAATCCTCCAAGAGAATCACTTGTCACGAATGAGTGCTTCTCGTCTAGCCGTTCGGATTCGGCATAAAATTGTAGGTCCCTTCCATTCCTTTAAAAAAAAGGCGCACACAGGAATGGTTGCGAGTTGTTAGTCACTAGGCCCTGGTTCTTCATGAGCCGTTGTGCTACCCGATTTATTTATTTATTTATAATGTTTGATTTCCCATTTCATTGTTCATTCGTTGGTCGTTGGTCGTTGGCCGCTCTCATGTGAATGGTCCATTAATGGTTCCTTAACTAAATGACACCTGTTTAAGGTATTTTCATTATTTTTGATAAAAAATGGAAAATAATCCATTTTTGTTGTTTGGGGCATATTTGGCACATTGAGCAGAAAACGAATAAAAATTATCTTTAAAAAAATAAATCAATTATTCATTGGAAATATTATGTAGTGTTTAAAAACATGAAACAGTGTTGGGATTGTTGACAGCACTTTGTTCTTTTATGACACGAAAATATATAAGAAAAAAACGATGGAAGATCGAAAAAAAAAAATTGGAATTTTGTACCCTTATTGCATGTTGGTTTAAATATGTACCAATGGAAAGGGTATATTTCATATAATATTTGCATAGATTATTTTCTTCACTGGTATATATTTTTGCAAGTACAAACTTTTTGGTTTTGTATTTTTTTGGAAGTGGCTCAAAATTCTGTATTTAAAAATTTTGTAGGTTCATAATTCTGTATATCCAAAAGGATGTATGTTCAAAATTCTGTTTATGCCCAAATTCAGTATTTTAAAGAAGAATTTGCATAAGAAAAACAACTTTGATTTTCTATTCATAAATTTTTTTTACAAAAAACTAATTCCAGATAACCGCCCTCCGCCGCACCGCGCCGTAACATAACATAAGGTAGCATTAAACTAAACATATTCCCTTCAATAGAAAATGTTACTCAATCTCATAATACGTCGAATTTTCTTATTTTTTAGAATTTTTGTTCAATATTTTGTGTTCACCATTGCTTGCCCTTTCCACCTGTCCGTTTGCGAAATCAGACCTGTTTTTAAAATCACTTAACCATATTCTGAAACTCGTATTCGACTAGAGATGTATGCTGGTATTCCAAATGTCATATATCCAACTTCTTACGACTGTTCATGTTCTATCCTTCTTCCGAATCTATTATTAATCCGAATTGAAGTTGTATTTGAGAGATTTATACATTTTCGAAAAAAAAAACACAAAAACCTAATGTTATGCATGTGTTTTAATATTGCTTTTATTTCTTTAATCAACCTGAGGACTAGACCACTTTTTCTTCCAACAAATAACTGTTAACCGCCGATCCCAGGCCTCGACGTTGTTTTGCATCCTTTGAATATTTCCATTGTTTTCATTGAATTTTTAAAGACAGAGTAAAACTCAGCTGGAAGTATGTCTAGTAGGCATATCATTTGTTTAACACCAGGCTCCCAGTTTCAAAATATTTTAATCTTAAAATTTACTACGCAAAGAACCATAGTATTGACTGATCTTACGGTAGCAACAAAAGTCAAGCTTTTTATCATAAGAAACCTTTATTCATTCTTTATTTCAAAAAAAATCGTTTTGGTAATGTAAAAAAGTGGGCACTTTTTTACATTGTCAAACGGATTTTTTTTTTTAAACAGAATTTTGAAAAACAGAATTTTCAATTACAGAATTTTGCTCATACAGAATGTTGATCATACAGAGTTTTAAAATACAGAATGTTGTATAACCTGCATTTTGAAAAACAGTATTTTGAAATGCAGAATTTTGAGAACAGAATTTCGACCCAACCTTTTTTTATACAATTCGAATTTCTCAAACGCACACCGCCTGAAACCTGTTTGACGAAAAAATTAATTGCCATAACTCTTTTTTAAATTTAAATTTAAATTAAGAGCGTATATTACACTTATTTCGTACTGCATGCACAAAACAAGAAAATTTGTTGAAAATTTAAAAATATTCAGATTAATATGGTTTGGTACCTACATATGAGCCACCAAAAAGAGGGTGTTGTTGGGCAATAACGCCCAAGGAAAAAGCGCCCAAATTGAATTGGAACTACCACCAAAATATTTTGTATCGCCCAAAAAACAAAGAAGAAATTGAAAATATGACCCAAAATTACGATTGCTCCAACTCATAAAATGGAAATGTCGCCCAAATATTTTGAATGTAAATTGTTGTTGAAAAATTTGTGGTTTCTTTCCTCAATTTCGGGCGATTTTTCCAAACCAAATTTTTACGGAATTTATTGTCAATAATTTAATTAAATCAATAGTTTTCTTTAACAAGAGTAACTTGGGTGGCCCGCTTCGCGGGTTCAAGGATTTAAACTCCCTTTTTGGGTCCTCTGTCCCGCCCACGCGACTCCGTCGCTCCGCTTAGGGTGGTGAGTGAGCAGATAGGTGGGCGCCTATGTTGCCAGTTGGTGTCTATTCAACTGAAGCCCACCAACTGACAACATAGACGCCTGTCTGGCGACTGAGCATACCCTAAGCGGAGCGACGCGGTCGCGTGAGCAGGACAGAAGACCCGAAAAGGGAGCTAAAGTCCTTGAACCCGCAAAGCGGGCCACCTAAGGTACTTTTTACTACACATAACCTTAAATTACAGCAACTGACAACATACGCGCCTTCCTGGCGACTGACCTTACCCTCAGAGGTGTTCAGAGTTTTTTGGGCGATATTTCCTTGCATTTGGGCGTTACTTCGTTATTTTGTAATTGTTTTTGGTAATATATAATATAATATTGAGAAAAATTTCTATCGAACTACTTAGATAGTAAAAAATAAATAAAATTCTCTAGTCCTGTTAAATCTCTTCAAAACAAGGAGATAAAGTTTTTGTGTGAATATTAATTCATAACCTTTGTCATTGTAGAATTTCCTTATTAAACAAAATTATAAACGAACATAGTATAGGTACGTTATAAATAATACGAATAATTATTTTATTATTTTATTTTAGGTGGGCACAATAAAAGTGTTATGGTCTTTTGGTGACAAGGACCCGATTCATGGTAATCCTAAAGGACATGGAACAAACAGAGGAGTAAAATCTTTGCATCTATTGGCACCAATGTTCAAGAAACCAAGTGATCGAAATGAATTCAAAAAATGGGATGTTACCGTTCAAAATGTAAGTTAATAATAAACACTGCTTCACACGTTTTTTCATCTGAAACCAATCGGACACGTCTTGTCTAAAATCGCTTTTTTGAACCTCTCCCATCATCTTATCTTAATGCTAGTTTTGATTAAAACCTCGATTTTTTTTAACACGAAACCAATACTTGCCCTATAGAGCAAGTAAGAAAACTAAATATTATTCTAAACGGAGCAACGGAGTTGCTTGAGTGGGACAGAAATCTCAAAAAGGGTGTTAAAATCATTTCAACGCACCAAGCGAGCCACCTACAGAACTTTTTTAAACGTTTCAGACTTTTTTGTTATCAAGTTTAAGTTTTATAGTTACATATATTTTAAGAAGGTACTTTGTAAAGCAAAGACGGCAATACTTCCAATTATATATTTAAGGATGAGTAATTTTTCTTTGGGCGATATTTATCGAATGGAATATTATTAATTTTTGCTCTGTCGTTTTACTTAAGCCCAATAATACCTTCCAACCCATAGAACTGAAGATGAAGATATAAGCTTTTTAAGCGAACCTTATGTTTTTTCTTGGAGATTTATAAAACGCGAAAAATCAACAAAACGAAGTCTCAAAAAAAGTCGTTTAAAGTTCTCTTAAAAACTTATATCTTGAGTTCTATGAGTCGGATCACGAAGAATAAGGCAAAATAACAGAGCATCATGATGTGTTTTCAAAAAATTAATTGAAGTGATAATACCCCTGATGAGAAACTTATAAAATCTCTGTTTTCAACCCCAAAGGATGAGAAAAAAAACCTGCCAGACTTTTGATTACGATAGCACAAAATATGCACGCCTATGGTCTATACCCTCTTATTCAGACATTGGTTATACAATACATCCACTCTCAAAATGTACTGTTGGCTCTTGTACTATAAACAAAACAAAGTCGAACAGCGTATACTCGTACTGCAGAACGAAACTAAAATTTTTGTTTATAATTTCATTATGTCATTTTTGTATATAGGATCTTTGGTTTCGAAGCAGTAGCGTACAAGGCTTAACGGCAAACAAAACATGGCTATTTAGGACTTCTAGGGCAATAAGTTCCCCACAAATATACCCAAAACACATAATATCCAATATGGCCATGATTTTGACGTTGGTGGTGTAATCCTTCAACGGATTTTTGAGAACTTGCATATAATTAAGGGCATTTACCAGGACTATTAATGAAAGGAGAATGGGAAAAGTGGCCTACCTACTTAACAGTAATGTGTCATACGCCGTTGAAAAGGTAATGACGTGTAGGTACATTAAGTATATGAACGTAAAGTTCTAAATCATGGGGTGCGAAAGATATTGCCCTTCAAAGCACCGAAAAAGACTGTAATGCTGTAAAATGTCATACATCTTTGAAAAGGTTATAACGTGTACTTCATTTTGTTAAAAAGCCGTTAGGATGTAGGTGATGGGGTTCAAAAGTTATTAAGCCATCAAAAACGGCAAAATCAAAATAATTCATTGGCAACTGGTCTACTAACTCAACAGTAATCAGTCATACATTGTTTGCAAAGGTTATTACGTGAGCTTCATTTCATTATATGGCCATTAAGTTTTAAACCATGTGGTTCGTGGGGTATTTGACTTCAAAGCATCAAAAACAACAATAATGTAATTTCTCATTGGCAAATAGTCTACCAACTCAACAGTGATGTGTGAAACGTCAGTGAAAAGGTTACAACAATTTTAATAATGCATTTCCTCATTGTGTACTCTTCTAACGTTCTAACTGCTCAACAGCAATATGTCATACAATTTTGAAAAGGTTACTGCGTTCTCCTTATATTATTATTATAAAGTCATTAACCTGTAAACCATTTGGTTCAAAAGATATTTAAAAAAAAAAAAAAACAGAAATGCGTTATTGCACTATTCTGCGTTTTTTCCAAATATCTTTTGAAACTCATGGCTTATAGCTTAATGACTATAATAAAATAAAGAGATCGCAATAACCTTTTCACACTCCGACAGATTTTTGCAAAATCCCAGGAATTCCAGATCGATACACACCACCAAACTCGTCCGCCTGTGCAGGATGACGGTGGAGAAATCTCGCTGCTCCGTCAAAATTGGTAACAAGACCACCGATTCATTTGGTTTTTAGAAAGGATTGAGGCAAGGTGACGCGTTATCACGCAACCTATTCAAAATAGTTCTTGAAGCAATTGTACGCAACGCACATGTCAACACCAAAGGTACAATCTATCAAAAGTCCGTTCAATTGCTTGCGTATACAGATGACATAGACATTGTCGGCAGAACGAAGCGAGCTGTGGCAGGCGCATTTGCGAGCATTGAATCGGAGGCGGCTAAAATCGGATTGGCGGTTAATGAGGACAAGACGAAGTATATGCTGTCATCGAGAGAGGAATCTCAACATCGTCGACTCGGGCAAAATATCACGATGGACAGATTTAACTTCGAAGTTGTCAAGGACTTTGTCTACCTGGGCTCCACTATTACCTCGCAAAATGATATCACTGCAGAGATCAAGCGAAGAATTACTCTTGCCAACCGCTGTTTCTTCGGTTTAAGAAGTCATTTAAGTAGTAAGGCCCTCTGGCAGAGGACAAAGGAGACTTTATACAAGCCCCTTATCATCCCGGTCCTGCTCTATGGGGCAGAAGCATGAACACTGAAAAAATCGGATACAAATCTGCTAAGGTGTTTTGAGAGGAAGATGCTTTGTGTGATTTTCGGTCCGGTATGTATCGAAGGATTGTAGAAGAGAAGATTCAATGACGAGCTATACGGGCTATACAGCGACGTTGACCTGGTCAAAAAGCTGAAAATACAGCGGCTGAAATGGCTGGGGCACGCGGAGCGTATGGACAGCAACGCATCTGCCCGACGAGTCTTCGAATCCAACCCCGATAGTGTACGCAGCAGAGGAAGAACCCGTAACAAGTAGCGCAAACAAGTGGATGACGGCATCAAACAACTTGGTGTGTGTAACTGGAAGCGGCTATCTAGGGACAGAGCTGGCTGGAGGCACAGTACACATATCTAAGGTATTATCAGGCGCACCTTTCCAAATTTCAAGATGGATGCCCTTTGTGTAAGTACACAGTAAACAAAAACAAATTGTTTGTGATTGTTTGAAATTCAATTTTGTTGCTATTGATTTTGACAACACGCGCAGAACTGAACAAAAATGAATATGCTAATGAGATTACCTGTAATATATGTATCTTGGGGTGGAGGGACTTGTTATTTGAGGCCGAATTCCATCCTAGGCTGTGAGCGCCATCTAAAGTAAGTAAGTAAGCAATAATCTTTTCAAAAATGTATGACTTATTGCTGTTGAGTAGTTAAAAGAGTACATAATGAGGAAATGCATTACTGAAGTTGTTGGTTCTTTGAAACCGAATATCTCTTGAACCCCATGACTTAGAGCTTATTCACCATATTATGAAATGATGAAATTGCAATTACTTTTTCAAAAACGTCTGACACATTACTGTTGATTCAATAGATCACTCCCAATGAAGAATTGCACTGTTATTTTATTTGCCGATTTGTATGCCCAAATACCTCTCGAACCCCATGGTTTACATATTAACGGCTGAAATCTACTGAAACTGAATTCTAATTTATTATTCCCATTCAAATAATATTACTTTTTATACTACAATGTATGCTCATTGCTCATACGTACATTCATGTTGATTGATCTGATCTGGAATCGAACCTTTTTTTTTATTTAAAATAGATTTTATTTTTACCATGAAAATAAATAAATCGTTATTATTTTTTTATTTATAGGTATCAATCGAAGCTAATATGGATACACTATATTGGTGCAAAATTATCAGAGCACCCATGCTGCAGGAAAAGCATCACGTTATCGGATACGAAGCACTTTTGACAAGAGAAATGTAAGTTTCTGTCTGGCTACATAAATATAATTTGAACCTCAAAAATATTTTCCTAATATGTACGTACAAGCAACCGTACCCTTATATTTTTATAAAACACACTAAAAATGATTCGGAAATCGACTTCGTCATCATGATGGCTAATGGGCAAGGACATGTTCTTAGATAAACATAGTTTCTCTCAAACACAAACGACTCGAAAACATCATCCATCAACATAATGACATCCAATTATTCAATGATTATTGTCATGCTGTGAAGTATTTCCTATAAAATCAATCGACTTCTTATACTAATCTGAAATATGATTTGCAGTAACAGTACCCATCGAAAACGTACAATCTGGGAAATAGTGCTCATAATACAAATTGTAGATTCTTTTTTTCTTTGAAATAGATTGCCTGGCCACTGGTGGTGGCCGCGGTTAAATGTTGAGCTTTAATGATTAATAATTTAAACCATGTTGGCTTGGTTTAAGTATATTTGTACATTATATCTGCAAAGTCTACGTTGGATGTTTACCATTCCAATTTCAATCCAAAACTAATTGTCAAGCACCTTAGTTTTAAGGCAATTCATGCACTAGAACCACGTTAAATAGTTAAATTTCTATACAGATTTTAAAAAATCTATGTATGGGTCCAAGACAACACAACATTCATATTTGCAACTGCTTTCCCGCAGACTATTAAAAGAATGTAGAAATTTAGAAAATGTGCGAAATATTTTATCAACGTCTATGACAGAAAAATTATCTGTTTCTTAGAAAACTTTTAAAGCTAAAGTTGCTTCGAGAAACGATATAACTAGAGCTGAAACAAACTTATCATTGTTATTAACTTGGTCTATAGGTTTTTATTCCGTGTCAAAAAAAAAAATGGGAGCGACTGGATCGCACAAACTTGCTCTCGTAGCTTACAACTTTAACATAGCTAGAAATTAATGAGGTACATACATATGTATCGGTTCCATTATTTTATGATATCATTAAAAAAAAAAGTTTCAAAAACAATTAAAAATAAATTAAAACTAGAAAGGAGAATGGGCAAAGTGGTCTACCTTCTCAACAGTAATGTCAATGTGTTATACATCGTTGAAAAGGTAATGACGTGTAGGTACATCAATTACTTATATGGACGAAAAGCTCTAAACCATGGGGTTCGAAAGATATTGCCCTTCAAAGCACCTAAAAAGACAGTAATGCAACTCTTTATTTGCAGCTTGTTTTACTACTCATAGTAAAGTGTCATATGGGGTTCATGGGGATTTGGCTTCAAAGCATCAAAAACAACAACAATGCAATTTCTCATTGGTAAATGGTCTACCAACCCAACAATGATTATGATACGTCAATGAAAAGGTTATTGCGTGACTTAGTTTTTGTATACAACCGATAAAGTGTAGGTAGTGGGGTTCGGGAGGTATTTGGCAAAAATGCATAAAAAAGCAATTCCGCATTGCAGAACATATATGTAAAATTGTTTGAATTATACAAATTTTGGCTGAAATCGGTGTAGCCGTTAACGAGAAATTTGAAAACCAAAATATCGGTTCGTTGACAGATACCGTTAATAACCGTTATTGGAATTTTTTTTTATTAAAATAGTGACCATACCTTTAATAGTAACCGTGCTCCCATAACACATCTGAACTTATTGGATAGAATCCAGAAAAATGCGCTTAAACTTATAGGAGGCACATCCATTACTGAAACTTTTGTTTCCAAAGAACACCGTCGAAATGTTTCCTGTCTTACATTGTTTTATCGCTTTTTTATCCAACAATGTTCAAACTAAATTGCCAGTTGCATTACTCCCCTTAAAACTATCCACCGTAATACTCGTAACTTCAGAAGTATTGCCAAATATAGGGTTTTTTATTGAGCCGCACAACCCGTGGGAGTGGAGTGTTTTACCTAACTCGATTTCTTCTCCTCATTGTGATGTACAAAAATTCAATTCCTTGAGTGCGCGCAAATTATAAAAAAAATCAAAATTCTTGGAGCCGTTTTCGAAAAAATAAATTTTTCTTAACGGTTATTCAATATTTGCATGGAAGGTAACGTTATTTTTGAATATAGAAACATGATTTTTTCAAGTTTTCTACAAATTAATAAAATATTATCTTACACCTAGTTTTAAAAATACTGATTTTTTTTTAAATTTTGGTTCACAATAATGTTTATACTTTTCAGAAGATTTACCATAAGAAAAATGAAAAATTTCAACTTAACTGTTTTCAAAAAAAATGTTTGTACTAGAGGTACCAAAAATAACTAATTTTTGAAAATAAAAAAAATATTAAAAAGAAGGATTTCCTTATTAGTCTAGGAGCTATGCCCCCTTCCCGTAGGCACTTGAATGTCACCTCAGTTTGAGGGTGGTTTTTTTATGTTTTCGGGGGTGGGGAATCTGAATCCGGAGTTAGATTTTGCAAAATCCGGTGCGAAGTCATTGTTATTAACGAATTTTGAAACAATTTTCCCAGTAAATGTTGTTCCTTATTTTCTAACGAAGAAATTTGTTTTTTATTCATGTAAATCGGTTGATAATTGCCCAAGATATTGCTAATTGTTTCTTAGTAGGGAGGACGCGCGCTCAATTGAGGGAGCGCGAGACGGAAGAACGTGTTTTTTACTTAAACGGTCAGAGTTATCGTGAAAATTGTTATCGAAGAAATTATTTTCTATATTCTGACAAATATTTTTGTTTGGTTTTTCGTCTCAATTGAATAATTAGATTCGGAGATATACACAGAAACGTAGAGTTAAGATAAGATTTTTCACATTCACATGGTTAAAGAAGACCAATTTACTCAAATTTCCGCACGATAAAGCATAAAACACGTATTTTTAGTTTTCCTCCTGATTTTAACTAATGAAAACGTTTTTCAATTTTGTGTTTATAGCGACTAGTTTTAAAGGTATACATTTTTTTAAGGCATGACAGATTTATTCCACATTCCAACTTTTTAATATAATAACAGCTTGTACTTATACAGGGTGATTTACACAAGGTGTCACAAAAGGCTAGGTAGGTTAGACTTAGGCAAGAAAAAAATCGTATAGGAGGGGTGGTCCATTTCCCCCGCGTTTAGGCGGGAGGGGCAATTTTCAAAAAAATAACTTAAAACAGAAAACAAATATTAAAAAGTAACGGTAATACTTTCAGAGTCATGAAAGTCATGAAATTAAGTTGTTCGAGCAAACAGTTTTTGAAAAATTAATTTTCAAACTCAACATTAAAAAAAAAAAAACAAAAAAATTTCAAACTAAATTTTTTTCAAAATTTTACGTTAATAAATACTATATTTGTTTTCAAAACTCAATGCTCTTATTAATTTTTAGTCAAACACTGAAAACCTCATGGTTCTAGGACTTTGATTTTTCAAGATATTAAAAAATAAAGAAACCAGCATCTTAGTATAAACAAGAAAATACGAGTTTGATGATAAATCAACTTTTTGCTGAAATGATGATTCTTCTTAGTTTGGTGAGAAAGTTGCTTCATTTATTTCCAAGTTCCAAGTTTGACAGCCGTTAAATTTGTAGGGGCGCGGACAGGCAGAATTGCGGGACCCACTTTTTTCGGGTTCTATATCATCGTAATGTTAGGGAAAATTATTATCTCGAGTTCCAATTCTTGTGAAAATCCATAACTTGCCATAAGTATCTACATATATGTATGTATATATCGCAAGTAAAAAAAATATATTGTTTTAGCTCATCTAATCTATAACGGGTATAGCTGCCATACAAAGATTTCTGTACTTTTAGTTTCGAGTTTTCCCGAAAACACTTCTAACGATACTTTTCGGTTCTTCAAAGTTAGTGAAAGTATATTGCAACAAAACGGTTTTGGGATGGTTTGCGAAATAATAGAATGGTTTAACGTTATTTTGCGAAAATAATGGTGACCAACATAAAATCTCTTACAGCGGATAATAACTTTCACTTTTTTTTGCGTAACTTTGGAACGCCTTTAGTGAATCTCACATTTGGTGATTAAGGAATTCAAAAAAAAAATAAGATAGATGATATCTTTAATTTAAGTTGGGTGGCTGCAACTATGACTGCTCGTTTTGAAAATTCGAGAAGCTACTGTGTGTCATGGAGGTGATGTAACCCTCAGACTATTATAGTTCCACTTTACTCGTTAATACAAACATAAATTAATTATCTTCTTTTCCAGTTTAACAGACCAACCACTTGTCCATCATATGACGCTTTTCGAGTGTACTACTAAATCATATCCTGGCTCAGATCCTGCATCGTGGGATGTATGGGTTAAAAGTAGTGGTGCTGTATGCAACAGCAATTTACTTACCCCACGTGACTGGGATTCTTGCATAACTCCGGTTGCAGTCTGGTCTATAGGATCCACTGGTATGTCAAACCTATTTAACTTAAACCTCTAGCTTACTTTAGTGAATGTATTTTTATTTTTGTTTCCCTCAAAATTGCATGTTTGGTACAATTATGTATGTAAGGTCAATTTCTGCCACAACATGTTGGTATACCAATAGGTGGAAAGACTGGTCCAAAGTACTATATGCTGGAAATCCACTATGATAATCCGAATGCTCATCGAGGTAAGTTCTGAATATCCTATCAACGCATGCATAAAGACTCAATTTGATATCGATCAATATTCATTTTCAGTTATCGACCATTCAGGATTTAGAATTCATTATACACATCATTTGAGAAAGCACGATGGTGGGATTATGATATCAGGTGTTTCAATTTCCGACACTCAATTAATTCCACCAGGACAGAAACTATATCGTAATATTGGAATCTGTGGTCCATCTTGTTCGAATGTTGTAAGTATTTATTTGTAAGAGTTACTAGAATATGACCGATTTCTTTGGTTTACAATATACAATAGCTTATCAGAATTTAGCGTTCGTTAAGGCTAAATGACGGTTTCCTTTTAATCCACTTTATTTAACATGAATAGAATAGTGAAAACATACATCCCACGATAGCGTTGGAAACCTGTGAAATGTTAAAATAATGGTCAACATAGGCGGGAGAGCATATTGTTTTTTAGAACATCTGGCTTTAAAATTGGCCATATATCATAATATTCTGATATTGTTATTTTTTTAATATTTTGTTTCCATTTTAAGTCATTAAAAATTTTTGTTGCAACTTTTAACATTTAAATACAAAAAACTAATTGGTTCCTTAATCATACAAAAAATTGAGTTTATTCTGAACAAAACAACTTTGAGTTAATTAATAAAACGAAAATAAAAAACAATGAAATCAAAATTAGGAAGATTTAGGAACTTTTCTTAACCGTATTAGTTCATTTAAAAAAAAAACTCTGTAGTATTTACAACAAGGACATTTAAGAGTAAAATTATTATCTCCATGTGAAATGTGATACAGAAACAAACCTTTGTTTACTAATATGACTTTTATTTAAATATTTTTTTATATTTTACCAATGAAAATTAAGACTTTTAAGCTATTAAGAAACGAAAAATCATATTAAAACTGATATGACAGAATCATAAACCAAACATTTTCGATGTGCTTTTCGTTCGCTTCCCAGCCTTGTCCACCTAAAAACTAATAAGTTTTTTTGCAGGGCTACTGCCTTTTGCGAGGAATTGACAAATCCTCCAAGAGTATCACTTGAATTGACAAATCCTCCAAGAGTATCACTTGTCACGAATAAGTGCGTCTCGTCTAGCCGTTCGGATTCGGCATAAAATTGTAGGTCCCTTCCATTCCTATCGACAGGCGCACACAGGAATGGTTGCGAGTTGTTAGTCACTAGGCCCTGGTTCTTCACGAGCCGTTGTGGCGCCCAATTTATTTATTTATTCGTTATGCGATACACTGCTCGACGAGCGAAATTTATGATTATTGCCCGAACAATTAACTGTGTCTTTTTGGAGACCACAGTTAAATTTTGCTGGTCTCCAACAAAAAAAATATCAACAAAGAAATGTGATAAAATCTCAAAACAATCTGGTATAATCATCAATTTTGCTAATCGAAACGGGTAATAAGTACTGCAGAAAGAAAATCACAACGAAATTTTTCGTTTATGATTTCATCATATCATTTTTGTATTGGATTTTTCGTTTCGCATCTGCAGCATACTAGACTTTATGTTTAAATTATTTTTATTTTAAACAAATATTTATTTTTAAGGATTTGGTTTTTTTTTTTTTTTTGTATGCATTTAGAAAGGTTGAGTAGATATTAGTGATTGAGAGTATCCGGAAGAATCGGATCCGAAAATGCGAATCAGATGCGGATCCCGGATCCCATATCCAAAATGTACGGACTAAAAGATCGGATCCAGTTTGATGAATTATGTTGTGAAACTTGGCAAACACCTTTGAAAAATCTCGTGGACAAGGGTTTTAAGGGAAGGTGAGAAATTTGAATGAACAGTATAAAGAATTGCCACATAATTTCAACGTAATTTTTAATGCTACCAATACAAAATAAATGAAGACGATTCGATAATTCTAAAAACAAATAATAGTTTTTTTGTTAAGTGTATGTTATGTACATATATTATGTATATATTATATTAAATATTATAAATCTAGTGCTTAAATATACTTAATACTTGTTTTGTATTTTTATTTTGTTCTTAGTACAAGAAAATCACTCATACGCCATAGTGAACTTTTTGTATTTACATTTATATATATTTTATTTTAAGTTTTGTTTTTATATAAAAAGTGATACTTTTATCGGACACAAACGGAAATAACAATTTATTTACCTTTTACAAATTTCAAGTAGTTATCGCAGTAGAAAACCTTCAAACAAATATTTGAAAAATATTTTTTTAGAAACACAAAGCGTGTTCAGATGGCTTGTCACCACTTACCTTGAACAAACTTTTGGATGACGTCTTCTAATTGAATTTATTACTAAATAGAAGGAAATTATTGACTTTATGTTCTGTAAATTAACAAAAATAAAGTAATTAGAATTAAGATACTTGAAAACAAAATTACACTTTAAAAATTGATTACAAACTTCTTTAAATTTGAAAACTGCTCATTATTGAATTTTCGCGATTTTTAATCTCTCAATTCTCAAAAAATTATGGCAAACACTTTTGGCGTTGAATTGAAAAATGTCTCTAATAAATGATAATTCAAAAATGATTTCTCATGATAATCAATGTACATAAGTCTGGAACGGTTTTGGTTAATGTTTTTGCCATGTTTTGTTCAAGTTTGTTCATTTACAATGCATTAAAACAAATAAAATAGAACAAAACAAAATAGTTTTTTTGAAAAAAAATAGATTTATTCCACTAGTATCGCCCACTGGCCTAAATTCGACCACTAAAAACTAAAATTCGCAGTCTCTAGAATCAAACAATTTGTTTGAAAATTGAATCACAAAACATTTGTTTAGTGCAAAAACAAAAATGACCCACAATGCCTTCGCCCGTGTCCCAGGTATATTCTGCACACCTGCTACTTAGTACAAAAAAGATGGATGTTTTTGTGGAACGAAATATAGGACGGCTGAATTTGTTATACCTGAAAGAGAGCCATTAGAAAAGCTTTTGTCCAGTTTTTCGGGACGCCACCCCCTGGGGAAATCCACCATTTTGCAAAACGCGATACGGTCTATATTTCCGAAACTATTGATCTTAGAGGAAAAATTGTTAGACTAAGCTTGTAGGCAATTAAATTATCTTTCGTTCATGCATACATTATTTTCGGTGCTAAGCACTTAACTGTTATTAAAATTAATACAAATACCAAAATGACTGATACCGCAGATCGCTTCATCTTCAAAAATATATATCAAAATGTTGGAAATTTAGTGTTCTAAAATTCTTATTTGGAAAGTAATTCACGTAAGTTTTCTTGGGAACGTCAAAAATGTGCAATTGCAAAAAAAAAAAAAAAACAAGAGAAAAAAAAATATGTATAAACGAAAGATGGTTTAATTGCCTACAACCTTGGCCTTACAGTTTTTCCTCTAAGATCAATGGTTTTGGAGATATACATCCACATTTGCCAAAATGGTGGATTCGACCACGGTCATGGCATCCAGAATACCCGAACATATGCTTTTCTAATAGCCCTCTTTTTTATATGGATAAATCAGCTTACCAATATTTTATTCCACGAAAAAGTCTATCTTTATTGTACTTTATTGGTTCAATTGATTTAGCAGCTAATTTTTCAAAAGGTCGCTAACTTTGGACTGGGATATCGCATCATGCTCACAAATATATGAAAATTTGTTAAACTTTGTGGTGTACAATTTGTATCATGAAAACAATTTACCTAAGTTTCTTTCCAAATGAGAAAAATGTGAAATAATAAAAACAAAAAAAAAAAAAAACCACATAACCTCAAAAATATTGTCGACGCAGAAAAAAGTTTTGACGTCAAATAAAAGATAATTTTGAAGGTTTTGAATGCACAACAACCACTTGTGTTGGCTACCACCGAGTATTATATAGACTGGAATTATTGCGATTTCATGGCTGCCACACCAATCATCAGGTTCCTTTAGTGGTGCTTAGTCTATAGTTCCAATTTTAATTAAAAATAATTTTGCCGTCAACTGGATTTGAACCTAGACCAAGCTTCCTCAGAGGCCGCTGCGTTACGCATTGCACCACCTAAGTCACCTGATCGTGCCCATCCAAATGAAGGTTTTTTTCTAATTTTACAATTGCATTTGGAGAACTAGCATTTTTACAAGCCACACACATTCGGATTCATTCAGTTGACGGCAAAATAATTTATAAATTAAAATTGGAATTATAGACTAAGGACCACTAAAGGAATCTGATGATTGGTGTGGCAGCCATGAAATTGCAATAATTCCAGCCTATATAATACTCGGTGGTAGCCAACACAAGTGGTTGTTGTTCATTCAAAACCTTCAATGCAAATATGACGGAGCGAAAGCTATGCAGCCTAACTGCAAGTGTTATCACGAGAAAACACCTTTAAAAGATAATTTTATTTCCAACAAATTTGAATATCACAACTTTTCACTTCAAATCGATACTTTCGGAGATGTAGATCAATTTACGTTTTCCAAAATGGCGGATTTCCCCAGGGGGTTGAGTCCCGAAAAACTGGGCATAAGCTTTTCTAATAGCCTTCTTTTAGGTATACAAAATTCAGCCGTCCTATATTTCGTTCCATAAAACGATTGATTTTTTGCTAATTTTCCTGTGCTAACTACGGCTTTCCAGCCATAAAACATTTTTCGAAATCAGTTCAATACTTTTTGAGAAAATGTTACCACAAAATTTTTTTAAGGCTATTTATACATACTAGTATCGCCCACTGGCCGAAATTCGACCACGAAAAACTCACAGTCACAGACTCTAGACTAGAGTCAAACAATTTTTTTGAAAATTTAATCACGAAACATTTTTATTTTTTTTTTTAAGATAAGACTTTTCTAGCGATTTTAAACAAACACAAATCACATAAAAATGCATTTTTTTAATAAAAGGATTATATTAATTTATTAAAAAAGTAATTTTTCATATAATTTGTGTTCATTTAAAATCCCTAGAAAACTAACTAATAAAATAAAATAAATATCATACTTTATGACAGTTTAGGGTTCCAAGTATGTGTACAAAAATTTGCGCCAGCTTAAATGTCTTCCTTTACCACAGCAGTGAAGCAAGACAATCTCGCGGTGCACTTAATTAACATTATCTCTCATGCCGAAATTATCAGACCGATTCAAATCGGGCATCGATATTTAATTTTCTAATGCCCTAGAGTACTTGAGTCTACATTTGTATTTACCTGGCCCATCTACAATGCTATGTAAATTGTAGTATGTATACGTACGTATATATATATGAGGGGCCCTACTACGTTACTTTACTCTAATTTCGAATTCATTCGAAAGTTATTTTCAATGCTTATTTGAAGTCGCATTATGCATGGAAGAAGGAACAAATGTTGGTACTTCCGACTCTTTGCCACCAAATCTCCAACATGTGCTGTTTTATTTAACTTTTAATCTACATGCTATAGAATTAGCCAATTGAGATTTTACGATTTCGAACATTTTTATTGTAGAATCTAGTTACATAGTTAGGCCTGAGTATATACATATGTAATGGTTAGTGCGTTGGACTGTCACGCTGGAGGTCTGGGTTCAATTCTCTACTGCCTCTTGCGAAGAATTGACATATTTTACAAGCGTATCACTTGTCATAAATAAGTGCTTCTCGTCTAGCGGTCGGATTTGGCATAAAATTGTATAGGTCTCCTCCATTCCTGTCGGCTCTCGTCCACAGGAATGCTTGAGAATTGTAACTGTAAGTCACTAGGCCCTGGTTCTTCACGAGCTCTTGCTCCACCCAATTTATTATTTATTTAATTTATTTATAACATACATATAATTAAAATGTCTTGGATAAACTATATTGAAAGTAAGTTAGTTCAAAAAAAAAAGGATGTCAGAATATTTATTTATTTACAACAGAAAATAATATGCTCAAACCAAATTGTATCATACGTTAAAGGCAGCTTTTAAGTTTCTAAGGGGCCAGAGGATAGAAAATGATAAGCGGTGAAGAGAGCTTATCATCTTCTATCCATGATTATTGCAGCTGTTTATAATCGAATAAATATTGGGCTAAATTTTAATCATAGAATCCATAATTTGTGTTGTTAACCATGGAAATCGTTAATTAGCCGATTTCGTTTAAGAAAGTTAAAAAAGTAAAAATAACAAAAGTTAAAATAACAATACAAATTTAACTCATTTTTAACTGGCCCTTTTCCGACACTGCTTTTAATCAGTCTTTATTACTAAGCTTTTAAATGCACAACAAAGGTTTCCAAAGAATTCTACGAAAATCAATATGATTAAGCACTTTCCATAAAATTAGCCACACACTTTGAACCTAATTGTTCATGAATTGAACTTAACAAAAAATTTATTTCAAAAAAATATTTAACTCAAAAAAAGGAAAACCACTGAAAATGTTAAAATAGCTATATGTTCCTACATTATCTGAAATTTGTGTTGGTTTTTCATTTAGATGTTTCCAGAGGATGGGATTAAAATTATATCCGGAACATTACACTCCCATCGAGCGGGTCGTAAAATGACTCTGCGCCATGTTCGAAATGGGAAAGAATTGGAACGAATCATTGAGGATGACAATTACGATTATAACTATCAACAGGTGCGGCAACTGGAAAATGAAACTGTTGTTTTGCCAGGTGATTATATCATAACAGATTGTGCATATGAGGTTAGTATGTAATCATTCTCTTTACTTTATTATACTTTATTAAAATGACATGCGATTACACTATAAGGTTTAACAGTTAACACTATATGACTGTATATGTATAATATTATTATGTATATTTGAAATTATTGTGTGTCACATTAAATGTCTTTAAAATTAGTGTGAAACTGAAATCTCTAGACGTTGTTCACATTGGACTGACTCCTCCGAATTTACAAAAGAAAACGCCAAATATAATCCACACATTTTTGATTTTTTTAAAGATTTACTACTTTTTTTTTGATATAAATTTCAGAGAAGTCAAAAATATTCGGAAGAGTCAGTCCAATGCTAATACCGTCCTTTATTGGTATATTTTTAATGTTCTTGTATTTTTAGACAACGAACAGAAAACGCCCAACATTTGGAGGTTATGCAACAAAACAAGAAATGTGCTTGTCTTTCATTACATATTATCCAAAAATTGATTTGGCAGGCTGTTACAGCATGACACCAGTCAGAGAATTTTTCGAAACGTTTGGTGTCTATCAATTTTATTCTCTGAATATGACAGATGTCGAAAATCTTTTTTTGTACAACGGGTAAGCTTTAATAGATTATTTTTGCTTTATTTAAAAATAATTCGTTAATATTTTTCTGTCAAATTACTATCAATTTTCTATTTGAAAGAAAATTAAATTCGGTCAAGAATTTTTGATCGATAAGGCACAAATAGTCTAAGAAAGATAGGATCTGACCGGGAACAAATTAGTTCATGAAATTTTACTGCTGGTATCGACGCAGAATTTTATCCTCAACAACATATTCAAAATCCCTGGATTGGCTCTTTGTATAGACGCATTTAAAGAGGTGGAGAGGAGGGGGAGGCGGGAGTTTATCAAGCTGAAAAATTTGTTTTAATAAAATCTTATCATATGACACATGTTTTTAGAGTGCCTTTCAACGCTGATTCAAAAGAGACCAAAACGAAATATGTATCCTGTAGAAAGTTAAAGTCCTTTTTATTGAATGATGACTTTTTTTTAAGTACAACAAGTAATATATTACCCAAACAAATAATGGGGTATTAATGAAATTTGGTGAAAATGTTTCATTTAACATGTTTACCAGGAATCGAAAGAGTCCACAAAAATATCTTTGGTAAAAGTTGTTTTTTTTTAGGGCGAGATATTAGTGCGTCATTATTACCATAAAATCTATGAATAAGTTTTCCTAAGAATCAAAAGAGTCCATTAAAATAACTCGATCCAAAGAGTTTTTTTTAGAGAGTTTCAACCCTATCGAGGTATCCGTTGGGAAAAAGTTCCGAAACGATAGTCCGTTCCGATCGGAACCTAGCATACAATCGCATTGATTTGACACATTCGTCCTGATTAGTTCAATAAGTAAAAATCTGTGTGATGTTTGAAAGTTTATAAATTGGTCCACAAAAATGGATAGTGTTGCTTTATGATCTATTTGTTATTTCAACCAACCTCTCTTGCTGACTCGTCATCGTTGTTTATTACACTTACTTTTTTTTGCTTACTTTTCTTAAAATATTCCGCAACTATTTTCTGTCGGAGAATTTCGGAAGAAACTTAAAGCACAACTGTCAACAATTCTGGACTGAACGCAGTTCATCGCTATGCGATGATAGTCGTTACATTTTATCGGAAGATTGTCCGAGCTGTCAATCGGAACGGATACCGCGGTAGAAAATTCTCCGATTTCGAATAGATCAGAAAAAAAATTTCTCCGAATGGATACCTCGATAGGGCTGTTTATGTTAGACCTATACGGAGCAAAATGTTAGGTCTTACGAAAAATTGTATTTTCGTGTAGTCGAGATAGTACATATGATTTAAATGTTTTTTCATCGGCGAATCTATATGATACAAGCACCCTAAAAAATGTAAGATTAATTTTTTGAAGCATAAACGACTGAGTTTTCCGTTAAGCAGGTCAAATATAAACCCCCAAAAAAGACCCTTGGACCTAAGATATTTGTATGGATTCTTTTGATCCTTGGGTGCCAATATAAATTTAATATTTTTAGCAAATTTCATGTGTCAGAATTTTTCCATGGATGTTATGTTAATAATCACTCACACGCATCTCTCCGTCAAAAAAAAAAACACCCTTTAACCACAGATATTTTTGGAGACTCTTTTGATTCTTGGTAAACATACTAAGGGCCAGTTTGTTCACAGTGGGTTAAATTAAGTATGTGACTTTCATAGGCTTTAATTAACTAACGCTAATCAACCTAAATTGGCTGATTAGTGAAATCCATGATTAGCAACTCATACTTTGAATTTTTTAAACAAAATTTGATTAACAAAAGCATTTGAGGATTTCCCAGCTTCACTAATCATGTATTAAAGATAATCAGCTGTGAACTGGCCCTAAATGAAACATTTGTACCAAATTTCATTACAATCCCATTATTTTAAAGTGGTTTTGGGTAATATATTACTTGTTTTACTTTAAAAAAAAAATCATCATTCAATAAAAAATACTTTAACTTTCTACAGGATACATGTTTCTTTCCAGTTTTGGTCTCTTTAGACTCAGCATTGAAAGACACTCTTAAAGCATGTGTCATATGATTAGATTGGATTATAACAAATTTTTCAGCTTGATAAACTCCCGCCTGCCCTCCTCTCCACTTCTTTAAATGCGTCTATACAAAAGGCCAATGCGGGCATTTCGTTTTTATCTTTCCTAGACTAAAAATCAAATTACTCAAGTCTTAGAACTTTTCAATAAATATTTCAACAATTTTTTGTCGATTTAATGAGTGCAGTTTCTCATTTAAAAAGTCTCCCTGAGATATTGAGATTTGATAACTCTTAATTCGAACTTCTTTAATACTGCTCCATTAAATAACAATTACAAAATACATCCAAATGGGAAATACCAACTCCCACACTATGATGTCAGTCCTTATCCCTTACCCCTCCTCCCTGAAGATGCATCGATCTCCAATCCAAGTGAAAATCATGAAACTGAGCAAAATATACTTGCACAATCTACAAGTGATCATCCCTTACACCTTTCGCCAGGAAGTTCATCCAACCTCTTGCATAAAAGTGTATCATTTGTTGATGTTAGTTCAGAGCAATTGAATTCTCATGTTTCTTGTTTCTTCTCTAAACCCCCCCCCTCCCTTCCCTTGATCAATAATAATTCAAAAAATAAAGACAAAATTTATTAAGAAAATATTCAAGGTTAGTGATAGGTGCTGATGTCCCTCAAAGTGATTTAAATGTAATTGAACCCACCAAATGGTTGCACTTATCAAAGTTTAACATCACTACCTCGGAATCTTCAATAAAAAAATACATTGCAACAAAACTAAATATTTCTGAAATTGATGTTAAATGTTTTAAATTAGTTAAATCCAATGTAGATATATCAACTTTAAAGCATATTACAATAGAGTAAGAGCCCAGGGCCGCCAGACATACGTCATTTTATCAAAGCTAAGATTTTTTATGCGAATAGATACTATGGTAGCTAAGAACAAATGGATACTAAGAATCTTCAATTCGGGTGCAATTAAGATGTAGCGAGTGCTAAAGTTGCATACAAATGATGCAACATTGCGTTATTTTATCAAAGCTGAGTTTTTGATATGTCTTAGGGGATGGTGTCATTTACTTTATTGGACACTTGCCAGACATCTACAGTGGGGCCTTACGTGAGCCATTTAGGTTGTAGTTTTAAAGCTTATATTTATATGTTTTATGAGCACATGTTTAAAAATAACTCCCCATCAGCTATGCATCTGCAGTGGGGCGTATTCACCATCCAGACATTTAAAAACATCTAAAATGAGCGAAAAAATCACGTTTTAGTTACAAAAAATTATTATTTTGACAGTTTTAAGGTGATGTAAGGCCCCGCTGTAAGTGTCTTGCTGATTAGAAAATATTGTAGAATATTTGCCCAAAGAAAACATAAAATCTTGATTTGATTCTGTTATGTAAATGGCACGATTAGTTCGACAGATTTTAAGTGTCTGGCTCACGATAGGTCCCACTGTAGATGCCTTGTAAGTGTCAAATAAATTAAATGATACCATCCCCTTACACATATCAAAAATTCAGCTTTGATAAAATAACGCAATGTTGCAACAATTGTATGCAACTTTAACACTCGCTACCTCTTAATTGCACCCGGATTGAAGATTCTTAGTATCCATTTGTTCTACCATAGTATCTGTTCGCAGAAAAATTCTCAGCTTTGATAAAATGACGTATATCTGGCGGCCCTGGGCTCTTAGTCTACAAGTTTTTGTTTCTGATGATTTAAATATTAATATTTCTGAAACGCATCCATAACTTAATAATTCTGTTAATCACACTGCAACAAATGTTTGTATGTCTACTTATAATTATGATAACTTCAGTAAATTTAATAACTCACAGTCATATTACCGCAAATTTAATATAAATAATTTGATTTTAATTAAATCTCGGCTTGTTACCATAAATTGGATATCTTAGTAAAAATAAAAAATATTCTGAGCGAAACTTTGATTAATTTTGTGCCTTTAATCCGTAAAAAGTCAAACCAAAAAAGTCCCAAGTGGTATAATAGCAGACTAAAGAAATTAAAGAACGCAAAAAAATTCTGTACATAAACGTTTCAAGCAGTCAAATTCTATGGTAGACTATACACTTTCTTGTCGCCTGAGGAAAGAGTTTGTTTTCTTATCAAAATGTTTGCATTGTAGTTGCGTACAATCAATGGAGTCAAATTTCAACATTGATTTTGGAAAGGAATGTCTACAGTAACAAATTTGGTTGAAATTACAAGCTTTTCGATATATGCTTTGGAGAAAAATAGACAAATTCATGTAGTTTACACAGATTTTACAAAAGCATTTAGCAGAGTTAACTTGAAAATGCTGTTGAAGAAACTTGACTGCTGTGGAATTTCTGAACGTTTGCTGGGTTGGTTTAAATCTTACTTGTATGGTCGTAAGCAAATGGTAGTTGTAGATGACATAATGTTCTAAGGATATAGTTGTTACCTCTGGTGTTCCGGAAGGGAGTCATATGGGACCCTCTTTGTTCTTACTTCTCGTAAAGGCCTGACATTTTAAAATTTTGCAGATGCCTCATATTTGCTGAAGACATTAAGTTTTTTGCGGTTATTTCAAATTCTGCTGATCGTTTGCTTATGCAAAATGATCTTAATTCATTTGTAAGGTGGTGCAAACTAAATTATTTAAAACTAAATCTTGATAAATGTACTTGTATGTCTTATAATCGTGGCTTATATCATATCGTTCCATTGTACTCATAAGGCAATGTTATGATGAAAATTATTCATGAGATCAAAGATCTCGGTGTAATATTTGATGAAAAACTTACGTTTCAACTTCACATAATTTCTTTAATTTCAGAAGCAAATTCTTTGTTGGGATTCATAAAAAGAAATTCTTCACAATTTTCTGATCCATATACATACTTTAAAATCTCTCTATTCTAGTATTGTTAGACCTTCTTTGGAATATGCGTGTGTTGTGTCATTGTGTGGAATCCAACTCATAACGACATTTCTAAGATTGAAAAAGTACAGAAAAACTTCTTGCGTTTTGCTTTGAGAAAATTTTTTGGAGTTGTTGATAATGTTAATAATTTTATAATTTTTTAATTTTTCTTATCGTTCAAAATGTCTCTTGTTAGAAAAGCAATCTCTTGAATCGCGTAGAGAAATGTAGAAGTATAATGTTTGATCGGGATGTTTTGTGTAATTATATTGATTTACGCTCCTTCAAGATCATTAAGATTGAGGCCATTATAATTTGAAGTTAGTCACTTTTTTGTTTTACGTATTTTATATGCTCTCCGGCCTTGCATTATGTGTATTGTGTATAGTATAGGTACACAGGTAAATAACATCTGGTTCTACCAGATTTCAAAAATGGAAACTTATTATCTACATACATACATATAAATGTTGTCACTTTTGTGTTTTCGAAAAATCAATCAACTGCCCCTATCAAATTTACTTCACTTTTTGTTTAATGAAAACTTTCTTTAAGCAAATAACCCACAAATAGGATATTTGAATTATCTCAATTTGTTATCCTATATTATATTTAACATTTTTAATCGAAAGCCCTGCCAAATTTCATATACATATGTATGTAAATAAAAAAAAAATAAATAGGAATTGGGAGAATTTAACCGTTTAAATCATAATTTCGTGTTATTTTTTAAGTGACCAGTGGCGGATCCAGGCGGTGGCTATAGGGGCTAAAGCCCCCTCCACAGCTGATTCATAAAATAATTTCAAAAAAAGCAATACATTACAACGTGTAGAGTTTTATATAATACAAATATTGTTAAGATATGAAACTTGATGGACAATATAACGTTGTTGTTGCTGAACATATATGATATGTAACTTTTTTTCTAAGCCCTAATATTGGCGCTAAAGCCTGAAGCGAATTGGACAAAACCCAGTTATGGGGGCTATGACTAATGGACATGTTTCATGCAACGACAATTTTACCCTTAAAACAAACCCAGAAATGTGGACGTAATGGGGGCGTTAGTCTAGGGACTGTCAAAGTCCGAAGTTGGGGCTAAGGCTTGAAGAGATAAGTAAAAAGAGTTAAAAACGTGATCGGGGCTTAACATTAACGTGTCAAATGCAACAACTGTTAACACTAAAAACAAAGCTAATTTAATGAAAGAAACGCAATTGAGGCTTAATCAATTGGAGAACAACGGAGTGTATAAAGTTTAGTGTAAATGTTTCATACGACAGAATTTTTTTTTTCCTGGGCTAAGCTTTCAAAATTTCAAATCTCTAAGGCAATTGTACAAACAACACATTTTTAGACTAAGCAATTACATACATGTAAATACAAATTCTATCGCGAAGAAATGCAGGCGCAAAAACTCCTGGATGAAACAAATGCAACGACACCTGCATTTAATTGGCCTCAGACATGGAACAATCCAAAACCGGGAGGCCTGTCGACGTTTTCTGAGGTCAACCTGGCGAAACAAGTGGAACCTTAGGCGAAGCAGTTGAGTGAGAGAGTTGTGGTCCCCCTCGAGATCATGACAATCGCCGGTAAAATGAAGAAGAAGAAGAATTGAACTGAAAAGATTGGGCGAAAACTTTGGAAATACTTGCGGATACTTGTGGAGGAGGAAGAGAATCTTCTAGCAGATTCCCGAACCCTAGACGATTCTAGAACCTTATTTTTTGAATATAAATACCGGCCACGAGTCCGAAAGCTTCAGTTTGAATAAAGTGAACGCATAAACGTCGGTGTGAATGCATACTTGTGCTTGTTTATAATAAAAGTATTAGAAGTAAAAGTATTTGAAATAAAAGCGTTTTATTTTGTGAAGTAATTGTAGTTCAGTTTGAATAAAGGAAATAACCCTTAGTAAAATATATCAATATGCATCAGCCAAAACAGCTTTAAACAATTAGAACAACAATGCAATTTCAGTTCTTCTTTCTAATACCTTGCGAACACCACTACCAACACTTTCACCCTCGCATACTTAAATAAAGAACACATTGCTGTTGAGCTGGTAAATCAGTTCCAATGAAGAATTGTATTTGTTCTATACAGGGCGTCCCAACGTCACCGGGCCAGACGAAAACCACGGGTTGCTGATGTGATTTTAAGTCGAAAAACTTAGGAGGTAATTTTCTCTTTACCTACATATGTATGTAATTAAAAAAAAGGTTTATTAAATTTCATTTTATTTGACTGCACGCAATAGCAATAGCCTGCTCTTTATTCGATCACGCTTTGTCACTCCTGCTGTAATGCGAAGTATCTTCATTTCAGCAGCTGTCAATTTACTCTCATACTTCTTGTACATTGTCCAACACTGTGAACCGTATGTAAGCGCTGGACGAACAACTGCCGTGTAGAGCTTTTCTTTCAGCTGAGCGGGGCGGCATTTTTCAATCACAGAAGATGGCAGAGTTTTCCCGCCACTTCATCCACCCTACGCTTACGCGATGTTTGATGTCGTCATTACAAGATCCTTCGCTATTGATCATTGATCCAAGATATTTAAACTTTTCGCACTTGGGAAGCACTGTTTCATTCAAATAGATGTCCAGAATAGGCCTGTATGGATCAGAAAATGGACAGCATAGGTATTCGGTCTTTTTCGCGCTAATGCGGTATCCATTTCCCTCCAAAACATCCACCCAAACGTCGAGTGCTCGTTGCAAGGACACAGGATCTTCACTTATGATGGCTCCATCGTCAGCAAAGAATAACTGATTCACTTTGGGGTCCGTCACCTTATTCTCAAGCAGAAAGTCAAACTCTTCGGTAATTCCTGCGGGGCATCTTACCTTTGTTTTAACTTGCTCATACATGTCCATGACCATGACCACCCGCACGTAGACTTCCGGAACTTCTCGTTGCCTTAGTGCAAGCCATATCAGATCTCGTGGTTGTCTGTCGAATGCTTTTTCAAAATAAACCAATACAAAATGCAAATCTTTCGAGGAATCCCTATATTTTTCCATTCTGATTCTTATACTCTGAATAGGATCTGTGGTTAATTTACTCGAAACAAACCCGCACCGGTCGTCAGATAGCCGTATTATTTTTCCTAGGCGGCCATCCAATACCCGTTCAACGATCTTCATGGTGTGTGACATCAGCTTGATCGAACGGTAGCTGTCGCAATTTCGTGTATCACCCTTCCCCTTGTAGATTGGAAGAAGGTAAATTTCCCTCCACTGATTAGGCATTCGGTCGCCGCAGATAAGTTTGGAGATGAGAATCATGAGCCATCTAGACCCTATGTCTCCTATCTTTTTCCAGAACTAAGAGGGTATCTCGTCTGACCCAATCCCTTTTCCCGTTTTGGAGTTTTTTAACCGCATCACTATCTTCTTCGACTGTGATGTCGGCGACTTCTTCATTGTTAGGTGCAGCTATTTTTTGTACTCCACACTCTATATTTGCATGTATGTCGATGTTTTTATACAGATAGTCTTTCATAAACGAGACGAACGCTTCGATTTTCAAGTTCAATTAGTTTATATTTTTGTTAAAAGATGGCGCGCAAATTAATACTTATTTATTCTGTTATAAAAAGAGTAAAAGTTGTCATTGTTCGCATAAATGGGTATATTCACCACAATATCCACATCATACGAAAAGACAGACGGGCGGGACCTATTGCTTACAGGTTCTCTATCATCGTTGTAATATTTGAGCAAAATCTCCACTTCAAATTGTTTCGATAGTGAAGGAAAAACCTGCTTTATTCATACTACCAATAATGCATTGCAAATTTAAAAGAGGCAGAAACTGTAATAAACAAATGGTTGTGCTTTATCAACACAAATATTGCAATCCGTCCGTCAGATTAAAAATTTTTTTGTTTTCAAGTTTGTCTTCCGTTTTATGATCGGTTTAAAAAATTATGGTCCTTTTTGTGTAGGGAATATTATATTTTCAACACAACAGGTAAATGGTACAAAAATCCTTTTGAAAATAATGACTCATTGATGAAACTTAGTATACGTGTTTAATTTGGCATACGAATCATGAATAAAAAGGAATCATGCAAATATCTACAGTTAAAGGGTTTTTTTGTTGAGGGGTAGAGGAAGATAGGGAATTGTTACCAAAAACCCTTCGATGCAAAATCTTACCTTGATAAAACTTGGTTAAAATCTTAAAAAGGACATTGTTATCAAGAATTAAAAGTCTTTATAAATAAAACGCAGGGTGTTTTTTGAGCGGCACAGAAAAGAGGATACCGTTATTGAGCTGAAAATTTTGCTTTGGTTAAATAAATGCATATGACACATGATTTAAGGGTCACTTTTAATGGTGAATCCAACAAAACAAAAATCAAAATGATGCAGTTCCCCTTAAAAAAGTTAGAGTCCTTTTAACATGTAAGAATCACTATATTTTCAGTACAACAGGTAAATTTCACCGAAATCCTTCTAAAAATAATGACCCATTGATAGAACTTAGTGTAAATGTTGCATTTGTCATTAGAACTATGAATCAAAAAAGTTTAAAAAAATATCTACTTTTAAAGGGTGTTTTTTTTAAAGCATATTGTAAAATGGGCAATTGTTACTTATCACCTTTAAAAAAAAAATGCCTTGATGAAACTTAGCTAAAATCTTACAAATGACATGAAAATCAACATTCAAAAGAATCTATAAAAAATAAATTGTAGGAAAGGGTGTTTTTTGAGCGACACAGAAGTGAGGTTACCGTTAGCGAGCTGAAAAACTTGCTTTGATACAATAAATGTATATTATACATGATTTAGAAGTATCTTTTAATGGTGAATCCAAAAACACTTAAACTTGAACTGAAATGATATAAATCCTATTAAAAAAGTTACAGTCTTTTTTTCGTTTAAGGACTGTATTTTCAATTGTCATATTTACAGAGGATTATTACCACCCCCACTACATAGTTCATCCTTGTATTACTTTTTATAAATTAAAATCATATTTTTAAACATTTTAAAGGAACGAATTATTAATAGAATAAGTTAATAAATAATAATTAACAAAAGTTTGTGGTAGCTAAGAAGTATGGGGCAGTTCTACTCCGTCGTTAAATGTCTTCTCTTTCTATTCTGCTATTATCTAGAAGTCGTAAGTAAAAAGTAGGTAATTAAATAAAACAAAACAAAATGGATTATACTCACTTGACTAAAAAACCTCGACTTTACTGAGTATCGTCTTCAAACAGGTCTTCATGGTCGAACAAAATCTGTTCTTCTTCTTCACACTCTTCTACATTGAGGCATGTGAGACCCTCACAAACCTTGCATAGTCGAGTGCAAGGAATGGCACTTTTCGAACAACTGCACTGTGAGGTTGAACAGTTGCCCTTGCATGCACATGATACAACTAAATCCGCTTAGTCATAGGATTACTTTGTGAATGTAAAAAAATACAGTAGTGGTATTTTTTTTAGGTGAATATAAACTTAACTTAACTATACGGTTTATGGTTCAATTAGTAAATAAATCATTTATTTTCTAAAGAATTTACAATCGTCCTTACATGAATAAAAAGACTGTAACTTTCTTAATAGGATTTATATCGTTTCGGTTTAAGTGTTGTTGGATTCACCATTAAAAGTTAACTCTAAATCATGTGTCATATGCATTTATTGTACCAAAGCAAGTTTTTCAGCTCGATAACGGTAACCTCACTTCTGTGTCGCTCAAAAAAACACCCTTTAAAAGTATATATTTTTATAAACTTCTTTGATTCATGGTTCTAATAACAAATGCAACATTTACACTAAGTTCTATCAATGGGTCATTATTTTAAGAAGGATTTCGTGAAATTTACCTGTTGTACTGAAAATATAGTGATCCTTACATGTTAAAAGGACTCTAACTTTTTTAAGGGGAACTGCATCGTTTTGATTTTTGTTTTGTTGGATTCACCATTAAAAGTGACCCTTAAATCATGTGTCATATGCATTTATTTTACCAAAGCAAATTTTTCAGCTCAATAACGTTAGCCTCTTTTTTGTGCCACTCAAAAAAACACCCTTACCTGCAATTTATGTTTATATACTCTTTTGAATCTTGATAACAATGTCCTTTTTAAGATTCTAACTAACTTACATCAAGGTAAGATTTTGCATCGAAGGTTTTTTGGTAACGATTCCCTATCTTACTCTACCCCTCAACAAAACACCCTTTAACTGTAGATATTTGCATGAACCCTTCTTATTCATGATTCGTATGCCAAATTAAACACAAACACGTATACTAATGCTGCATTTACACGAATGTCAAAATGCCATTATATCTGTCAAATTATAGCCATTTTTCTTTTCATCGTGTAAACGCTCTAAATACTGTCAATATTTTTGCCAAAATAAAATGGCAGAGATAATTTGGCATAAAATGCGGCCATTAATTTGACTATAAATGAAAAACTTTTCTGGCGCCATTTTCCGAAATTATGCCATTCTAGATAAGAATGAACTTGCTCATTCTCTTATAGCATGTTGCCAGTATTTTGAAATCTGCCATTATTTGAACTCGTGTAAATGCATGTCATACAAAAATTATTTCTGCTATTATTTTAACATTTCTTTGGCAGAAATATTGGCAACTTTGCCATTCGTGTAAATCCGGCATAAGTTTCATCAATAAGTCATTATTTTCAAAAGGATTTCTGTACCATTTACCTGTTGTGTTGAAAATATAATATTCTCTACACAAAAAGGACCCTAATTTTTTCAGGAGAGTGTCATTGTTTTGGTTTTGGTGTCATTAGATTCAGCATTGAAAACTACTTCTAAGTCATGGGTCACATGTTAAGATTGTGCTAAAGTAAATTTTTGCTTTTCATACACAGCACCATATTTTTATAGACTCTTTTGATTCTTCATTCTTATGGTAAAAGTAACGTTTTCACCAAATTTCATGAGGGTAGGAATTTTTTAATTTTTCGAGCGATTTTGTGTACTATTTTACCTGTACTAGAATATCAGTTAATAGATACCTTTGTACGAACATTATTTCGTTTTTTATTTTTACCCAAAAATCTACACTTAAAAATGTTTATACATACATATGTACCATTAATAAATATTCAATAATTTTTTTCAGAAATATTCTTGACCTATTACCAAATATAATTTTTCCAAAAACTCCAAAAACCAACCGCACCAAAGGATCTACGACGTATGCTGACGAAGATGAAATGCTTTATGAAGAATCCTTGTTAAGTAAGTTCCACAAGAAAATTCGAATTAATTTAATCTTAATCTTATTTTTTTTTTTAGATAAGTTAATTATTTCGGATCCGGTAGAATTTCATGATAGGACATTTCTATCACATCTCAATCAGTTGCCATGGTCAGAGCCACTTTTTACAAAACGTGTAGAACAAAGTATGATAACAGGCAAACACATGACCTTTTGTCGAGTATCTAATGAATCAATATCAATAGTAAGACCTAAAAACAGAATACGTTATCTTGCATTAAAAAATAAAAGCATATGTGTTTATTTTTCTCTATTTTGCTTTTCCGTTTAGCCTTCTGAAATAATACGATACCCGAATTTTACAACTTTCGTTAAGCAGCCAAGCCTCTGTCCATATCACTTGCTTATGGATAGTGCTCCAATGAACTCAATGTCACCACAACCAATTCGGTGGCTGTTTGAGGACCCATGGCGATTTGCGCCGTTATTGGTGTATTATATTACGTTGCTATGGCTCTAGATACGGCCGTCGTGACTGTTAATTTAAAGACTGTACACATGAGAGCGACCAACGACCGACGAATGAATGAACAAATGGGATTTAAAACATTAATAAAGCCCAATTGTTTACAAAATCTAGACAAAATAGAAGATATATAATTAAGGATTATTATAAGATACTTAAATTTTCAATTTAATTGCTAAAACAAGAGAATTTTAAGAAAACAATTTGTTCAGATTTTACAATTTTAAAATTAATCTTGAATCGAATTCTACCATTTGGCCTAGATTTTGTGAAATATTAAGGTTTATTAATTTTCTAATTCCCATTTGTTTGTTTATTCGTCGGTCGTTGATCGCTCTCATGTGAATGGTCCCTTACTCATGTAATTTATTTCTATTTATTTTAAAATACATATTATATTAATTTAAGAAAATTAAGAAGACACGCTGTGTACATAGACATTTAATGCTTACAAAATAGAAAACTGTTCAGTCATATTTTAAGAATTTGAATCCAAAGAATTATAAGTTTAAGAATAATAAATAAAGGTTTAAGTTAATTTAATGTAAGTATATTGTATTAATTTATCTATGTATGTATTAAACAATAAAATCTGTAGAAACTGAAAGATGTGTATTTTCTGTATTTCTGGTGGCGTTAAGATGTCCTTTTTCATGAGGCTATGGCTTATCCTTAAAATGGTTAAATACAGCACAAGCGATAATGAAAGTAATCCTCTCCAACTTAGAAGGAGAACCGATGAACATTAGTTTTGATTGTCTGAATATCGCAATGGGAAGAGAAATCGGTAAAACAAAACATGGATCTGTGCTAATCAGGGTTCGGACCTTACTTCAATTGAACTAGATTTACTTCGATTTTAAGAAATACAATAAATCTACTTCGACACTCCGCTTTTTCGCGATCTGCTTCGATTTTTCACACAAAAAATATCTTACCAAACATCATGACAGTAATCGACAGCACTGTGTTGTTTCACTTTAAAATTTCCAAGTAGCAGCTGAGACCTGAGAGATAGTTTTCCAAAATGAACTTAATAAAAACCAAATTCAGAAACCCATTAAGTGTTAAAACTGTTGAAAATATAATGTTTTCACGAATTCTTATAATTGTAAGGATATTTACGAGCCATCTAACAATTTATTGAAGTTTATAAAGCAATACAAATTTCTTAATGGCTAATTTATTTTAAAATAATTTTATTATTTATTTATTTTTTTTAAATTACAATTTTAGTACATACTTATTTGTATGTATACCTCAAAAATGGTTTTCAAATTTTGAAATGTGAAGTCTGTGTCTGAATCGGATGCAATTAATACTGTTATTTTTATTTTTTTGTAATTACAACTTTTATATTTTTTGTTTAAATTCTAAGTGGGCTTAAGGCCTTTTTTGCTTAAAAATTATAATCAGACGACATTTCAAACGTGGTTACGTTTTTCTTCGGGTCTCTAAAAAATGTTTGTTAATAATTTATATCTACACATTTGGAAATAATAGAATACTTACCACTTTTATTCTTATAGAAATTCTTAAAGAAAGGTTTATCTTCTATTATTTATCTATTAGTGTTTTGGTATATCAACTATTATTCTTTTAATTGTATTAAATGTCTTGAAAAAGACGTTTGCATAAATCAAATTCTGAATAATATGAATATTTCATAATAATAAATAAAAATAAAAAAATAATAAATATTTCAAATCTAATTCTAACCTACAAAACAAGTTAAAAATAAAATCCTAATTTTAGTCTATTGCCTTTCAATGAGTTGACCATATATACTGCTAAGTCCTTCACAGTCTGATTGTCTATCAACTGTACCATCTGTGTTTAAAATGAGTAGCATTTCTATTAACATCCTCTTGTTATAATGTTTTTCTGTTTGTGAAATGTCTACATTAATGAAATCAGGTCTATGTCCTTCATTTGTACAATGTAAAGCTAAAGCCGTTTTTTGTGAATGCCCGTTATTTATATCAGATTTATGACCTGATATACGGTTTTTGCATTGATGTTCCAACATTAACAGAAGGACAACTCAATATTCCATCACCCAAACATTTTATTTTATATATAATGTCTAACTTGTCTTCTTTTGGTAATTTACTTTTAAGTTTTGAAAATAAAGATGTTTTTGAAGTATTAGCTGATTTAAAAGCTATACGAACATTTTCTTTATTCCATATTGGAGCATCTAATATACGATTAGAAAGATTGGGAATATACAAAATACTTTTACATGAATACTGTTGAACATTTGGTTGTACATTTGTCTGTACTAAAGGATTAAAATATCTATTTATAAGTGTTTTGATTATATTTAAAGGGAATGACTTCGAAGTTAATGTATCCATAACTATTTGAATGTTTTTATGGCGAAAGGTAATGTCACTGTTATCTAATGCTCTGCTGATAAATTTTTTTTGCAGTATTAATAATAACCTGTTTTGGTTGTTTTGAATTCAAGTTAATAAGACGGCCTGATAATGTTGGTTTTCTATACCAATCAAAAATTAATCTACTATTTTTTCTCACTATTAATACATCTAGGTATGGAAGTGTTCCATTTTTTTCAATTTCCACTGTAAATTGACTCCTTGAATGAAATGAGTTAAGTGCAGTGAGAGTATTACTAACTTCGCTAGATTTAAGACTAACAAATATGTCATCAACATATTTAGTAATAATTTTTGGTTTATTAGGAAGTTTATCAAACACGTCATCTAGCAATGCTTCCATAACTAAGTCTGCTAAAATTGGAGAAGCGGGACTGCCCATTGGAACTCCATTAGTCTGTTGATAAATTATTATATCAAATTCTAAATAATTATTATCAATAACGCAGAATCGCAAAATTTCTAAGAATATTGACTTCGGAATTGTAGTGTATTCCTTAACTGAGTCCCAACTCTTTTCAACCAACTCCAATGCCAATGGAATGGGAACGTTTGTGAATAATGATGTAACATCAAAAGACACCAGAATATCGTCTTCATCTAAGATAATCTGGGAAACGGTTGAAATGAATGTTGATGCATTTTTTACGTTATATTTTGAGTTTTCTGTAATATTATTTAGAATTTTTACAACAATTTGGAGAGTTCATAACATGGAACATTCGAAGACGAGCATATTGATCTAAGTTGAACATTCTGTTTATGAATCTTAAGCAATCAATAAATCTTTGGACTACTAGCAGTATATGGAACGCTTCCATTCCTAGATGTATTAGTAGTGAGAAAAAATATTAGATTCATTTTTGATTGGTATAGAAAACAACATCATCAGGCCGTCTTATTAACTTTAATTCAAAACAACCAAAGCAGGTTATTATTAAAACTGCAAAAAAATTTATCAGCAGAGCATTAGATACCAGTGACATTACCTTTCGTCATAAAAACATTCAAATAGTTATGGATACATTTACTTCGAATTCATTCCCTATAAATATAATCAAAACACTAATAAATAGATATTTTAATCCTTTAGTACAGACAAATGTACCAGTGGCGTCTTTAGGCATGTGCCCACTGCGCCCGGGCCCAGGGCCCCGCAATCTTAGGGGGCCCCCTGAGTCGTCGCTGTAACTTTTCCAACCAATATGGAAAGTTAACGATTAGGTTAATTTTAACTTTTAAACTGCAGTTCAAAATTTGTTTACAAATCTACATTTATATTATACAATGGATGTGAAGAATTTGCTAAGACTTACCACAAGGTCATACAGCGGTGGCGACATAATTAAGAACGATATTTTTATAAAATATTAAAATGCATAACTTTTGTTTGAGAAATCTGTTCGGAGTGTATTTTGGATCCAATTTTTTGTTCTGATGACTTCTCACTTTTTAGGTCAGAAAGTAAATTTGATGTTAGAATCCAAGAAATTTAATCCAAAATACACTCTGTAGACGGTAAAGAGTACAGGATAAGACTTAGTTTAATTTGGGATGCATTTAATTTGCATAATATGGTCAATAATTAAGACAAAAATGCTCGAACTGACCAGAGAGTTTATAAAGACGTCGTGGCAAATATTATGGAGTCTTATTCATTTGCAATAATGCCCCTAACATTTGTTTTTGAGCAAGATAATGATGCAAAATGTCCTCCACGGATTGTTAAGCAGTTATTGCGTATACAAGAATTAAGTTCTTAGATTGGAATGTTCATAGTTCGGGCCTTAATTCTACCGAGAACTTGTGGGGAGAAAAAATACCATGCCTTACGTGATAATATGTAAGGAATTTTATCTGAAATTAAAAAGAATGAAGGTTTGTCAACAATATAATAAATTCACATTTACATAATGAAATTTCAAAGATTTTTAATGTTTTAATGTTTCTGTTCTTAAATATATCGCCAGACAAAATTAGAGTTAAGTTATTAATTATTTTTTGTTTTTTCCAATATTTTCATGCTGTATATATATATTTTGCAAAACATTATTCAAAGTATATCTTAGTTCATGGGCTATTTATAAAACCACTTCCCAACCTCAACAGATTTTCCAAACAAAAGTTATGGATTGTATAATATTTTTATAAAAATATCGTTCTTAATTATGTCGCCACCACTATAAGTGCAGAGGAACTTGAGATGGAATGCCTACATTTAGTATTTAAAGAAAGTGCAGTTATATGAAGGTGAAGATACTATTACTATTTCACATGTATACAATCTTATATTCTTAGGAGCTACCCCGGAAATCTTTTTAATTTTGTTTCCCATTGTAAAATTTGTATAATAAGGACCGATTTTGGAGTAATCTTGGTCTTCCTTAGGCTCGTTTCACACACATTCGGTTTCATTCGGTTCGGTCTCTATTCGGTTTGTATTCGGCTGTGCCTGATATGTGTGAAACGATAAAACGGTGCTCTACGGTTTCTATTAGGTTTTTATTTTTGCCGTTTGATCGTTTCAAACATTTCAGGCACAGCCGAATACAAACCGAATAGAGACCGAACCGAATGAAACCGAATGTGTGTGAAACGAGCCTTAATATTCAATTAATACTTTTGTCATTTTGTAATATTTTTTTTTTTAATATTTTGTTTCTATTCAGTTGTTGATTTAAATATTGTAACTACAACTCCAAACAAACTTTTTTCTTCTAAGAATACATAAGAGAAGAAGAGACTCACACTCTACAAAATTGATTTTAGGTATTCCTACTTCTTGTATAATATTCGTTTAAGAAAAAGCACCACTCATTGATGAATAACTTTTTTTTTAGCTGTTTTTTTTTAGGCAACGGAGTTATTAAAAGAGAATATTTGTTTATATTATATTTATATAAGAACTTATACAGGAACTTATAATTTTATTTTTGTTAGCTGAAATTTAACAAAAATTAGAATAAGTAACGACTGACGATAAACTTAAAAATTTACAATACATTTTCCACAAGGGCCCCCATTTCCTTTAGGGCCCAGGGCCCCCAATTGTCTAAAGACGCCTCTGACAGTATTCATATAAAAGTGTTTTGTATATTCCCAATCTTTCTAATCGTATATTAGATGCTCCAAAATGGAATAAAGAAAATGTTCGTATAGCTTTTAAATCAGCTGACACTTCAAGAACATCTCTATTTTCAAAACTTAAAAGTAAACTACCAAAAGAAGATAAATTAGACATTATATATAAAATAAAATGTTTGGGTGATGGAATATTGAGTTGTCCTTCTGTATATGTTGGAACATCAATGCAAAAACTTAAAAACCGTATATCAGGTCATAAATCTGATATAAATAACAGGCAGTCATAAAAAACGGCTTTAGCTTTACATTGTACAATTGAAGGACATAGACCTGATTTCATTAATGTAGACATTTCAGAAACAGAAAAACATTATAACAAAAGGATGTTAAAAGAAATGCTACACATTTTAAACACAGATAGTACAGTTAATAGACAATCAGACTTTGAAGGACTTAGCAGTATATATGGTCAACTCATTGAAAGGCAATAGACTAAAATTAAGATTTTATTTTTAACTTGTTTTGTAGGTTAGAATTATATAAAATATTTTATTCAAAATATAATAAAACAAGATTTGAAATATTTATTATTATTCAGAATTTGGTTTATGCAAACGTCTTTTTCAAGACATTTTATACAATTAAAAGAATAATAGTTAATATACCAAAACACTAATAGATAAATAATAGAAGATAAACCTTTGATTAAGAATTTTTATAAGAATAAAAGTTGTAAGTATTCTATGATTTCCAAATGTGTAGATATAAATTATTAACAAACATTTTTTAGAGACCTGAAGAAAAACGTAAGCACGTTTTAAACGTCGTCTGATTATAATTTTTAAGCAAAAATGACCTAAAGGCCACTTAGAATTTAAACAATTTTTTACAAAAAGGTCACGAAGAAGGAATAATTTTTATATTTTTTGTTAAAAATTATTTTTCGTCAAATATTATTTTTTTTTTCAAATTTGGGTTTTTTCTGGGCTCTCATCACGTAATTTTTCTGACGACTATTATCCAGACGATAGCTAGAAACGATATCGACAATAGTTTGCTTCACGTTATACTTCTACTCTCGTATCGTCTATCGTTCTCGTTTTTGATAGTTTGAGAGTCTCTGAAAAACACGTTTGAAATATAAAACATCAGAAATATTGTACTGTCATCATGAGAAAATTCGTTTTGTTTGCTATTGGGCTTTTGTTTTAGTGGAAATTAATTTTTATAAGGCCTTAGGTGTATAATGGCAGTTTTTTTCAAAATGGCCGTGGGTGTCCGTTATTTAGGGTTGCCATGGCTGTCTAAGCTAACCTAGGACAAAAAGTTTTAAAATCCCGGACTTTGAAGGACATCATCTACCTTAAAAAAACAGGACAAAAAGAAAACAAAAACTAGGTCCACGAACATAAATTAAAATACAAAAAATTAATAACTCATATTTAAAAAGAAAATTTTATAAAGTACTTTTTATTGTATGTTCAGATTGAATTTGTGTAAGTTTATTAATGAGAAAATTTTCATATAAACTAAAGGTAAGATTATTTGAAAAGTGCAATTTGAATTATTTAATTCCGGTTATTTTTAAGAATTACTTTACCTCTAAAATTCAAATTTAATTTTTCAACTTTTTTTTAAGTTGAACACACAATTCCTTTTTTCGGAATGAACACTGCATTTTGGTTATGAGAATCCATTTGGACATCCACTATTTGAATAGAAAAATCTGCTTCTACAGTTCTTTTAAGTATGTCTACCTACTTTAAAACAATTTGTTTTCTTGAAGTTTAAATGTTTTATTTTTCTCTCTGGCGTTTGACCCCTATGACCCTCCCTCTGGATCCGCCACTGATTTAGAGGTAGACATCAGGGGAGCGATTACACTGGTGACTATGGCAGTGGCCTATGTCCTGACGCATGAGATTCCTTTAACCAAATCCGATTCGAAAAACATTTTTTTGTTTAACTCAGTGGTTAAATTGAGAGAATTAAACGATTGCTGATGACAAACCAGTGTGAAACGAAATTATTGCCTCGGTAGCCTGGATAAGTTTTTGTGTTGACAATGAAAGCTTCCAAAATTCTTGATGTACCCGATCTTCTGTTATTTAAGTGCATTTGAGATGTTATGGGGTCCTTGATCGCGTATTTTCCTTTGCTTGCAATGGAAATCATGGAGTTACAAACTGTGCTTCGGAATCATATCTTCCTTTTCTAAATGAAGGATCATCATAAAAAGCACTTTCTTTTTGGCATGGTTAATGATCTTGTAAAAAATATTAGAGTAAATAAATTGAACCACCAAATAAAATAAAAATTGATATTTTGCAACTTAACTACGAAAACATGTTTATTTTACACTTTCTTACTTTTTGCAAGTAGGTATATGTAGCTATTTTCTTGGTAAAAGGGGGAAAAACAAAACAAATAACAGAAGCCGAACAAATGGACACACGGGAGTCAAAATAAGATCTGTTTCATTTTATGTTTTCCATCAGATTTGTATTGGCCGTGTTTTTCTTTTAAATTCAGAGTTCGATGACTTTTTTAATTTTCGTAATTACTTGTTAGGGGAAAAAGGAGGACAATTTCTTTAAACGTTGGAGGGCGTTCCGCGCCGGCCGGGGTGAAAAAGAGGACATGTCCTCCAAAAAGAGGACGCATAGCCACCCTACTTTTATTAGATAGTGAAAATGTTGCGTTTGACAATACACACAAACGTAAATATGTACATATCTATGTACGTATTTATATTTTTAGTCATACTTCAAGAGCCGACAGTGAATGAGAATGGACAAAGCGGTCTACCTATTCAACAGTAATTTTCCATAATCGCTGAAAAAGGCTACTGCGAGTACTTTTTTTTTGTTATATATCCGTTAGGCTCGTTTCACACATATTCGGTTTCATTCGGTACGGTCTCTATTCGGTTTGTATTCGGATGTGTCTGATATGTGTGAACGATAAAACGGTGCTCTACGGTTTGTATTAGGTTTTTATTTTTGCCGTTTTATCGTTTCACACATATCAGGCACAGCCAAATACAAACCGAATAGATACCGAACCGAATGTGTGTGAAACGAGCCTTAAGCTGTTTCGATAGATTACTCCGCATCAAAACACCAATAACCTTTTGAACGAAGTATGACACATTACTGTTGAGTTGGTATACCAGTTAAAGAATTGCATTATTTCTATGACCCCTTTCACACAAGGAAACTGAGTTGCCGGCGATTTTTAGTTTCTAGGCGAGAAGGGCGTAAAAGGAAGACAAAAAATTTACCCTCACACCCTTCTCGCCTACAAACTAGCCAGCTTCTGGCAAACACAGTTTCCTTGTGTGAAAGCCGTCTATTTACAAAACAACGTGATACATGCAATTACCTCTCCAACGGTATATAATAAAGTACTGTTGTACAGGTAGACTTGCTTTCAATATCATGAGCATGACACATGCACCTATAAACACTTATAATTATATTTTGATTATACTTGCAGTCCCAAGATTTGTTGTCGGCTCGTGGAATATAAAAAATTACATCAAAAACAAACAAAACACACCAAGACGATAGCTAAATAGGTATCGAGCGGTCGATATCGTCGAGACGATAGCAAATAACAGCTTTTTTAGTTACATGAAGCAAAACTCAAATCGTCAATTCGATATCGTTTGAACGATAGACGGTTTGTATTCTTACGTGAAGCATAGCTATCGATAACGATATCGAAAACGATATCGTCAGAGTTATACTAAAGACACACATGGGGTTTACATACTAAGTTCAGATACTATGGGTTTGACGATACCACGATGGGTGGCACACATCCTTGTATAGTTTCAATTGGCAGATCTACATTTTTGATATTTGTCAACATGTTTGCTGTCAATAATTAATTATACCTACAAAATGATAAAATTAAATAATTAAATAATCTGAAGAACTGAAAATTTCTCTTTTTTTGTTATCCATTTTGGTTTTGTTTAATTTTTTTTTCAAAGTTCTGACCTTTATATTCTGAATTTATTATTATGAATTTATAAAACACAAAAAAAAATTATTTTTCTTGTCAAAATTGTAGTTCACGTACTCGTCACTTTTGAAGAAACGCGCTAGTATCGTTAAAAGGCAAAGTATACTACGGTAAAAAACCAAGTTTTGATACCAGCTGATACTAGTTTGCTCTCGTGGTATAAGGATAGTATAACATGACACACTGGTAGTATAAGTGAATACCATCGTATCCGTACCACCAGTGTGTCACGGGTATTACGTGATGAGAGCCCTGATTTTCAAATCTGCTTTGGAAATTTTGGTTTAACTTCACTTTTTTGCTAAATCTACTTACAAATTTGAATCATGGGGTCCGAACCCTGGTGCTAATTAATAATTATTTTTCAAATCAGAAAATAAACGCTGTATTAATTAAATTTCTGTATGTATTTCCATTTGAAAGAAATTCGATTCAGTAGTATTTCGGTGCCAAAGAGAAATTACAGACAGAGAAATCAAAAAAGGAGAGAAGTCAAACAAATCCAGAAGAGCCAGAGTTCAATTTGAACAATTCAATTCAATTCGATGTTTCAATTTTATTTTGTATTTTTCTCCACTTATAGCTTTTAACAAATTCAATTTTTAATATTAACAATTTTGTTTTGCTATATATAATATCATACTGTAATATTTTGCCAAGGGTTCGCCAGTAAAATTTATTTCTTTTATTCAAACTGAACAACAATTACTTTACAAAAATAAAACACCTATTTCATTTCAAATATAGTCTGGGAGCCCGTGACAGATTTTGGTGACCAATAGAACCAAAGCTTATCTTTTTGTAGATGGTTAATTTGACATTATAATGAAGCCTAGTGAAAGTCAGATGGCGGACCATGGGTGGATGTGGCTACAGCAGCCTCCCAACCATGTAAAAACAAAAGTTGGGTTGCGACTCCACCAAAGCTGAGATTTGGTTGTATGACGTAGTTAAGTATGCACGCATAGAACCACGGTAAGAAGCCATGATTACATTTCAGTACGTCAGCTGACGGTCTTTCCACCCACATACGGCCAGCTGACTTTTGTTTTTGCATAATATAAGTTGTTAGCTATCATATAACCAAATTTCAGCTTTGGCGGTATTACCTTTCTAATGTTATTCGGTAAAACGTGCATTTTATGAGTGCAGTTTAAATCGTAGTCTAGAATTTTAGTATGGGGCATTTAGACTTTTGCTGGAAAATAAATCCGTGGTCAAATTTGACTTTCACATTCGAAAGAGTATTAGTACACGAGTCGAAAACCACATTTTGCACAACTGTACCTAGTGTCATTTAGCCACCATCTGGTTTTTAATGGTAGCTTGGGTTTTGGTGCGTAACTCACGTATTTTTCATCCTAGACGAAAAAGTTGTACGACAAACTTGTATCAAATTTAATTATCTATAAAATATATTAATCAAATTTTTTCGTTAATCTTAATGGTTTAAAAGTTAAAGAGCTTTTAGTTCAAAAAAGTAGGCGTTGATTTTTTATTTTCCCCATTTCTTTTTTTCCACTAAACGAGACGAGACGAGACTGCAACCGAGACAAGACCAAGACGAGACTGTATATTTGGATCGAAATTTACAGAGAGTCTAATAAATTAAAAAATCCAATTTCAGTTAAATATTTATTTTCTTCTGCACATATTTAAACTATAATTGAAAATATTTCGTTCCAATAATCGTATTTTTCGGAGACGAGACCGAGACGAGACTAAATTATACGAGACCGACACGAGACCGAGACGAGACTGAAAATTTTCGATTTTCACGAGACCGATACGAGATGTTCAAAAGGGTAGTTATGTGCATTCAAGAGGACACAAGCGTCCACAGGTTCTTCTCAAAACCCACCTCTGTCTACCAACTCCTACTCTCACCTCCTAGTGGTGAACATCGGGTGTCTAGTACCTCAGCTGGAGACGGGGTTTAAATCCCCGTGGAAAGGGACAGCCAACGAGAGAGGGGGGAAGGAGTGTTCCCACTAAGGCACTTCTCCTTTCATCGAGGCGGCAGCGGACGAATTCTCCAGATGGAATCAACGGTGGCGTCTACAGTTCCAGTTAGGTTGAACTACTTAGTGAACACCTTATATTCGGATCCGCACGTGGAACGTCCTGTCCTTATTCAGAACACGTGCAGCCGAACAATTAGTGGAGAACCTGGACAAGCTAAAGGCTGACGTAACAGCCATCCAGGAGGTGCAATGGGATGGAGAGGGCATACGAAGACTAAAATCGTGTGACATCTACTACGGCGGGTGCTTGAAGGAACAGGGTCGTTGGCTCTTTGGTTGTGGTTTTGTGATAAGGGGAAGACTTAGACAAGAAGTCTTGGGCTTCAGAAGTGTAAGCGAGCGCCTGGTGACAATCCGCATCAAAGCCAAATTTAAGAACATTACGCTGATCTGTGTTCAAGCCCCCCGTGAAAGGAGAGATGACTCAACCAAAGAAGCATTCTACGATCTCCTGGAGACAACGTATGATATGTGCCCGAAGTACGACGTGAAGATCATTCTTGGTGACTTCAATGCAAGATTCGGAAAGGAGGGCATCTTTGGTTCGATAGTCGGGGGACACAGCCTACACGACGAAACTTCCGGCAACGGGCACAGGCTGGCAGACTTTGCGGCGGGGCGAAATGTAATCATCTCAAGCACCTACTTCCCATACCTCAATATACACAAGGGGACTTGGCGGTCGCGTGATCAACTAACCATCAACCAAATCGACCACGTTGCGATAGACGCGAGACATGCTTCTAGTTTCTTGGACGTCCGAACGTTCCGAGGGGCCAACATTGACTCAGATCACTACCTGGTGGTAGCTAGACTACGTATGCGGAAATCCATGACGCGACAACGTAGAGCAGATGCTGTGAAAAGATTCGATGTCGAGAAGCTTAAATCGCAAGAGACCACCAGAACTTTTGCAGACCACATAACTCTTAATCTCAGGAGGTCCGCCACCAGCATCAAGTGCAGAGGACCAGTGGAAACACTGTCAACAAGCCATCAGAAGTGCCGCCTCTGATGTGCTGGGTTTCACTAGGCGAATACAACGAACCCCCTGGTTCGATGAAGAGTGCCGGCTAGCGCATGCAGCTAAGGACGAGGCCTACCAGGCAATGCTGCAGACTCAAACAAGAGCTGCTAAGAGAGTAGCCCGGGAGCTCTACGGTTTGAAACGAAAAGAGGAACGCCGACTTCTCAGGAGGAAAAAGATAGAGCACAAGAAGCGGGCGGTAGAGTCTATTAAGGGTTGAAGCGGTAGGGGAGGTGTTCGAAAATTTTATCGGAGGGTGGAGCCCTCAAGAATACAAGGCTAGAACGGAAGCCTGCCGAGATGAGAGTGGGAATATGGTTGTAGACACACAGTCAGTGCTGAGGGTCTGGAAAGAACACTTCTCTAGACTGCTTAATGGCGAAGACAGCCAAGATGCCGTTATTAGGCAGATCGCACCATTCAACTTGGACGATGATGGCCAAGAGTTCCATCCACCCGACCTAACCGAAGTGCGGCTGGCGATATCCAAACTTAAGTCGTACAAGGCTTCTGGTGCGGATGGCTTACAAGCCGAACTATTTAAATCAGCGGGAGATGAATTGACTAGGAGCATACACCATCTGATCTGCAAAATTTGGTCGGATGAAAGTATGCCCGATGAATGGAACCTCGGTATATTGTGCCCACTCCATAAAAAGGGAGATGTTCTGAAATATGGTGCCGTGAAATAAGGTAGAACGAAATAAATTCGAATCGACTTTATTTCCATTTAGATTGGAAATAATGTCGAATTCAGCTTTTTTTATTGGTCGACTTTATTTCCATAGCAAAATAGTTATAATGTCGAAAAAAGGGAATTTATGTCGAAAATTAAAAAATGTCAGAAAAGAAAAAAAATTAAATTTAAATAAAAAGGTAATAAAGTCGAAATTATATTCAACGTAAACGAAGGGTTTTATCAGTTAGGTAGCATGCAGACAATTTATGGAAATAAAGTCGAAATTCTTTACAATGCACTGAACATTGATAGTGCATAGAAATGTTTAAAAGAGGGAAATTATTTTTAATTCTTATAACGTTAGTTCTCTTTAAAAAAAAAAAAAACAAGAGCCTGCTTTGGTTTGCTGTGATAAGTTTCCATTTGGCATAAGCTTATTTTAAGTTCATCTCTGATGAGTTACGATTAATGTAAGTTTGAAGTGACAACAAGTTAGTGCTATCGGTCGAACCAAATAAAAAAAAAATCTAGAATGTGCGAAGATAAAAATGATGATGTTTATGAATATCAAATTATTCCAGGCATGAGAAAAAATAGTAAATTATTCAATAAATCAAATATATAGAAAAAATAAAGTTTCGGGAAATTTGTGCTATAAAAAAGGATGTCCTGCGTCGGTTGTAGTTGGTTTTCATAATGAACACTTTTTTAGAAAAGCGAAAAAAAATTCGGATCATAATCACGAAAATCAAAAAAGATTTTTATGATAAGCTAGTTTAGGTAAACTCTATAAAAAATAAATGTAAAAACGTTAGTTTAAAACGTTCGAACATCAGAGAGATTTTCGATGAAGAGTGTAAAATGAACCCACAAGCTTCGACATCTGTTGAGTTCGGTAAAATGCGAAGACAATTGATAAATATAAAAAGAGAAAATTTTCCAAAATCGCCAAACAGCTTTCATGATGTTATTAAAGTTTAGAAGATGAAAACATTAAAAAACAATTTGGAATGTCCCGTTGGGATGCCGATTTTCCCTTTTATCGAGATACGATAATTGAGAAAAAATTTGGTTATTCCATTTTTGCGCCCGGAAAAATAATTCAGGAAATTATAAAATCAAAAGAACACCTTTCGAGAAATTATTTAATTGACGGTACTTTTAGTATTGTTCCATCATGCAATGCTTTTAAGCAACTTTTAATTGTTCATATTGCGTAAGAATAGTGAATTAATATAACATTTACATCAAAAATTTATAGATACCTATGTTTTTTTTTTGTTAGACGTTTCCGTTTCTCTACATACTGATGTCAAATAAATCAACAGCTGCATATACACACGCCTTCGAATTTATAAAAAGAAATATTTTTGATTTGAAACCAACATCTTTTACAACAGACTACGAAATGGCACTTCGTAATGGAATAAAAAATATATATCCGGAAGTCAAATTAGTTGGATGTTGGTGTCTTTACACGCAAGCAGTTCGAAGGTATGCTGCGACTAGAATTCCATACTTTATTTCGGAATTAAGGAAAAATAAAGACAAAAATAAAGTTAATAAAAAAATTCTACTGCTGCCACTTTTAAGCCCCAGAAATATACTTATGGCTTACGAAATTTTGAAAGAGGAGATTACAGAACTGGAAATAAAACATTTTTTTGATCCGTTTTTGCTATATATTGAAAATCAGTGGCTGAAAAAGGTCTGTAATATTAATAATAATTTTTGTTCATTGTGTTTTAGATACATTATTAATTAATTATTAAATTATTTTTTTTTTCTTTTAGTGCGTCGAAAGCATAACTTAATAAGACAGGGGGTCCCGGGCGGCGGGGTAGGAAGGCGCACGGGCCGCGGGTGGCGTGGACGGCGCGGGGGGCGTTGACGGCGCGGGTGGTTCGTGAGCGACATTACCCGCGTCGCCCACGCCACCCGCGCCCCCTGCGCCACCCGCGCCTCCCGGGACCCCTGTCTTATTAAGTTATTCTTTCGACGCACTAAAAGAAAAAAAAATAATTTAATAATTCCCTAAACCATTAATCTTTTCATTTACAGGAAGGACCTGAGAAAATAACGTGCTACAAAAGCTTACATAGGACTACTAGCTCTTTAGAGGGATTCAACAGCATACTATCTACGAAGCTGGCTAAGCGAGGTAGTTTTTTCAAATTTTTAGATGTGCTGTTGGTTCAGGACTCCAGCAAAACGACCAATTTTTTAAAATCTGTTGGCGGCCGTGTTCAAATGTATGAACCCAGGAAGAAAAAAACCTGTGATAGTTTTTTTGTCATTAAAAACACTAGATAGCTTAGATGACAACAGAATTTCACTGGTCGACTTTTTTAACCAGTTAACTAAAAAAGAAAACTTTATCATATCCGATAATGATTACATTCGTGAATAAAACCCAGTTATTAGTTTCTTAACAATATAATATTAAAAAGAAATTTATTTAATATATTAAGAAAATTGTATTTGTTTATTTTGTGCTAAAGAAAAAGTTTAAGTTTATGTTAAATTTATATAAGTACGAACCTTTATACATTTATGTATTTTTTTTTTTTTTTTGTGAAACAAAGTCGAATTTTGTTTGTAATTTAATTGTGAGTAGGTTTTGTATTGGGAAATAAAGTCGACGATGACAATGATCTTATTGTAGTAATCGACATTATTTCCAATTTTTTATTTTGTTTTTGGAAATAAAGTCGACCATGAAAAAAAGTTGAATTCGACACTATTTCCAATCTAAATGGAAATAAAGTCGATTCGACCTTATTTCGTTCTACCTTATTTCACGGCACCCTGAAATGTACCAACTACAGAGGAATAAGTCTCCTAAACGTAGCTTATAAAATCTTGTCGGCTATCCTGTGTGACCGCTTAAAACTTTTCGTCAACGATCTGATCGGCCCCTATCAGTGTGGTTTTAGGCCAGGTAAGTCAGCCGTCGATCAAATGTTCACACTCCGACAGATTTTGAAAAAATCCCGGGAATTCCAGATCGATACACACCACCTTTTAATCGATTTTAAAGTCACGTATGATAGCGTGAAAAGGGACGAATTATACAGAACCATGTCGAGTCTCGGCATACCTGCCAAACTCGTCCGCCTGTGCAGGATGACGATGGAGAAATCTCGCTGCTCCGTAAAAATTGGTAAGAACCAGTGGCGTGGCGTCCATATAACACAATTCCTACTGTCTTTCCTCTTAAAAATTGCACGAAAAATACTATCAAGTAAACATAAACATAAACTATGCAACCCTACCAATTTGAACTATAAAATTCGTACAAACACACAAACATAAGCTATCGAATAAACACCGTCAATTCATTCTTCTCTTCGCTCTTTGCTCAACTGCTGAACCTACGCTCTCTTTCAAAGAATTAATTTAGAAACAAAACACGTCTTTCACCGCCTTATAAAATTTGTTTTGTATCCCTTTCTTCCTTTAGCATTTTTGTTTCTATATCCTCTTTGTCCAACACGCATCAACATAGGAAAAAATAAGACGCTGTTCCTCGTGTTATTCTGGCACTTGGTATGTATGCAATGGAATGTTTTTTATTCCTTTGCTTGACTCTGTTTCTCTTTATTCGTTCTGTTGGGTGAAAAACAACACGCTCTTCGACTTATTTGCTATGAAAGTTGTTAAATACATTTTCTATTTTTGTTTGCTTGTTTTTTGGTTAAGCTAAGTATAGTCCAGGAAAGATTTAAATGCGTAATTTAATATGGGTAAGCGGTGAAAAATTAATTCATAAAATATTATTTAGGCATAATTGCAGAATTTCATATTCTACAGCATATAAAAAATCTCGCAGTGGCTTTGGATATAAAGGCATTTAAAGAGGGGCAAAGGGAAGAAGGTATGGTTTGTCAATCTGAAACATTTGGTATAGTTAAATGTAAGAATATGACACATGATTTAAGGGTACTTTTTAACGCTGGATCTAAAAAAAAAAACTATTCTTTTTATGGGACTTTTTTAGAACAACAAGTTAAACATTAAGAAAAAATGGTAGATTTGGAATAAAAGTTTCATTGGGGTGTTGATAAACAAGAATCAAAAGAGTTCCTAAAAATACCTGTAATGAAATAGGGTTTATTTAGTTAGTTGTGAAGTTGAAGGTTTTGTTCTTTATTTTTTGTTTGATAGCTATGTAAATACTTTAGAGCTAGGTTTTTAGTCTTGGGTTTTGATTGGTTTTTAATTTTTTTTAAAGCCCAGATTGTTGCTTAACAGATTTTCTCTTGGAGGAATTAAATGAATTAAATAAAGTATGTATGTATCTTTTATTAATAACAAATCGTTTTAATAAAAGGCCACTCTATGCGTCCTATGAAAATAGACTGCAAACGGAAGAGTTGTTTTTTAACTAATTTTAATGTATCTGCTTGTTTTTTTTTTTTGTTCAAGATACAAAGAGGTTTGTTTTGTTTACTCTCGCTGGTCAATCATTTTCGTGACGTCTTCCCATTTCAAATTATTGACGCCACGCCCTGGTAAGAACACCACCGATTGCTTCGATGTTGAGAAAGGATTGAGGCAAGGCGACGCGTTATTATGCAACCTGTTCAACATCGTTCTTGAAGCCATTGTACGCAACGCACTTGTCAACACCAAAGGTACAATCTATCAAAAGTCCGTTCAATTGCTTGCGTATGCGGATGACATAGACATTGTCGGCAGAACGAAGCGAGCTGTGGCAGGGGCATTTGCGAGCATTGAATCGGAGGTGGCTAGAATGGGATTGGCGGTTAATGAGGACAAGACAAAGTATATGCTGTCATCGAGAGAGGAATCTCAACATCGTCGACTCGGGCAAAATATCACGATGCACAGATATAACTTCGAAGTTGTCAAGGACTTTGTCTACCTGGGCTCCACTATTACATCGCAGAATGACATCAGTGCAGAGATCAAGCCAAGAATTACTCTTGCCAACCGCTGTTTCTTCGGTCTAAGAAGGCATTTAAGTAGAAAGGCACTGTCTCAGAAAACCAAGGAGACTTTATATACAAGACCCTAATCATCCCGGTCCTGCTTTATGTGTCAGAAGCATGAACACTGAAAGATTCGGATGAAAATCTGCTAGGTTGCTTTGAGAGGAAGATTCTTCGTGTGATTTTCGGTCCGGTGTGTATCGAAGGAGTATGGAGGAGAAGATTCAACGACGAGCTATACGGGCTATTCAGCGACGTTGACCTGGTCAAAAAGCTAAAAATACGGCGGCTGAGACGGCTGGGGCACGTCGAGCGTATGGACAGCAACGCACCTGCCCGACGAGTCTTCGAATCCAACCCCGATGGGGTACGCAGCAGAGGAAGAACCCGTAACAGGTGGCGCAACCAAGTGGATGACGACATCAAAGCACCCGGTGTGTGCAACTGGAAGCGGCTAGCTAGGGACAGAGCTGGCTGGAGGGGCTTGTTAGTTGAGGCCGAAGCCCATCCTGGACTGTGAGCGCCATCAAAAGACAACCCTGTAGAAAATTTAATTATCCGTGAAATATGTTAAGTTAATTTTTTGACTAATGCCTATGGTTTTAAAGTTATAGAGCTTTTTATTCAAAAAAGTAGGTGTTGAATTTTTTATTTTCATCATATCTTTTTTTTGTCACTAAAAAAATTGAATAAATAGTCCCGATAAAAGTGGTAGAGCTTTCAATCATCTTAACTTTTTCATAACAGATTTCCTTGTAAATGGATTTCACTTTGCTATTGAACTTTTGAACTTGTATATTTCTTTTCCAAGCCACTTTTCCAAACCACAGGAGGAAGAGTTTTTTCACTGCAAAAACGACTTATATGTAAACCATATGAGTCGCACTTTCGTTTTACAGCGTCGGCGCGGTTGTTTCTGTGTGGTTTCCCCAGGACGCCTAGTCGACAAGTCAATTTAAATATTCTCAACATTGGCAATTGTTCTTCTTTTTTTTGGAAGATCCGATGTTGGCCATTTCTTCGTCAATACCATGTTTTGTTTGAATTTATTTAAATTTAGAGAATAGCCCTATTTTCCGGCGATGTTAAAATGTTTTCTACAAAATGGTTAACATTTTTAAGAGGTGATCCTTAAACTATTTTGTATGGGCTCGAGAGCGATAACCGTTATTCAAATTCAAAAACTGTTAAATAAATATATAAAATAAAATAAAAAAAGCACCACCTACTTTTTTGAACTTAAAGCTCTTTAACTTTTAAACCATTAAGAAATTACGACATATATTACCGCCGAAGCTGAAATTTGGTGGTATGATAGTTAACAACTTATATTATGGAAAAAAAAAGTCAGCTGGCTGTATGTGGGTGGAAACACCGTCAGCTGACGTACTGAATTGTGATCATGGCTTCTTACCGTGGTTCTATGCGTCATACCATACTCAACTACGTCAGCTGACGATCTTTCCACCCGCATACAGCCAGCTGACTTTTGTTGTTGCATAATATAAGGTGTTTACTATTATATAACTAAATTTCAGCTTTGGTGGAGTCGCAACCCAACTTTTTTTTTGTACATGTTTGGGAGGCTGCTGTAGCCACACCCACCCATGCTCAGCCAGCTGACTTTCAATAGACTTCATTATGACATCAAAGTAACCATATCGCATCAAAATTATCTTTGGTGGAGTAACTGACTAAAATATGTCACGGGCTCCCGGGCTAATACTTTACTTCTAATACTTTTATTATAAACAAGCACAACTCTTAATTCACTATTTTACACCAACGTTTATTCGTTCACTTTCAAAATCAAACTGAGGTCTTCGGGCTGGTGGCGGTGTATTTATATTCAAGAAAAAGCTACTAGAATCTTCTAGGGGTTCTGGAATGTGCTGGAATATACTTCTCCTCCACAAGTATCCACAAGTAGCTCAAAAGCTTTCGACCAATTACAAATTATAGCAGTTCCATGGTTTGGGTATTGGATAACGATGCGAGTGGTTTAGGTATTAATGATAGAGTGGTTTGAGTTTTGGATAGCATTAGTTAATCTTTTGTTCATAGATGGCGTGGAACTCATTACTAATTTATTCTGTTATAGAAGAATAAGAGATGTCGTTGTTTGCACAAATGGGCATATTCACCACAATACATTTATGCAAAGTGAATAAAAAATAAAAATAAATTAAAGTCAATCGATAACTATAAAATAAGTGTTGATTGCTCTTATCAAACATTTTTAAACTGAGAACCACTGACACGGGGTACTATCAGCTTTTATTAATAAATTTAATTTCAAAAGTTATAATTATAATTATTTATGTAAAAAGTTAATTTATTTACAAATTTCATACAAGAAGAACCTTTTTTTTATTATTTTATTATTATGCCATGCCATATTATGCCAACAGCCATGTTTTGAGATTTTTTAGAAATTAATTAAAATTACAATTAGTTCTGATAAATAAAGGATTCTATATCTATAATCTATAATACGTATGATATGTTTTTTTTTAAACAGTTTAGCAGAGGTTACTGGATAAAAATTTACAAAAAGTGATCTCCGTGCCATTGGAACATCAACCAGTGGACATTCATTTTCTCGGAGATTATACACAGTAGAGTTCCTAGTTGGAACATTACCACTTTGTTTGAAAAATTATCTCAATACTTTAAGAACATAAAGATGCCTCAGTGGTAGGATGTGCAATTAACAAAACAGAGGCCGACTGTGTGTTAAACGAGTACTACCGCTTATTATACGTATGATATGTTTTTGAGCGATCAAGAGGGACTCAAAAGTGTTCATGTAAGAACCTTCCCAGCTTACTATTCCGTATTGTAGTTTCGAATTTACAAGTCCATAATAAATCATGGATAAATCACTACTCGAACAATATGGTTTTAAAAGAAACATCTTTCGTGTAACAACTGTCACGTAGTTTTTAATAGTTCCAATATTACACTTGCAGTTAAATCTGTTATCGATGTTTACAGTACACATATAGATTAGATTAGATTAGATTTGAATTTATATGTTCTGTTCTTGTTTATATTACAAAATAAATATTTTACAAAAAATCGATAAGCATTGCTTTGCCGTCTGCCTGATTGACATTAAATTAAACATTTAATATTAAGTTTGTTTTGTTTTGTTAGAACATAATGTATGAACAAATATAATTGTGATAAAAAAAATACAATTTTGTTTTGTTGTTAAAACTCTTCATTTATAATTTGATTGCGATAGCTCATAGCATACTTATAAAAATAAAAAAGTTGTTTTATATCGGGTTCACAGTTGGGATGGGCTAAGACTTCTTCTGCCGATAACGTGTTGCTTCCAAGAAAATTTCTTCGGATTTCTTTCAAAATAGGACATCTGCCAATAAAATGTATGACATCTTCTCTCTCCGATATGTTGCAAAGGCTACAGTAAATTGCTAAGTCAGGACGGTGGGGGATATAATTGAGCCGAATAAGCTCTCCTCTCATTTTAAAAATAGACGATATAATTTCATTCATGTTTTCGTTGTGAAAATAATTCCTTTCAAGCTAATTATGGTTTAAAATGCTATATGTTGATCTGTGGACTGACGCAGTAGCTAAGCTTATACAGTCAGCCCTGTATTTTTCATCGAGATAAGGTTTTGAAAAACATCTGTGCAGTACCTTCCATTTGCATTCACGAGATTAAATTCTACTCCGCAATACGTTGCAAGCTCTTCTAATTTTATAAACGAAAGAGTTCTTCTTTCTATTATCTTCTTAGCAATTATTTTTGGAAGTTTATCATCTGGTATTTCCAGCACTTTCGTTACATAATCAATATGTTTTATGGTTTTAATAAAAAGCGGTGATAATCCTGTTTCTATATTTATCATGTAGTTGGGCGTTGTATTCGGCAGATTGAAACATCTTTTAACGTAGTACCTTAGCAGTTTCTCTACGGTTTCATATTGATAGTACCCCCAAGATTATGCTGCATACAACATCACAGACTCAGATACAGCTTGAAATACTTTATATTTTACACTGTGATAAACTATGTTATTTGAAAAACATCTTTTCCAGGTTGCCGATATGGCACTTTTCGCTTTAACTAATTTTTCTTTTAAGTGAGGTTCCATACTGTGATTGCTCGTAAATGTGACTCCAAGATACCTGTATGTTTTAACAATTTCAATGGGAAGTCCATTAAGATACCATTTTTCGTTTCTGCAAACTCTGCCAGATCCCTTTTTAAAAATCATTATTTTTGACTTCGTTAGATTTACCGTAAGATTCCATAGTTGGCAGTACGAATCAAGACGGTTAATCATAAGTTGCAGAGAATCTGGTGAATATGAAAATAAAACTACATCATCTGCAAATAAAAGTGCCTTTATAAGAACTCCGTCTATCTCTATACCACCTGGTAAAAGTTCGGTAAGGTCATCGATGTACATGGCAAAGAGATATGGGCTTAGAGTGCAACCTTGCCGAACCCCCATTTTTGACTCAAACCATTCTGAAATCTCAATTTCACTCGACACAGCCGATTGATTATCCTGATAGATGTTTTCGAGAACCCTTCCAAACTTTTGGCTCATTCCAGCATTATATAGCTTATATATGAAATCAACAAAAAAGGCGAATAATTTTTTGTTTTGTTCGATAAATGTACCCGCGATATTGTGCAGAATGAAGATATTGTCTATGGTTGAATAACCACTACGAAATCCAGCTTGACATTCTTTAATCGATTTATGTTTTTCGATCCAATTTGTCATTCGAAAATTTAGAACTTTGGTGAATATCTTATATGAAGAGTTCAGAAACGATATTCCTCGATAATTGGCTGGATCGGATAAATTACCTTTTTTGTGTATGGGATATATGATCGCTTTTTTAAACTGTGTAGGTATATTTCCCGTTTCCAACATTTCATTAAAAGTCTTCGAAATTTTATTGATGAAGTTTGACGTTGCATACTTGATAAATTCTATGGGGATCCTATCAGCTCCTGGTGCCTTTCCGTCTTTGAGTTTCCTTAAAGCCTCAACAACTTCTTCCTCTGTAATAGGTGCATCTAAAATTTCATTTGTATGGCAGGGTGATGCATATTGAATTTGTGGCATATTATTTGTTGGGATCAGTAGCCTTTGGAAATGGTTCATCAGTGTCCTTGCATCTAATTGTACGCCAATTTGAGGTTATTTACCATTAAATTTATTTATTGCAACCCAGAACTGTTTAGTATCCTTACAGCATGTAAGTTTGAGAGCATCGGTTTCTAAATATTTTTTCTTTTTTTCCTTGCAGATTTGTTTAAAGATTGTGTTTGTTTTTTTTTTTTAAATATTGCCCACCAAACTTCCGAAAAACCTTGAGCCATCCAAATGACTTTTGCCTCACCTTTTCACACTCCGTGTCAAACCATTTTTCTTTATACTGGTACTTCTTTTTATCTCCCTGTCTGCAGGTCGGATAAGATATTTTAACAAGATTTTCAATATCCATTATATTGTACTCTGCATCAGTTTTTAAGTTGAGTTCGATGTTGCGTCTATATTCAGTTGCATTGGTTTCTTTCCTTATCAACTTAGGGGGTAGTTGCATCATTCGCGTGTCTTCTCTTTCAATCGGAGCTGTACCAAACTGAGCTGAAATGGGCATATGGTCTGAGTACTGTCCAGTTAAAACTTCAAAATCGTTAACCAAAGACATCCATTCGCCTCGTACTAAACAGTAATCTATAACTGAGCAGCCTTGTTGTCCTATAAACGTGTATTTTCCACTTGTATCCGATCTACTCGTGCCATTAAGAATACGAAATCCAAATGCATCACATAATTCCAATAGTAACTCCCTTTACATTTGTAGTTTCACCTTCAGAATTTCTCATTATACCTGCGAATCTATTTTCTCTTCCCTCTTCTTTTCCTTTTCTAGCGTTGAGATCACCGATTATCATAATATTGTCGTATTGACTGTGTTCAATTAAATTATATAATGCAGCAAAATCTCTTTCCCAGTGGTTGCAATTAATATATGCTGGCAGTATAATAAGCTTGGTTGATCCCATGGTTATTTTTAAAAGTTTTAATTCATCTACTGTTTCAAATTCACAAAAAATATAATTTAAATTTTGTTTCTTATATCCGAATAAGCATCCGCCACTAGCTCTTCCTCTCGTATTATGTTTTATAGCAGGTACCCAAACAAATTCAAAGCTTTTAAAACGATTTAAGTATAATTTATAATCTTCTTCCATTAAAAATGTTTCATAAAGTAAAATAATATCATAACTATTTATTAAATCATAAAATCTTATGAGTAATGACTTATGACTAAGTCCTGCTATATTGTAACTTAATATTTTAATTTATTTTTATAGATTTAATTTTACTTTGTCAGACGGCAACTACACCCTATGATATAACATTTGTATTGTTTGATGTTCTTGCTACGCCGTTTGCAGTGCTTCCAACTGTCATCTGCTCATCCACGTTGAAACACAGCTGATTGTTTAGATTTATTTGATAAATGTTGTTAAGCACGGCAATCCCATTTATGTTGTTTTGTAAAAGTCCCATCGATGAACTCCATCGGAAAACTTTCTTATCAACATACATTCTATAATCTCGTACCAATACTTTTATTTGTGGATTAATTTCGTTTAAACTACTTCTTATCCTTAAAAGTTTGTTTCGCTTCTGTCGTATTGACAAGGGAAGATCTTTGGAGATGGTGACACCTGTGCCTTGAAAAGTTTTGGACCCTCTGAGTGCTGTGATAACCTGGTGTTTTGATTCAAGCTTAACGATAAAGTTCTTGGCATCGGCATTATGTGATCTTATTTCGCGAATATGTTGACTTTCTATGGACGGGGTTGGTGGGATTAGCCTCACGAACGTACTTTTGATGAGATCTTCTTCATCCCTACCTGCCTGTGAAGTTATTCTTAACAACAGATTATTTTCCGTATTTTTCTTTTGTATTTCTTCAATCTGGTTCTCTAAAATCTCATTTCTTTTTTCCAAGGCAATTATTTTGTTTGACATTTGGAGGTTAAGCTCCATAATTTTTTGGTTAGCAATTGTAATTGCTTCGATGTCGCTCTTCGACGCTGTATTTTTCATTTTTGAGTCGAGCAGACAACAAAGCAAATTTTTAAGATCGCATTTGCTCATAGATCCAACTAGTTCTTCAGACATTTTATCAAAGTGTTGAGGTCTTTTTTCAGAATTATAAGCTTCAGGTGAAGTTTCAGATATATTTCTTTTGTTCTTCGCTGACATAGATGTATATGTAGAGTGCAGTAGTGATTGGCAGTGGGCACTATTCAAGGCTTATAATAATTCGTACAGGTCTAAGACTCACATGAATTTTTTAAAGGTGATTTAATTTATCTTGTATCAACACTTTAACACACTTCTAAAGCTTTTTTATGTTGGAAATTTGGCAATTTACAATTCTTATCACAGGAGCAACTTTAGAACGAACTTTCCTGTATTTTGACAGAAATGTCAATCAAGGTATTATCAAACATATATAAGGTATTATCAGGCGCAGCTTTCCAAATTTCAAGATGGCTACCCTTTGTGTAGCCCAATTTTTTGTGATTGTTTGAAAATCAATTTTTTTACTATTGATTTTGACAACATGCGCAGAACTGAACAAAAATGAACATGCTAATGATATTACCTGTAATATATGTATCTTGATCGATGTGTACCCCCAGATACTTAAATGAATCGACAGAATCAATTTTGAAACAATTGTTCGAGCAGAGGTTATTCCCATTAAAATTTTCCCTACCACAAATGTGTAAAGGCAAGCAAAATTTTGTACAATCATGTGAGTGATAGAACACTTCAAAATCATTTGATTTGCAGCCTGTTTGATCGAAATGCATCATCTTAGTTTTTTCACTCATGATTAATTTATGTATTACAAACCATGTTCTAAGTATTTGCAGATCCTCATTTATTTTAACTATGCATTCGAAAGATGATTGTTCAGTGTATGTGAATGCAATATCATCAGCGAAAGCTATCTGCAAAGTCTGTTGCTGGATAACGCTTGGAATATATATATTTTGACTTTTACTCCTTAGCAATTTAGACGTGGTGCGGCGAGTAGCCTAGTTAACCTTGACCCAAAAGCGAGTAACTCTTTAGGGCGTCTATATTACTATAATTATATCAAAAATTGGTTTGACTCCAGCGAGTTGCTTAATTAAGTGAAACACAATCTTTGAATGTAGAATAAGAAGTAAGTGTTTTAATTTTATTCTTCTCTTTTTATACAAAATTTGTCAATAAAATAATGCCTGTATTGGTATTCAACAATACTTCGATATTCAATAAGAATTCCCATAAAATGCAGCATCAGCATAATAGCCATGCACTTCAAGTGGCTTGGGCTAGCTTGCTTATGATGCATATTTTACTACCATAAGTCAGCGACCCTTTATTATGTTTGTTTTTCTTCAATCACTGAAAGTGTTGTTGTATATTTGGTGTCATATTATATAGCTTGTGCACTGAAGGTGCCAGTTGAACTATATGAGCATTTATTTATAGCTATATGTACAATGCACTGAGTGTGTAAACGGAAATATGAATGTTGTATTGTTTGTGCTCTGGCTTTGCTATAGCTGATCATGAAATGTAATGCGATAGGAATATAGATATTAAACATCGAAGCAGGTTGAATGTTCTATTAATTGTTTTGAGGTTTGAGGCAATTAATTAAGTGATCGCTGGTGCGATCCCTTCACACCACCCTTCCTGGGATAAAAAGGAGAAATCATAACATGGAATGATTTCTTCTTTTTTATGCGATACTTGTACATTGCTTAGTTTGTTATTTGATATTTTTTTTGTTTGTATTTACAATTTTCTGTCTTACAATATTTTTTTTTTTGTAAATATATAGATTTAAATTTATTAATAGTTTTTATCTAGTTAACCCGGGTTAATAAAAATTATGTATAAAACTAAATGATAGTTAAGTACTTATATATTTAATTATTCTTATATAACTTTTTTTTTTTTTTTAAATCATGTACATATATTTAGTATTTAATCTCTTAATTCTAACGATCCTAAAATAATAACATATACATATTTAAAGGTTTTAATCTATTTTTATGAACTGTCATTGTTTTGTTTTCATATTTAATATCGCAGTTCACCCCATTTTGAGATAGTATTTCGTATGGACCAATATAGATTGGGTCTAACTTTTTTATATTTTCATTTCTTAACAAAACAAGACTTCCTACGTTAAAATCTGAAGCCTTTGCTTTAATATCTGTATCGTACCTCGTCTTCCTATTAATTTTCTTGCTTATCAAAGTATCCCTAGCGTCTTTATGAGCTATTTGTAGTTTGTGTTTTAAGTCTATCACGTAGTCTTCGTAGTTGTACACTGGATCTACTTTATTTGTGAGATTGGAAGGTAAATTACATTGTCTTCCAAATACTTATTCAAAAGGTGTGTACCCTGTTTCTGAATGTACTGAAGTGTTGTAACAGAAAACATAATAGGGTAGCCAGTTGCTCCAATCTGTATGTTTTTCCGATACATAACTCCTAAGATAAGCTCCTAAAACTTTATGGGAATTCTCTAACGCTCCAATGCTTTCATGATGGTAAGCAGTGGACTGTAGTTGTTCTATCATTAACAAACTACACATATCTTTAAAAACTTTATTTATAAACTCGGTACCTTGATCAGATGCTATAGTTCCAGGGACTCCATATCTAAGAATAAAAGATTCGATGAGCTCTTTAGCTACTGTATTAGCTTCCTTATTTGGTAAAGCTATTGCTTCAGTGAATTTAGTTAATTCGTCTTGAAGAGTAAGAATATATTTTGACCCATTTTCTGATTCGTCAAGGGGTCCTACTAAAACAAGAAAAATTTTATCGAAGCCTGATTCTGCTGTTGACGTTATAGTCATAGGTTGCTTCTTTGGTTGTATATGTTTGTTACGTTGACATATTGGGCAGTGCTTAACGTATGTCGTCACATCGTTTTGCATGCCTGTCCAATAATATCTTTTTTTAATGTTTCGCAACATGCGATTTATACCAGCATGTCCACTCGTTGGTAACATATGATAATCATTTAGTATTAATTTAATTTTGCAAGGGTCTGTTATTTTAATTTTTTCATCTATTATGTGCACTTTTAATTTACTTTCTTTAAATATTCCTTCTATCATTTTCTTTAATATATTTATTTTTTCTTTATGACGGCCGTTTGTTATTTTTTTTAATTCTTCTTTAGTAATATAAATATTTTTAATTGATAATGGTCCGCAAATTGTACGCACGTCCCTCAACAACATTTTGTCAAATGATGCTGATCGGTCAATAGTGCCATTCTTGGATTCCTTTTCATTATTCATTTGCGGTTCACAATTTTTCTGTACGTCCCTCAACAACATTTTGTCAAATGATGCCGATCGGGCATTAGTACTTATCTTGGACCGGTTTAAAATTAAACAATTACTTCCTGGAATATATCCCAATATAAGATTTGGACTTAATACTCTAGTACCCTTTATTTTTGCAAAATCTTCATCTTCTTCTTTAAAACTGCTAATTATTTTTAACTCAACTACTTTCAAACCCATTTCCGGAGCTTTTAAAAGTTCACTGATGATCTTTTCTTTTTCTACTTTTTCTTTTGGGGGATTTTCTTTGTTTATATCGGATTTCTTTGATTGTGCTCTTGTTGTGACACAAACGTAAAGTTTTTGTAAGTCTTCTGAATGAATTTGTATTCTACTTAGAGCATCTGCAGTGCAGTTGTTTTTCCCTGGTGTATACTGTACATAAAAAGTATATTCTTCTATTAATAGTCTAAATTTGGTTAATCGACTGGAAGGTTCTTTAAGTGAAAATAGATATACTAAACGCCTATGATCGGTTAATATTTTAAAACGTCTTCCGAAAAGATACGGTCTGAAATGCTTTACTGCCCAAACTATAGCAAGTAATTCTTTTTCTATAGTACTATAATTCTTTTCTGCTTTGTTAAGAGATTTACTTGCGTAAGCAATTGGTTTATCATCATAATTGGATAACACAGAACCTAAAGCAAATCCAGATGCGTCTGTTCGGAGTATGAATTCTTTTTCAAAATTTGGGAACTGTAAAACATTTGGACTTATTAGCACTTCTTTAAGTAAATTAAAAGATGTTTTGCAATCTTCAGAGAATTTAAAATCTACGTTCTTTCTTAATAACCGATTTAAAGGTATTGCCAGTGTAGCAAAGTTTGGTATGAATTTTCGGTAATAGTTAGCAAATGCTACGAATCTTCTTACTTCATCTGTGTTTTTGGGAGTTGGGTAATTTTTCATTACATTCGACTTAGATGAATCTGGTATAATACCATTACTGGATATTATGTGTCCTAAATATAAAACTTCTTTTCTAAGAAAAGCACATTTTCTAGGATGGATTTTAAGATTCACTTCCCTAAATCTTTCAAAAACTTCCATTAAATGTTTATTATGGTCTTCTAAATTTCTACCGAAGACTATTAAATCGTCAAGATATACAAAACAACGTGAGTAAGTTAGACCTGACATAGCTACAGACATCATTCTTGAAAAAGTGCTGGGTGATATTTTTAAACCCATGGGAAGTCGTTTCATTTGATAATGTCCGTTTTCTGTTGAAAAGGCCGTGCAAGGTCTGCTATTTTTCTCTAATTCCATTTGATAATAACCTTGGCTTAAATCTATGCATGAAAAATATGTTGCACCTCCAACCATATCAAATATGTCAGTTATATTGGGTAATGGAAATTTATCATCCTCAATAACATCGTTTACTTTTCTATAATCAATTACCAATCTGATTTTTTGTATTCCCGTTATGGGATCTTTTTTCTTGGGAACTACAAGAATAGGTGAGTTCCAGGCGGATATTGAAGGTTCTATTATATCATCTTTGAGCATCTTTTCTACTTCTATTTGAATATCTTTTTTCTGAGAATGAGGTAATCTATATGGTTTGGTATATTTTGCAGTAGCTCCTTCCATGAGTGATATGTGGGCCTGACCTATATGTGTGTATGTTAATTTGTCGCTTTCTAGGTGAAAAATATCTTGAAATTTAGAACATATAGCTTTGAGTTCGTATTTTTCCTCCTCATTAAGAGTTTCGAAATTTATTTCTTTAAGTAACTGTTTTGTTCGTAAATTTGAAGGTTTTATAGCTTGTTCGTATGCTATAGTATGGTATTCTGATATTGGTGTGGACTTGGGTTCTATCCATTTGATTCTTACTTTGGATTCTCAGGTATTTAAAACTTTATCTGGAATTTTACCGTTTCTCGACTGAGAAATAGAATTTGCCATAAAAACTCCTTCACAAAGTTCTTGTGAATCGAATATTCTTGTATCTAAATGTTTACTATTAAGCCAATAGGTGGCTTCGGATCTGGGTGCGATGGTAAGTGAAATAAGTTGTTCTGAGTTTAATATTGGAAGTGAAATTTGGAAAGCTTCTGAAGATAATTTTAATACAAAGTGTTCTAGATCTATTACTGCCCCAAAATCTGTACTGGAAATGAGTCTTGTACTACATGAAAAGTATAGGATGTTTCGTGTTGTCCTAATGTAACGCTATTTATGCTAGTGCCTACTGTTCTTAAATTACCGGAAATACCCTGTATTGTTATTTTATTATTTTCATTTATTTTTGTATTTTTATCCAGAACTCCTTGTTTAATTGTGCAAATTGATGCTCCTGTATCTAATAAAAATCTTATACCTGATTTATTGTTAATCTTAAATTTTACATATAGGCCGTTTGTTATGCCCCCTGCACATATAGCTATGTGTTGTTTTGGGCTTTCAGATTTCCCCCCGATAGGTCGGCTTCCCCCTCGGTGGGTATTTCGTTTCCCTCATTTATAACATAAGTTGTTTCCCTTTCCCTATTATTATTTCGGTTATTCTTCACCGCGTTTCTTTCATTGCCTCTTATGTTGGAATTATTTTGATAAGTATTGTCCCTTCTATAAAAATTAGATTGGTTATTATTTTGTCTATTTATGCTATTTGGATTGGTTCTATTAGTGTTATTATATTGAATAGAATTGTTATTCTGTGGCGAATTAAAACGTGGTTGGTAATATGATCGTTGATAATTGTTATTATTGTTAAAATTATTTTGCCTTGGAAAATTTTGAAAGTAATTGCTACGAAAATTTGTTTGTCGTGGAAAATTTCTATTCATGTTACTAGAATTATTAGCATTATTTCGGTAGTTATTGTGAAAACTCCGAGGTGAAAAACCCTGGTTTGTTTGGTTTTGGGCATTAGAATAACTAAAATTGTTTGCATATCTGATATTTTCTGTTACTTAGGCTGTACTTGGAGCTAACTCTAAAAGATGTGTTATAGCATCTTGCATTTTTGTATGCCTTGCACTATCCAAAATTATCTTGTATCTATCATTAACTCCTTGTTTTAAAAACGCTAAACCTCTACGTTCATTTGCTGCTGTTTATGTTTCTCTAGACTGCTCCCCTTGTATGGTTATTTCTAATTCTGTCATTTTTGATACTAAGTGTTCTATCTCTGACACGAATTCTGGCATAGGTCGATTTTTTTGACGTGATCTATCTAGTTTAGCTTGAATACTCTCTATTGTGTCCTTATCTCCACATTTCGCAATTAAATTTTTTTTTAATTGTTCAATTGTTATAATTTTTGCGGTTCCTAATTCAGTCAATGCCCTTCCTTGGATTTTACATTTCAATATAAATTTGATTAGCATAGGTTTTGAAAGTTCATTTAATGTATCATGGTAAAACTCTATATTATTTATGAAATACCTAATATTTTCTGCTCTTTTGTCATTTGCCTCGCAATTAAGTACAAGCTATTTTTGTGCCTTACTAAAATCAAAAATCTGCCATTTTGTCTGTATTTTTTGTTGTTACTAAAATTGCTTCTTTTTCTATTTCTTCTTGCTTTATACTAGCTGTAATTCTTTCTAAGGCCTCTTTATGATATCTATATAAATTATCGTAAAGTGGCCGAAGGTCCTTTTTCCCTTGTTCGGATAATGTTTGTTCTAAGAGTTTAGCCTGAATACGCGCTCTTTTAAAAATTTCTTCAACTTGTTCTTTTTTTTGTTTTCCTGACTCTTTTGACCTTTTTCTATTCGGTCCGTCTTTTCTCAGGTTTCTCAAGATGTGGTGAAGTTCTTCAATAATATTAGTCAGATTTCCCATAAGTTTTTTGATACATAATAATTTTAAAGAATACATATGTATAAAAACAAAATGTGTATTTTTTTTTTTTTTTTTTTTGTTTTACACAGATATTTGTCTGCCTATAATATTATTTTTTATGATTTCTTTTTTTACGATATTATTTAATTTTCTCTTAATTGTCCTGTGGACGTATTTTAAGAAGAATATTATTATTATAACTAATAAAATTGATAAAAAGTCTATTTCATAGTTAGATTTTTCATTAAGTTTATTCAATTGAGGTCCGTTGTTGTTCACAACTACCTCTTCTATTTTCGATTGTCCTTTACCCATTATTTAGAGACGCTTTTTGTTGTTCTCTACCAGGAACTCCTTTTCGTCTTGTTGTCTTTGTCTTCTTTTCTTCTGCCTGGAGGAGCGGATAGCTCCCTTTAGATTTCTTATCTCTTTTAGATATTTTTGTCTTCCTTCTGTAGATAGGCCAGGTATGTTTGCTAGTCTATACAGCTCGATGAGGTGTTGTTTAAGCTTCACCTGTTTTCCCCCTCTTTTGCTTACTGGTGGAATGTTTGCTTCAGGTGTCCGTTTTATGCTGTTTCTTCTTTTATAATCCTCTATACTGATAGGTTTTGGTCCTGCCTCCACTGTTTTCGGTTGGTTAATTAGAGCTTGTGCCTGCTCTATTAGATTGGCTGCCAAAGCCAGGCGAATTTTCTCTGACATATAAGTGGATGTGTCCTATGCAACGTCTTGTTTCTTCTTGTTGGTTGTAGATATCGTCGACGATGTCAATGGTGTAAATGCCTCTGACCGGTTGAAAGTTATCAAATCTATATATATTTTGACTTTTACTCCTTAGCAATTTAGACGTGGTACGGCGAGTAGCCTAGTAAACCTTGACCCAAAAGCGAGTAGCTCTTTAGGGCGTCTATATTACTATAATTATATCAAAAATTGGTTTGACTCCAGCGAGTTGCTTAATTAAGTGAAACACAATCTTTGAATGTAGAATAAGAAGTAAGTGTTTTAATTTTATTCTTCTCTTTTTATACAAAATTTGTCAATAAAATAATGCCTGTATTGGTATTCAACAATACTTCGATATTCAATAAGAATTCCCATAAAATGCAGCATCAGCATAATAGCCATGCACTTCAAGTGTTTTGGGCTAGCTTGCTTATGATGCATATTTTACTACCATAAGTCAGCGACCCTTAATTATGTTTGTTTTTCTTCAATCACTGAAAGTGTTGTTGTATATTTGGTGTCATATTATATAGCTTGTGCACTGAAGGTGCCAGTTGAACTATATGAGCATTTATTTATAGCTATATGTACAATGCACTGAGTGTGTCAACGGAAATATGAATGTTGTATTGTTTGTGCTTTGGCTTTGCTATAGCTGATCATGAAATGTAATGCGATAGGAATATAGATATTAAACATCGAAGCAGGTTGAATGTTCTATTAATTGTTTTGAGGTTTGAGGCAATTAATTAAGTGATCGCTGGTGCGATCCCTTCACATATCTGTTTGCCATTAAATTTTTGTTGGAATAAGGAATTCATATAAATAAGAAACAGTTATGGGCCCAGTAACAGATCCCTGTGGAAATCCATTATTAATTATTAGAGATGTATTAAGAACCCAATTTACATGAACTCTTTGTTCTCTACCCACCAAATAAGAACGAAACCATTCATAAATTGAAGCCCTTAAGCCTGCATTATATTGACTTGTTTAAAAGAATATTATGGTCTACCATATCAAAGGTTTTTTTCGTGTCGACGAAAAGTGCCAAAATCGATAGATTTTGTTCAATATCAGTATACAGGGTATATGGACCACCTTATATTGTACACTTTATGTCAACGTATATCACTGAATACCACCAACAGAAAAAATTATGAACAAGATACCAACCATATAGAATTCCACACATGTTCGGACGTTCGAAATTTCGAACACCCACAGAACTGATTTTCGATCATGTCAATTTTTTTTTATGCGAAGTACGTTCATATTTCTGCCAATCATTCTTTTCTCATCCAACTCTCGTCCATGGTAGTCGACATAAAAAGCCACCACTTAGTGCATAAAACTAATCATCCTATACAAAACATACGTATATATGTATATAGAATAATTACGTCGCTGATCAAATAATATATTTAGTAAGTGTATCATTTATGAATAAAACTACTCAGTTTTGTTAAATAATTATTGTGTTACAAAGAAACCTAAGCGTTTGATTTATTGCTAGGAAAACCTAATTTGTGCTACACACGTGAGGAACCCTAGAACTATACCTGATCGTAGAGAGTATTCTGCAGCATCGCAACTATACCAAATAAATCTGTCTAATTTGCACTTTTTCTGGTTGATAGTGGCCAAGCCACGCGGTTGGCTTTCACGTCACTGCTACCCACTGTGAAACAGAGATCGTTGCAGATCACAGATCACAGTCTGGTCACCAAGTCCGATTGTTTCACGAGAGCTGGTGCTCTCGATCGTACATCGTTCAATCGGTAGGGATCTGGGGAACACGCATAAGGAAAAACATTACATCCACAAGCACCAATCGAAATATTTGGTACTAGAGGCGATCTGAACGAGAGTTGGTTTTGAGCCTTATACTCGTATATACGCTTCAAACCTCGACACTAATCTTCAACAAACACAAACAAAATTCCGCCACGTCACTGGCAAGTCATCTCTACCTTACCCATCATAAGCTCCAGCAATCATTTTCGTTTGGCCGCCCTTATCCATCACTCACATTGGTGAAATCGAGTTCTTACTTCAGCTCTTTCATCACTGCATCATAAAGGCGATCCTCCGATATTCCACCCCGTAATCGTGGTGAATTACAATTTTTTTACCACACCTCATCATAAAAATCCGCATCAACAACAAATACTCTACAGCATCCTAAACTATAATTTAATGTATCAAATCTAAGATAAGATAACTCATCCAATCAATCATCTCGTTTTTCTCTTACAAAAGATAAGTATTCTCTCTTAAAATCAATTTTTGTTCAAATTGAAAAGATTTTGTTTCCTAATATGTAATCTAGCTAAACTCATACAAACAAACATCTACGCGACCAACAAAGCTGCTGTGCACATCACCTTTGAAGAAGTCGGTAAGTTCATTTTAATTTGCTGTTTTATCCAAACAAATAGGAAATTAAAGAGAAATTTAAATTTGAACGATGAGTGATTAAGGGCATACCCAAAATTAAGTTTTTTATTAATCATACTATTTGAGTGAGATTAATTGAGATTAAAACCTAGATCGAGCATGAGTGAGTGAAAAGAATAAATAGACTCAATCAATTTTTTTTTTGCTAATAATTCGTGTCTTTGCGAGAGAGAGATCTATTTATAGAACCCCGAGTATTTGTGTTATTGTTTTTTTTTATATGACAGCATGACATCAGAGCATAGAGTCAGTTTTTGTTCTCTTCACTCAAATGCCGAATAAGATCTCTTAGATTGTAGATTATTATACTATGTTTGTTTAGCCTACTTTTATAAAGCTTGAATACTTCCTTTTTTTATTAGCATATGAACCTTAAATGTTCCTTATTATTTGTTTTACTTTGGAGATGAGTTACCTTTTTTTATTTTTTTTTATTTATAACTTTTTGCATTTTCTGGATTGAATAAATTTATATGTAGAACATTCAAATGCTTTGGCAATTCTGATTTTACTTGGAGTAATTTGAATTAATATGGAGTAATTTTGATTTTCAGTGCAAGAGGGAAAGATAAGACGTGAAGATGCGAATAGACGACGGTGTAGATAGTAGTTCTTAGGAATTTACTCAGTCTCAAATTAGGGGTTATTGAAATGACAAGAGTGGAACAATAACCATGGAGTTTTCTAGATTGTTTCAGAAGACGGAGGGAGGGATACACTCAGGGGCCCATTTGCATCTCGGGTTTCCTATTTCTAAAATTTAGGGATAGTGGTTTTGCGATATGTAGGTATATAATAGTTCTTATTGGGTCATTTAGGATCGGCATGAAATATTGTGCGGTAGTTCAGCGGCAAGTACAAGTACCCACCCCACCGACGAGCTGGTCTTTTGGTGAAGCAAGCATGCCGAGTAGTACTTTGTTGGCTGGACAACTCATTTCACGTCTTATAGGTGATCTCGGGGAATCCTGTGGTCCTGAGGGATCTATAGGGAAGCAAGTCATCGCTTTTCGTGAGTGAGAACAGCTAAATCCGTTACACAGGTGGCGCCTAACGTGGGGCATCGAATACGTTTATTAAATATGTTGTTTCATTCCATCTAGAAATAATTTCTGTTAGATCAGCTTACATTGAATCTTTTATTTTTGCTTTAACCTGAAATTCTTTGAGATTTTTACAACCACATACGAAATCGTCCCAAAGTATCGGTCTTTGTATCATGCTTTGTGCAGCGATAATTCATATGGTTTAGTTATGTAAAACATTAAGTTTTAATTGACAAGTTCAATGACCGGGAGATTTTGTTTGTACTGGTTACAGCTTCTCCGTTTGTTGCATTGACTGTTTCAAATTTGACTTAAAGTTAAAAGCTTTCAGTTCTCTTCATGAACGACCGGGAGTTTTCAGTTCCAGAAACTATTCTCCGACTGTTGCGCTCATGTTTCTTTTGAACTAACAAAACCATTGTAAGTTGTAGATATTCAGCCCCAGTGAATATTTTTTTTATAAGTTCTATTTTTACAAACAATAAAATCATTAGTTCAATCAAAATTATTTGAAGAAGGGAACGGCCTAAGAGTAGAAAGGTTATTTAAATCAGTCTCTTAGTTGCGTTTGTAAACTTTTTGTATATAGTTAGTGAACTTAAGCACATATTTCCTAGATTTTAGTTCACCATCGTTGTTGTAATACGCACTTCACTCATTACTTTCCCAAGCACGCATGACATTATATTTTCTTTGTACTTTATTGAATATTGATATATGTAATTGGTTTACATATTTTGTTGATATTTACAAATCAAAGTTTGGTTTTAAATTTTTTTTTTAATTTTTACTATACTCTTACTTTTATATTTCGAGATCCTTTTATTTTTATCTTATTGAATTTTTTTTGTATTCCAAAGCTTTTCTTGACTTAGTGATTTTTTTTTTTTTCGTTAATTTGTACTTTCTCAAATTGATTACCCACTGCCCGATGGCACCCAAACCCAACAAAAACCTCGTCAAATCTCAGGCACAAAATACACGTTCTGCAGGAACTAATCATTTACCAATGGCATCCGGGTCTAACGACTTGCCAGACGATCCACCTCACCCATTACTTCAGTCAGGTGATGAAAATGGTGATCCGCCCGATGAAGATCGAGTAAATAATTCTTTAAACGAAAGCTTACAGCGTTACATAAAAAACATTGTTACTGTCACAATTGGTTTGAGCAGGACAGAAGATTTACAAGCTAGAAAGTCTGAGTACGAACAAGAAAGAGCTAAAATTAGGGAAGAAGTTACAAAGACTATTCGAGAAGCTTTAGCTTCAAATTTAGCAGCACCCTTAGAAACCTCACATATTAGGAATCCCCCTCGACAGCACAGTACTGCTCATCCAACTCCACATTCCCCAATCAACGGAAATGGAAATCCCCCGAGAGAACAAGTCAATGTCGAGACCGACCCGTATATCAGTGAAAATGCCCAAAACTTTTTAAGGCAAATTAATGCCCTAAGTCTAAATGCACCAAGTCCTAGCCATTTCCAAAATCCTTCTTTTAGTGACTCCATTAAAACGGTTGAAATTCATAAATGGCGTTTAAAATTTGATACCGCCAAAATGACAGTAGATGATTTTCTCCTTCGTCTAAAAAGACTCCAAAAGACTTACAAAGTTTCGTGGGAGGATATTTTCCTTCATTTTCATTTATTCGTGACCGGCCCTGTCGAAAGTTGGTTCTGGACTTTTTGCAAGACCAATCCAAATGCAACTTGGGAAACTCTTGAGATTGCTCTAGTTGAACAATATAGAAGCATCGAAACCGACTCGGAACTCTCGCGTAAAATGTTCGACCGTCGTCAAGGTTCAAATGAAAGTTTCGACGACTTCTATAACGCCATTCTTGTTATGAATGCTCGACTGCATTACCCCAAGTCCCGAAGAGAATTAATTGAATTAATAAAGCAGAATGTTAAGAGAAGAACAAGGGAACTTCTGATAACATTTAACACCCAGAGTCTAGCCGAAATGGTGTATGTATGTCGCTCCATTGAAAAACATGCACAAAATGAAAGTTCTCGGCTTAAACCTTTTGTGCAAAATAACTTTAAAAAACAAATCAATGAATTAGAAAGCGATTGGCCTGAGGCAGATTCATTCGATGTTGAAGCTGTGAATGCAATGCATGCACAACAAAAAATTTTAAATTTCCCTTGCTGGAACTGCAAGGTCAAAGGCCACTCTTTTGTGCAATGTCCTGATCCGCAGCGTAATCTGTTTTGTTACAAATGTGGCACGGAGAACACAACGACACCAAAATGCTCCAAGTGTTCGGGAAACCGAAAACGGGGCAATCCGAGCACCGGAGAGTTTTGCCCTCCGAAAGAGAATCCGGTACAGAATTAAGTGAAAATAATTTAAATACCTCTCAAACAGACTCTATCTTTTTACCTGACTTGACAAACTCAATGGATATGACTAAACTACCTGATTGTAAAAAAATATCTGATTCAACAAATTTACCTGATTTTCTAAAACCTTCTAATACTATAGATACCTCTACGGATTCAAGTCATCTTAGTAGTGATACGGAATTAATACCGACTCAAATTTTGAAACGAGATAACTTTAAGCATAATAAACTTCCTGTTCTCGTGCCTTTAGATAAGCCTGAATCCCTTCCACTTCATCAACGAATACAAAATTATTATGAAGCTCGTAATAGAATCTTTAACGGAGTTTCGAATCGAATCCAAAAGCTAAGAAGTCGTTTTAAAAATAAGCGTGATATGCATCGTGAAATTTGTGCCACTACACTTTTCAACCTAGAAGATCCTAGACCCTATGCCAGCATCTCCATGTTTGGGAAGATGATGCTTGGTCTTCTAGACAGTGGTGCAAGCATCAGTTGTCTAGGAGCTGGATGTCTACAGCTAGTAAAAGATCAAGGTTTAAACTTTAAAAATTTAAATTCCAATGTTAAAACTGCAAGTGGACAGCCACAAAAGATCGTAGGGGAGTTAACCACCCAAATAACCTACAAGAATGTGACCAAGAAAATTAAGATGTACTTAGTTCCATCTCTACAACAACCTTTATATCTTGGGATAAACTTTTGGACACTCTTTGAGATCGCTCCTCAAATTGTGTCTGAAATTTTCCCACTGCCACTTCGGCAATGCGACGCAAATGCCCACGAACTTTCAGCCGTTCAATCTAAGGAAATCGAAAATGTTATACGGATGTTTCCGTCTTATGCCAAAGAAGGGCTTGGACGGACAACATTAGAGGAACATACAATAAATACAGGTGAAACCGAGCCTATTAAACAACGACACTATCCCGTGTCACCAGCGATCCAGAAGTTAATGTATGAAGAATTGGATAGGATGATTGCATTGGACGTTATTGAGGAAAGTGAAAGTGCTTGGAGTTCTCCTGTTGTCTTGGTGCGTAAACCTGGGAAAAACCGCTTGTGCCTTGACTCCAGGAAGCTCAACAAAGCAACTAAAAGTGATGCCTATCCATTTCCTCATGTAGAGAATCTGCTAAGTCGCCAATCAGATACACACTACATCAGTAGCGTGGATCTGAAAGACGCATTCTGGCAGATTCCTCTAGCTGAATCGGCACGGGAGAAGACAGCGTTTAGTGTGCCCGGCAGGCCCTTGTATCAATTCAAGGTTATGCCCTTTGGCCTCTGCAACGCCGCTCAACGCTTGTGCAGACTAATGGACAAAGTGGTCCCAAATGAATTGAAACAATTCGTGTTTGTTTATTTGGATGATTTGCTGATCGTTTCACGAACATTTGAAGAGCATGTTAAAATCTTACGTACACTATCTTCACTTTTGCGTAAAGCAGGGCTCACAATCAATCTTGAGAAATCAAGATTTTGTTTTAAAGAACTTCGTTATCTAGGATTCATAGTTGGCGGAGGATGTATCAAAACAGACCCAGACAAAGTTTCCGCGATTCGCGACTTCCCAGTACCAAAAACTCCGCGACAAGTTCGAAGGTTTTTGGGTTTGTCTGGTTGGTACCGACGATTTGTGCCGAATTATTCCTCTCTAGCTACACCAATAACCGATACTTTAAAGAAAAACAAAACTTTTGTATTCTCGGCCGAAGCACTAAATGCTTTCGAACAACTTAAATTGGCACTTACAACAGCCCCCGTACTGGTGAATCCTGATTTTCAGAAACCTTTTCTTATCTTATGTGATGCTTCATCCACCGGTGTTGGTTGCGTGTTAAGTCAACTGGATGAAGAGGGATTAGAGAAACCGATTTACTACTATTCGTATAAATTAAATCAAGCTCAGCGTAACTACAGCGTTACGGAGCTGGAATGTTTAGCTGCCGTGTTAGGCGTTGAAAAGTTTCGTCCGTATGTTGAAGGACACAACTTTACAATAGTGACTGACCATTCGAGTCTCAGGTGGCTTATGAGTCAGAAAGATTTAAGTGGCAGATTGGCGCGGTGGAGCTTAAGGCTTCAAAGATTCTCGTTTGTTATAGAGCATCGTAAGGGCTCTCAAAATGTGGCACCAGACGCGCTTTCACGAGTGTACGCTGCTGATGAAATAGCATCCCATACAACAAGTGTCGTGAGCCCTTCCGATGTTCTACAGGTCGACCTTACTGATCCGTCATTCAAGTCGGATGAGTATATGAGGTTGATCGAAACTATAGAGAAAAATAAAACCCAGCTACCTGACCTTCAGGTTTCAGAAAATTTTGTATACAAGAAGGTCAGACATTGCACAGGGGATCCCAGAGAAGACGATTGTGTTTGGAAACTGTGGATTCCGGCCGCCCTGACTAACCACTTGATTCGGCTGGCTCATGACCCCCCTCGAGCTTCGCATGGTGGAGTTACAAAAACATTATATCGTCTTCGAGAAAGATTTTACTGGCCTAATATGGCAGCTCAAGTAAAATCCTTCATCGGAGGATGTCTTGTTTGTAAAGCGTCCAAAGCCCCAAATTCCGTCCTTAGACCACCGATGGGACAATCTTTTATCGTTGACAGGCCATTTCAACATGTATACGTTGACTTCCTCGGTCCCTATCCAAGGTCCAAAAAAGGAAATTCTTATATAATAGTATGTCTTGACCAGCTTACTAAATTCGTTCTTGCGAAAGCTATAAAAAAAGCCACTGCAGATGCAGCAGTGCAATTTTTGGAGGATCAAGTTTTTTCACTTTATGGAGTACCAGAGTCTCTTTTATCCGATAATGGGAAACAATTTGTAGGTAAAGAATTCTCAAAATTTCTCGATTCATATGGTACAAAACATATTAGAACTGCCTCATATGCCCCTCAATCAAACGCAAGCGAGCGCGTCAACCGCTCAATTTTAGCAGCAATAAGGTCATACATTGGGTCCGATCAGTCTAATTGGGATAAACACCTTATATTGATTTTGAGTGCATTAAGATCGACGGTGCATTCAGCGATAGGCATGTCGCCTCATGAAGCCTTATTTGGCCAGTCTAAGCTCGAGCATGGCTCTGATTATGCGATACTTAGGAAATTAAATAGTCTAAATAATTCTGAATTTAATGTTTTACCCAAAGCTTTGAGAATGAACTTGATTCATGATCGTATAAAAAAATCTTTAGCGGATGCACATAAAATATATGAAAAAACCTATAATACCCGCAGCAAATCCTGTAAGTTTAATGTTGGACAAATTGTTCTAAAACGCAATTTCATTTTAAGTGACAAATCCAAAAAGAGGAATGCGAAGTTATGCCCAAAATTTGTCCAGGCGAAAATCAAAAAAATTGTTAGCAACAATTTATATGAATTAGTAGATTTGAACGGAAATGCGTTGGGAATCGTACACGCCAAAGATATGCGGACATAACCTAGATACTTTATTCATAACTGCATTATTTGTTTTTGCAAATACTTATTGGTGCGAAAGATAGTCCTTGTTTCATTTCAACTTCTTGACCGGGCGGGCGAGAACTTGAAATGTTGTATATGGACCACCTTATATTGTACACTTTATGTCAACGTATATCACTGAATACCACCAACAGAAAAAATTATGAACAAGATACCAACCATATAGAATTCCACACATGTTCGGACGTTCGAAATTTCGAACACCCACAGAACTGATTTTCGATCATGTCAATTTTTTTTTATGCGAAGTACGTTCATATTTCTGCCAATCATTCTTTTCTCATCCAACTCTCGTCCATGGTAGTCGACATAAAAAGCCACCACTTAGTGCATAAAACTAATCATCTTATACAAAACATACGTATATATGTATATAGAATAATTACGTCGCTGATCAAATAATATATTTAGTAAGTGTATCATTTATGAATAAAACTACTCAGTTTTGTTAAATAATTATTGTGTTACAAAGAAACCTAAGCGTTTGATTTATTGCTAGGAAAACCTAATTTGTGCTACACACGTGAGGAACCCTAGAACTATACCTGATCGTAGAGAGTATTCTGCAGCATCGCAACTATACCAAATAAATCTGTCTAATTTGCACTTTTTCTGGTTGATAGTGGCCAAGCCACGCGGTTGGCTTTCACGTCACTGCTACCCACTGTGAAACAGAGATCGTTGCAGATCACAGATCACAGTCTGGTCACCAAGTCCGATTGTTTCACGAGAGCTGGTGCTCTCGATCGTACATCGTTCAATCGGTAGGGATCTGGGGAACACGCATAAGGAAAAACATTACATCCACAAGCACCAATCGAAATATTTGGTACTAGAGGCGATCTGAACGAGAGTTGGTTTTGAGCCTTATACTCGTATATACGCTTCAAACCTCGACACTAATCTTCAACAAACACAAACAAAATTCCGCCACGTCACTGGCAAGTCATCTCTACCTTACCCATCATAAGCTCCAGCAATCATTTTCGTTTGGCCGCCCTTATCCATCACTCACATTGGTGAAATCGAGTTCTTACTTCAGCTCTTTCATCACTGCATCATAAAGGCGATCCTCCGATATTCCACCCCGTAATCGTGGTGAATTACAATTTTTTTACCACACCTCATCATAAAAATCCGCATCAACAACAAATACTCTACAGCATCCTAAACTATAATTTAATGTATCAAATCTAAGATAAGATAACTCATCCAATCAATCATCTCGTTTTTCTCTTACAAAAGATAAGTATTCTCTCTTAAAATCAATTTTTGTTCAAATTGAAAAGATTTTGTTTCCTAATATGTAATCTAGCTAAACTCATACAAACAAACATCTACGCGACCAACAAAGCTGCTGTGCACATCACCTTTGAAGAAGTCGGTAAGTTCATTTTAATTTGCTGTTTTATCCAAACAAATAGGAAATTAAAGAGAAATTTAAATTTGAACGATGAGTGATTAAGGGCATACCCAAAATTAAGTTTTTTATTAATCATACTATTTGAGTGAGATTAATTGAGATTAAAACCTAGATCGAGCATGAGTGAGTGAAAAGAATAAATAGACTCAATCAATTTTTTTTTTGCTAATAATTCGTGTCTTTGCGAGAGAGAGATCTATTTATAGAACCCCGAGTATTTGTGTTATTGTTTTTTTTTATATGACAGCATGACATCAGAGCATAGAGTCAGTTTTTGTTCTCTTCACTCAAATGCCGAATAAGATCTCTTAGATTGTAGATTATTATACTATGTTTGTTTAGCCTACTTTTATAAATCTTGAATACTTCCTTTTTTTATTAGCATATGAACCTTAAATGTTCCTTATTATTTGTTTTACTTTGGAGATGAGTTACCTTTTTTTATTTTTTTTTATTTATAACTTTTTGCATTTTCTGGATTGAATAAATTTATATGTAGAACATTCAAATGCTTTGGCAATTCTGATTTTACTTGGAGTAATTTGAATTAATATGGAGTAATTTTGATTTTCAGTGCAAGAGGGAAAGATAAGACGTGAAGATGCGAATAGACGACGGTGTAGATAGTAGTTCTTAGGAATTTACTCAGTCTCAAATTAGGGGTTATTGAAATGACAAGAGTGGAACAATAACCATGGAGTTTTCTAGATTGTTTCAGAAGACGGAGGGAGGGATACACTCAGGGGCCCATTTGCATCTCGGGTTTCCCATTTCTAAAATTTAGGGATAGTGGTTTTGCGATATGTAGGTATATAATAGTTCTTATTGGGTCATTTAGGATCGGCATGAAATATTGTGCGGTAGTTCAGCGGCAAGTACAAGTACCCACCCCACCGACGAGCTGGTCTTTTGGTGAAGCAAGCATGCCGAGTCGTACTTTGTTGGCTGGACAACTCATTTCACGTCTTATAGGTGATCTCGGGGAATCCTGTGGTCCTGAGGGATCTATAGGGAAGCAAGTCATCGCTTTTCGTGAGTGAGAACAGCTAAATCCGTTACAAGGGTGCTCCGTAAAGAATGGATAACCCTAAAACGCCTCATAGTAGACTTTTTGGCCGTCCTGAAAACTGATACAAAAAAGTTCTATCCCAACCACAAGAAAAGATACATGCATTTTTTTGCCTTACTTTACATTTTTCAATACCACGACTACAAGTGAATGTGTATCGTACACAAGCGTACGAGTTTATACTCATTATATAATTCTTAACCTGTACTAATACTTTACCTATACTACAATCTTATGTGAACACAAGCGTATACAAAAGAACATACGCCTTGTGTAGTTTGAGCCAGTTTTCTTTCATTCTGTTCAATAGTAAAATAGAAGTCAAGCGCTTTGGACGTGGGAGGAAATAAATGGGGTTTTTTTCTACCGAAAGGGTTTTCCCCAAAATAAATTAATTTATGGCCTTATTCTGGCAACCTCACTGATGCCTCACAAGTCACAATAACCTCACAACTCGTGGTGAACTCGCATTACTTAAAAATTATGATCTGCTTCTTGGCAGATCACAACTCACGTTGTTCTTGTGAGGTTTATTATGAGGGCTTCCATAGAAAACGAAATTGTGACCGCTTTATAAGAAAACAAACTCACAAAAAATTGTGACCTGTGAGCCTCACAACGGCAGAATAGGGTTGTTAGTTTTATTTAATAATATTGCTTTTTCGGATAAGTTTTTTAGTGAATATTATACATTCACTTAAAAACTTATCAGAAAAAGAAATATTATTAAATAAAACTAACAGCCCTATTCTATCAATATTATACATTTTGGTAGTAGCCCGTTGCGTAATGGTTATTGCGTTCGACTGTCACGCTAGAAGTCTGGGATCGCTTCCCAGCCTCGTCCACCTTAAAACTAAAAAAGTTTTTTTTCAGGGCTACTGCCTCTTGCGAGGAATTGACAAATCCTCCAAGAGTATCACTTGTCACGAATAAGTGCTTCTCGTCTAGCCGTTCGGATTCGGCATTAAATTGTAGGTCCTTTCCATTCCTGTCGAAAGGCGCACACAGGAATGGTTGCGAGTTGTTAGTCACTAGGCCCTGGTTCTTCATGAGCCGTTGTGCCACCCGATTTTTTTATTTAATTATACATTTTGGTCCACGTCGAGCCGGATATAAATTAGCGACCTATGAATAAATCGTTCAATTAGCTTGCGCGTGTGTTATATTAAGCATATCAATTAAGTTGTTATAATAGCGGGTAAAGAAAAAATAAAAGTGGTGCGCGAGTCAAGATTTGAATTATATTCATAAAATTTGTATATACTTATATGTGCAGTGCCGAAGAAATCAATAAATACGCAAGTTTGTGCAAGCAGAACATGTTTCTACCCGACGACGCCAGCTGCAGAAAAAAGTAACGGTTCAGTGTTGCGCTCTTTCTCATCTTTTTTATGTTTCCCCTTCAAAATTATAGCTACGCGCGAGTTATTTTCGGTTGTGCGCAAGTGTTTTCTTTTTTTACATGCCTTACAAGCATATCCCATTTATATACCAAAGTTTCTTTTCTCCTCTGGCAATAATTCAGTTGTGCGCGAGTTTTATAGGCACATACCCTGTGTATAATTCCATATTTGGGCATGGTGAGCAAGAAGCAACAAGAAAAGAGGCACACGGGTTGAGCGAAAGATGTGCAACTGCATACATTATATTCTTATACATGCGCAAAAAGATCCTTTTGTAAGAATGCACGCACAAGCAAGGAAACAATAGCATGAGCAGCTGCTGTTCATTTAAAGTTTTTATTTTGGTGAAAGCAGTCAGGCAACAAATTAGAGCAAAAAGGGTTAATTTGTTTTCAATAATTTGATTTGATTAATAATTGCAGTAAAATTTTGTATAAGTTGGTAAGAAATGTTTTTGTTATTAAATTAATATTTGCGCAAGAAGATTTGTGAACTGGGTGAAGGTGCTACGCCTGGTAATTTATATTTTTTCAATCAATTGTGGTATTTTGTAGGTAGTACGGTACGGTTATATGGTGGTTGGTTTTTTTTTTTGTTTTTGTTGTTGTGTGTTCTGTTTTTGGCTTATTCTGTGAAGGGCTAAAGTGTGTGCAAGTGTTAAATGGCAAGATATAGTATTGAGCATGGGCATGATTGTGCGAGGAGAATGGTGCGATTTATCTTTATCTAACAAATGAAAGTGTGGTTATGTGAATATATCATCATTGCGCCGATGTATATTTGAGCAAGTCTGTGCAAGCATGAGCCCGTAGTAGCCTGTAGCGTAATGGTTAGTGCGTTCGACTTGAACTGTGGAGGTGAGCGAACGTTAAGCGACTTTCCCAGTGTTTTCAAATTAAAATCGTGTGTGCCTTAGTACAAGTTTAGCCAACAGATTTTTATATAGTGCAATAGCACAGAAGTAGAGTGCCCGATCCCGGAGCCGAAGATAGCCGGTTCAAACCCCAGTCGGGGTCAAATATTTTATCGGCTTTTTTTCATAATATAGAAGTCGAAAATATAATTGAGTGGGAAAAACTCATTTTCGTGAAGAAAAACAGAGTGCGGGGCCATCGAAAGGTGGTGCACCAGCACCAACAACAATGCCACCAACGGCACCAGCAACTGGGGCCTCGAAAGATGTCTCAGCAGATAAGCCAGTGAAGGCAACCACAACAAAGTCCACAACGGCAGACATAGCGGGGACATCAAAAGATGCCCTAGCAACAAGAGCTAAGATACCACCAGAGATAGCAAACCGAGATAGCGCTGACCGATTGCCACTTCAGCTCAGCTGCCAGGTGATGGGGGGAAGAAGGTGCGAGATGAAAGGCAAACAGCAGCAGCGAAAATACAGACAATTAATTCCTCGGCATCGAAAGACATCGATGACAAGGAAATAGAGTACATGTCTGAGGGTGGAGAAGGGCTCTGTACCAGCAATGACCAAGAGGTACTCATAAATCTGGCATCGGAAGAAGAGGAAACCCAGGAGCAAACTCTCAATCGCATAGTTGAGAAAAAACAAAAACAAATAGAGCAGTACGAGCAGAGGTGCAGGAAATTGTTAAAGCCCTTAAATACAAGCAAGAAGCGCGAAGACAGCGAGAAAAGCAGGAGCGTGAAACTAAAAAGTCGCTACAGGCTCCACCAAAAGTAGCGCAACAGCAAACAAAAAATACGGAGCCGCAACCGACAACTGTGCAGCCCCAGCAAAATAAACAAAATCAACCAGAGCAGCCACAAAATAAGCTGCAGTTAAAACAAACACAGCAAACACAAAAACAACAGCAACAGCCACAAGATAAAGAATAACAACAAAAACAACAGTAGCAGATCCAGAAGCAGCAGCAGCAGAAACAACAACAGCAGAAGGAACACCAGCAGCAGCCACAGCCGTCAACGCAAATAAAAAAAGAAAAGGTGCCACCAATAAACACGTATAAAATGGAATTACAGGACACAATAAAGCTATGTAAGTCGGCCATAGGCACAAATTTTACAATAAAAAGATTAAGTGTAGATAGGCACGCTATTCAGTGCTTTTCCATTAAAGATTATAAAATTATTAAAGATTTGTTAAAGGAATCCACAACGGAGTTCTTTAGTTTTACCCCAAAAACTGAAAAGTTTCAGACGGTCCTACTAAGGGGAAACCGTCTTGGACGATGACCTCTTTATAATCGAAGATCCTCGTGAGAAAGTGGAGGCTGTGGGGGCTGCTTTCCAGCAAGTGTACAAGGTGAATGCTAGCGTTCGCCCGAACCATGTCCTGGAAAACAGAGCCTTGCTTCACCACTTCTACCTTCGAAATCAAATGACGCAATGGCGATCAGAGAATCTCGTTTTCACCGGGTTCAATGAAGAACACTTGGCAAACGCCACCATCGCCGAGCGAAACGGGGCTAATTCCCTGTTAATTTCGAAAGTTGAGCTCCAGCTCATCTTCGCTTCATTAAAGAAAAAGAAGTCAGCAGGAATCGATGGTATATCCAACGTTGTACTGCGACATCTGACTCAGGAAGCAGTTGACATTTATGCCACACTGTTTAACAACGCTCTGAATAATGCATATTATCCAGGGCGGTGGAAGACAGCTGTGGTTCATCCTCTCCCGAAAAAGGGAAAGGACAACTCCAATCCGGCGAATCTCCGATCGATAAGTCTTCTTCCGAGTATCAGTAAGGTATTTGAGAAAGTTATAAATAGAGCTCTGTCCAAGTGGGCGGAGGACAACAATATCATACCGGACAATCAGTTCGGTTTTAAGGCGGGACATGACACCATTCATGCCGCGTCTAAGCTCGTTTCTGATATCCAATGGAACAAATCTAAAAGACAGTGTACGGGTGCTTGTCTGGTTGACTTGGAGAAAGCTTTCGACAAGCTAGCCAGACTGGGCATAAGTAAACCGCTTTTATATATGCTTTATGATATGCTCAATGGTAGAAAGTTTTTTGTCAAAATTGGCAATGTAACTTCTATCGCAACCTTCGAAATAAAAAATGGTCTTCAACAGGGAGCGGTGAACTCACCGATTCTCTTCAGTATTTACACCAGCGATCTGATAGGTAGTCTAGCCCATGCCATAGCGTATGCCGACGATCTAATTGCGTACAGAACAGCTCCAACAGTTGAGGTCATCAGAATTCTCTTACAAAAAGACAAGATTCAGCGATATTGCGATGACTGGAAGTTGAAAATCAACTTTCAGAAATCCGAAACCATTCTGTTCAGGACTCTATTGCATGGAGTCCCTAGGGATACAAGAAAGAACTGGCGCAAGCTGGTGATCGTAGGGCCACATGGACATTCACTGGCGAATAAAAGTGTAGTAAAGTACCTTGGCATCTGGATGGATCAGTATTTGTATTTCGACAGACATATAAATGCTGCTTTGACCAGAGCCAGGGGAGCCTTTGCCCTGTAAAAACGGTTGTTTTATAGCAGCCGTCTTTACAGCAGGGTTAATGTGATTTGCTACATGGCCCTTATCCAGGCAATGATTGCCTATGGATGCCCGGTGTGGTTCAACGTTGCCCCATCTCAAATGGAAAAGATTCGGGTGTTTTAGAGGCAGTGTCTTCGACGTAAGTAGTTTTATAGTAGTTCTAAGTAGTTTTAATTAGTTTTAATTAGTTTTTAATTAGCTTTAAGTTTTATATAAGAAATAAAAAATGATAAAGTTACCAAGTTTTTGTTAAAAAATCTTTCTTGGTAAAAAATAAAACCAATGATAGATATTATTTTTAAGATAGTTCGTAGGCCGAAAGGCATTAGCATTAAGTTATTGTTTAATTTAGAGCGCCCGCTTGGGGCCAGTAAGTTATTTTTAAGATATTGATAAGTAGGCTAGTTTTTCATGAATTTTTGTCTAGCTCTAAGATAGTTATAAGAAAAATGAATAAATAAAAATGAATTTAAAAAAAAAGTACGTTCGACTGTCACGCTGGAGGTCTGGGATCGCTTCCCAGCCTCGTCCACCTAAAAACTAAAAAGTTTTTTTTCAGGGCTACTGCCTCTTGCGAGGAATTGACAAATCCTCCAAGAGTATCACTTGTCACGAATAAGTGCTTCTCGTCTAGCCGTTCGGATTCGGCAAAAAGTTGTAGGTCCTTTCCATTCCTGTTGATAGGCGCACACAGGAATGGTTGCGAGTTGTTAGTCACTAGGCCCTGGTTCTTCATGAGCCGTTGTGCCACCCGATTTATTTTTTTTTTTTTTTTTGTGCAAGCATGAGATGCAAGGCAAATAATGGTGGCAAAGGAATTAAATGTGATATGTGCAAGAGTGCGAAGAATTGAATATTCCAGTGTGCTAGTATTGGGCTATTTAAGGCTGGTTAAAGAGCAAGGGGGCAAGAAAGAGTCATAATGAGACATATTGTTGGTAGTTGCTGGGCAAGGGAAAGGTTATAGGGCTAGTGCGCAAATTGAAGCGCAAGATATGCTAACATTATTATATGTTTACGGATGGTCATGACATTCGGTTAAGTAAATGGGCAAGTAGCCATGGCGCGCAAGATTATTTAAAGGCATTAAATTAAAACTGATTGTTACATGTGCACAAAATTTAGGAAGCACGTCATACAATATACACCTCACCTAGTCACATAATTATAATTATTTATTTATTCTATTACATTATAAAGCGCAAGTTAACTGATAAACAATTTGATCTTGTTTCTTTAGCACTTATCTAATTATATTTTTTATTTATTAGTAGCAACAAATGGCGCATAACAAGATACATTCACCATGTTTAAAGGCGCTAGAGCGCTTGGAAAAGTATGTAGCACAGGAGGACATCGCCCAAGTGGACAGCAAGGATTTGATCGTGAGGCTAGAGCACTTGGGAGACCTCTGGAGCCAGATAACGGCCAACCACGTCAAGTGGATGTCGGGCAAGGCAAACGCGCTAGAAGATGTCGAAGAACTGCAAGCAACTGCAGAAGAGCTATATCCTAGTTTAAAGAGCAAGTTGTGCAGGGCGCTAGAACAGCGTAAACAGAAAGGCGCAAGAGAAAAGGGAGAAAGGACGCAAGCCATAGAGGTGTCCATCCAAATGCCAACTCAGATGGACATACATACATAGACATAGGAGCAAGGGCAAGGGAGGTCAGCGAAGCCAACAGACTTAGAAGAAGGTGCGAGATGTGCGGAGAGCCCAACATGTTATATCGATGCGCGAGATTCCTGGATTTGCGCCCGGCTGCAAGAGTTAAGCTTGTGCGTATGCACAAGCTCTGCGAAAATTGCTTCAAATATGGACATGGGATAGATGACTGTTTTCAGGCGCCGTGCCCTAAATGCTCATTCCATGTAAAGCACAACAGCTGTTTGTGCACAAATAAGGAACTAGCGAAACCACCAGCAGGAGCAAGAGTTACAAATGTACAGAGCATGAAGCGCCAGGGGGCATGACAATCACCGATACTGCGCAAGAGGCAACGAGTTTGTAAACAGGTGGCCGATTTAATTAAAAATAAAAATTGTATGTCATCCTATTCAAATGTCTTTAACTCCAATTGTTTTTATAATGATTTATCAAATACATTGATGCCGACGGTTTTGGTTAGGCTTCAGGTAGGCGGGCATTTTTTTGGACCAATAAGAGCGTTATTGGATTCAGGCGCACCACCAAACTTAATAACACATTCAATCACTCATGCTTATAATATTATTACAAAACAGGTAACACGAAGAGTAATCGGTATTGAGGGAAACAGCATAGAATTGCATAGGCAGGTACAACTTGGTGTCTCTCTATGGTATGATTCTGAGATATGCGTAGAAGAGAATTTTTGGGTTTTACCAGAAAGCGTAGGCTGGGCGTTGGTGACTCCACAGACTGATATCCAACCTTTACATGAGTATTTCAGGATGCCGTTGGCAGATCCGTCATATTGAAAGCAAGCAAAGGCTGAACTTTTATTAGGCGTAGGTTTTTTCGCAAAGGTAATGGTGTGCTCGATACCGCGCCGTATAGGAACAATTGTTGCGCTTGAGACTACATTTGGTGTTGTAGTATTTGGAACTGAATCATTGGACGTAGTTAGTGGGCAAGCTGAAGCTGAGGAGACGTCACTGTTTAGATGTATTGAATAAGAGCGCATGGACAATCTAGTTAGACAGTTGTGGGAAATGAATCAGGTAGGAGGTACCAAGAGCAGAACTCCAGAGGAGCAAGCAGTAGAAGACAATTTTATAAATACAACTAGACGAGAAGCCAGGCATACAAGACATAGGGGATTCAAGGGCAATAGCTTTGAGAAGATTTTTCTTCTTAGAAAGAAAACTAGGCAGAGAACCTGCAATCAAAGAAAAGTATGTAAGTTTTATGCAAGAATATGAGAATCTAGGGTATATGATTAAGGCATCGCAGCCTCCGCAAGAAGGGCAATTTGTATATTATATACCACACCATTGTGTGACGAAGAAATTTAGGGTTGTCTTTGACTGTAGCTGCAAGACAGATAAAGGGATTTCGCTTAATGAGGTTCAACAGCTAGGTGAAAAGCTTCAGAGAGATTTATTTGAGATAATAATGCGATTCCGTAAGCACAAGATAGCTTGTAGCCCCGATGTGAAAATGATGTTTAGGCAAGTTCATAAAGCTAGAGATCAGTGGGATTTACAAAGAATTTTCTGGAGGGAATCTCCAGGCGCAAGGTTGCAAGAATATTGGCTGACAGTCGTTACTTATGGTATGACATCATCGGCATTTAATGCAGTTCGAGCTTTAATTCAATGTGGGCGAGACGCGCGAGAAGGATTTTCAGATGTTGAGCAGGTTATTAATAATGATTTTTATATGGATGATTGCGAACAAGAGGCTATATTTAGAGCAAAACGGTTGGATAGGGTGTTGAGAACAGCTGGTTTCGAACTGGAAATCGAACAGTCAATGGTTAGGAGGCCAGTTAGAATCAAGCAAGGGCAAGGATTTGGTATTTGAAAACAAGGATCAGACCAATGTGTTAGGAATAAAGTGGCTAGTAGATTGTGATCAGTTTACATATGTCGTTAGAGCAGTTGAGACATTAGAGAAGATAACGAAGAGGAGTGTTCTTAGTTGCTTAGCGCAATTGTTTGATCCTAACGGATATATTTCACCCGTCACTATTTTAGGCAAGATTTTAATACAAGATATATGGAGAATAAATCTTGATTGGGATCAAGAGGCTCCAGCCGATATAGAAGGGCGATGGCCTGAGCTTCGGGGGAAAATAAAGTACTAACAGCAATTTCGAATTGACAGGTGGTTAGGTACGTCACGGGGCGCAAAGGTGCAAGTGCATGGTTTCTCAGATGCTTCATCAATAGCAAACGGAGCAGTAATATATGCGCGAGTAGAGCAATCTTATGGCCAGATTACGAGCAAGTTGGTCGTGTCTAAGACAAGAGTAGCGTCCTTGAAGACAGTGACTATTCCGCGGTTAGAGCTAGCTGCAGCAGAATTGTTAGGTAGGCTAATAACTGAGTTTTTTAAAGCTATGGAATGGGACAAATGTGAGTATGTACTATGGACAGATTCAATGGTAGTTTTACATTGGTTGCAACGGTCACCTAGTGATATGAAGACATATGTAGCGAATAGAGTATCATCAATTCAAACTTATACGAATGTACAGCCGTGGCGACACGTGCATCGGGACAAAGGATAATCCTGCGGATTTGTTAAGTCGAGAGATGGATCCAAGGGAACTGGTAAAAAGTGAGTTGTGGTTGCAAGGGTCAGCGTGGCTGAGCCAAGATGAAGACAATTGGTCAGTTAATTTCCCAATCAAAGAAGTTATACCAATGGCAACGAATGAGATGCATGTCTGCGTTGTAGCACCAATCAATGATAAGATTGGGATATGGACCTCCAGATATGGGCAAAGAATTCCGATAGAAGAATACGCGAGCAGACTAGAGCAGGCTGTCAATATAGTAGCATATGTATTTCACTACTTAGATCAGCTCAAGAAGAAGGCAAGGGAACGCAAGTTGCGAGAACGAGAAAGGCGGACACAGCGCAGAACCTAGGAAATAGCATCTCTTGTGCTAACAGCTGATGAAAGCGCGCGAAGTATAAGGTATCTCATCAAGAGAGCACAAGGCGACATTTACGGAAAAGACATTGGCGCACTTCAAAGAAAGGGCCAGGTACCGGAACAAAGCGGTATCGAATCGCTCAAACCAGTTTTTGATGATGAAGGTATTTTAAGAGTAGGTGGTCGTATTCACAGAGAAAATGAAAACTACGAGGTGAGACATCCAGCTATAATTGGGCCGGGTTCTAGATTTGCCTGGTTATTGATCGATTACGCCTACCGTATGACCAAGCATTGCGCTAGTCAAGTCATGATCCAATTTTTACGCCAGCAATATTGAATTCCGCGCTTGAGAAACGAGCTTCGAAATTTTATACATAAATGTCCGATTTGTGCAAGATATAATAATCGTTTAGAGCAACAGTTAATGTCTGATTTACCTGAAGGTAGGGCAATTAGAAAGAGTGAGAGCGTCCTGCGTTGTGGCAGTTTGGTCGCATCTGTGAGCTTATCAAAAGTCAAGATCAGGTTGTTTGGTCACTGGTATTAAAGACAGAGACCGGGCAACTTACAAGGCCTGTCCCAAAGATATGTGTATTGCCAATTGAGTGCAATGTAAGGAGCTAGGTAAAAAATAACGTAGCGCATTTTGCAAGATTAGCAAACGCAAGACAAGAAAACTCTATTATCAACCCATACTAATCGCTTCTTTTCAGTTCAGTCGTTTTCGGAGGCCAGGTACTCATATGCATCAGCGAGCAAGACCCTCAATCGCAAGACAACAAAGGCGCCCCAATTTAACAAGATGTGACAACGTGAACATGGAATCTACAAAGCAAGAAACCTAGAGGAAGCGTTCGCTTCCGTCGGGACTGTATCGTACACAAGCGTACGAGTTTATACTCATTATATAATTCTTTACCTGTACTAATACTTTACCTATATTACAATCTTATGTGAACACAAGCGTATACAAAAGAACATACGCCTTGTGTAGTTTGAGCCAGTTTTCTTTCATTCTGTTCAATAGTAAAATAGAAGTCAAGCGCTTTGGACGTGGGAGGAAATAAATGGGGTTTTTTTCTACCGAAAGGTTTTTCCCCAAAATAAATTAATTTAGTTTTATTTAATAATTTTGCTTCTTCGGATAAGTTTTTTAGTGAATATTATACAGAAGGAATTTCACCGTTTTTTTTTGTAGCAATATTTAAGTTTATTTGTGCCAGGACATTAGTAGAAAACAATTATAATAACTGTTGGACTTCTTAGAGAAAAAAGTTTTTAACTTTGATTTTCAATGCAAAATGTGAAAGAAAATAATTTTTGAAAAAATTAAATCATCTCCGGTATAAAAAAAATGCATGAATACCTAAGTGGCCAACCATTTTAAAAATATGCGCGTTAATTTCAAATTAATATAGCTTGTTATTGTATGTAGAGTCAATAGCAAGTTATTGGTGAAAATCTGCATTACTAGAGGTAATTTAACAAAAACAAAAGTTTTAAAAATTAACACAAATTAATAAATTCACAAACGTGAAAATAATGCCATGCGTTGAACATGGTAGATTTTTGATTGATTGCCTGTTTTTATGATGTTGTCCTAATGATAAATCCAAGCTTTTAACTTCTAGGGCCGAGTGCAACATTACTAAAAATGTCAACAAAGTGCAAAAAACGGCTGAATTTTCGAAGTTGTTTTGAGTTATACCTCTTCAATTGGGCTTTAACAAAATCATCAATTATTTTGTTGGTTGCAATTAGTTTATTTGTTACTATTTCCTAAAAACAATTTCAGCCAATTTTTAACTGTAGCTGGCTACTAAATTTACAAAAAAAAAAAACAAAGTGTTGCACACTATACCGTGCTGGCAAATCTGAATACTAGGTACCCAGGCAGATGGATAGGAAGTTTAAGACCATGATTTTATGGCCTCCACGTTCACCAGACCTAACACCATATTGGCCACTTAGGTATTCATGCATTTTTGTTTGTACCAGAGATGCTTTAACTTATTCAAAAATTATTTTCTTTCACATTTTGCATTAAAAATCAAAGTTAAATAATTTTTTCTCTAAGAAGTCCAACAATTATTATAGTTTTCTTCTATTAATCTTTTGGCACAAATAATGTAAAATATTGCTACGTAAAAAAACGGTGGAATTCATTCACTTGTAGTTGTGGTATTCAAAAATGTAAAGTAAGACAAAAATTAATGCACTGAACGAAAAAAATGGCGTTGTCTTAGATATTGAATGTGTTCAGACCAATTTACTTGGAAATAACAAACAAGGTAAATACACACTCATTCACTATTATTTCATAATTCCGTGAGACAGGCTGGTATTCACCGAGTGCTCATAACTTAAGAGCTTCATAAACCTATTCACCAAGCAATATTAGTGAACATTTACGAGCGCTCGCAAAAGTTAAGAGTGGTCTGAAGCACTCTTAAGTTACGAGCATTCTATTCGAAAAGTTGTTCGAAAAATTTCGCAATAAAACTTCACTTCTCTCAAACTGTCACAAATGTCAGTCACACAGTCAAAATTTGTTCTCGTTTGTGTTTTTTTGAAAAATGTATTCATTAGAATTCAATTTAATAAAATATATTTAAACCAAATAAAAACCCGATCAAACGAAAAAACGTCACCATCGCGTCGTGGTAAATTAGGTGTTATTGCTGTAAACAAAACAATTAAACTATGTTTAAAATGGATCCAAGGAAAAATTAAAAAAAACTCGAGTCGTACCAGTAGGTGCCATCGCCGCCGGCAGTAATTCCAACTACGGTCCCTCAATGACGCAGATAATGTCTCAAAAAAAACGGGAAAACTACGTCTGCAGCTGTGTTGGAACAGTCTCAACATCAGGAAATTACTATATCTCCAAGTGCCCCCAACACAGCTCCAAACGCAGTTATGAAAGAGTATCCAGACGACACAAAAGACCCAAAAAATCTTCAGTATCAGCAATTGACGGTGGCCAAAGCGGAGCAGGTTGCATTAACCCACGACAGCAGCCGCCCAATGATAATTGAGTATAGCAGAAACAGAATCTATACTTCTGGCTATTATGAATAATACATGGATGTACGAGTATTCTGGGCAGGAAACGATCAGCAGTCAGGGCTTATTCCAAGAATCGCAGTCTGTTTCCATTGACAATGAAGCCACTAACAAGTGATTCCCATATTGTACCAAATAAACAATGATCCAGATCTGATGTTGAAATCCGTTGAGCGATGTAATAAAAAGTAAGTTAAATTATTTTAAAATATAACAACGTTTTTTTGTAGGTAATTTTTTTTTATCTAGATTTATAAAAAAATCGAAGAAGGTCCACATTGCCCACTTTGCGAAAATGTCGGAAAATAAGGTAAACTTTAACATAATATTGTCCTTTTAGAATTTTATTATCTTTTTTATTTCTTTATAAGTCAATATGTTTATATATTTGGAGGCGTAGAAATGTGAATCTCTTATCGCATTACGTCCAGTAATCGAGGAAGTAGAGTGCCTTGAAAAAGATATTCCTACAAGCAAATACTAGAAGGTGCTTTCCAAAAAGGTTCGTACGAACGAGGCTGGACACCAACCGTGATGGATTTAATTATTTATTTCACTCAAAGATGGCGCGGAAAGTTGTACTAATGTGTGGTTGTTTACATAACTGGGCATATTCACCACATTGCCCCCCTCTTAGGATTGATCGTCCCGATTTAATCCATTATTCCCACCGTTATAACGATGTAAACGGTCGCAGTGTACTACTTTAAGCTTACCCCTTACTCCTCGCTGAATGCGGTAAACCATATCATTGATTCGCTTCACAACGGTATATGGGCCTTCCCAGTTTTGTTGTAGTTTTGGTGACAGTCCCTTTTGTCGGTGAGGATTGTAAAACCACACCAGGTCTCCTTCTTGGAATCCCATCGTTGTTGCGCGGGTGTCGTACCGTGATTTCATCCTATCACTAGCGGTTTTTATGTTTTTCCTTGTCCGCTGATGAATGTCAATGAGTCTTTCTTTGAGGTTATCCACATATTCATCTGACCTTTCCGGTTCCATGGTATGGCATCCAAATTTGACTTCACTGGGCAGCCGTATTGTTGTGCCAAACAGGATCTCCGATGGTGTATGTCCTGTTGAACTATGAACCGCACTTCGATAGGCCATCAAGAACAATGGAATATGGCGGTCCCAGTCTCGTTGGTAGTCACCTAAAACCTTGGACAGATGTTCTTTAAGAGTCCTGTTGAATCGTTCTACCATCCTTGTTGATGAAGCGGTGTTGTCCTCGTCTTCTTCATGCCAAGGAAAGAGCAAACCTCCTGAAAGATGTTAGATTCGAAGTTCCTTCCTTGGTCAGAATGCAGTTCCAAAGGTACGCCGAACCTGCTCACCCAATTGAAGATAATCTGATCAACCACTGTTTTAGTTTCTTGATTTGGGATGGCAAATGCCTCGGGCAACTTGCTGAAGTAATCCATGACTACAAGGATGTATCGGTTTCCGCTGTTGGTCTCCGGAAACGGACCTGCGACATCTACTGCTATTCTTTCGAAAGGCGTGCCCACATTGTACTGTTGCATTTTACTTTGCAGCTTTCTACCTGGTCCCTTGGTAGCAGCACAAGTATCACATCTCTTGCATGTAGCCAGTAAAACCGTTGTCGTATCTTCTACAGCGTTTTATTGACTCCCAAATGACCTCCAGATGCTCCATCATGCATCTCTCGAAGAACGTCATTAACCTTTGACCTAGGCACTATCAACTGCATCAGATAAGACTTGCCATCTGCAGATTCCCATTTGCGCCTTAGTACTCCTTCTTGCACATGAAGTGCGTCCCACTGTGCCCAATACGCTTTAAGAGCTGGACTTCTATCGGAGATTTCACCCCATCCTGGTTTTTCTTCGTGCTCTTTCCATGCAAGAATGGGCTCTATATCTGTGTCTTCTTGTTGGGCAGTTCTCAGTTCTTCTTTGCTCCAACCGTAAATGGGATCGGCTCTTACTCGCTGGATGGCAACTGTTTCCTTTTCTTCTTGACGGTTGCAATGCTTACAGTCCTGTTTACACGGTCGTCGAGACAATGCTGTCCATAAATGTACTTATGGAAGTGCTTTGTTCTTAAAATCAAAGCTAAAAGTTCCCTTCTGGTCACGCAGTAATTGCGTTCTGGCCTCGAGAGTACCTTACTGTAGTAGGCGACGACTTTTTCTTCTCCGTCATGGACTTGCGACAGTACAGCTCCAATTCCCACGTTACTCGCATCGGCGTCGATGATGAAAGGTTTTTCAGGAGTCGGATAGGTCAGCACAGGAGCATTACACAAACGTAGCTTGAGTTCCTGATAACTTTTCTCGCACTCACCTGACCATTTGAACGGCTTCCCCTTTTCAGTTAGTTGATGCAAGCTCTTAGCGATTCCAGCAAAGTCCTTCACAAAGCGCCGATAATATGTGGCTAGACCAAGAAAGCTACGGAGTTGGTGTTTATCCTGTGGTGTTGGCCAATTCTTCACAGTGTCAACTTTTTCCGGATCAGTCTTTATTCCTTGGTATGAGATGATATGTACCAAGTATTTAACTTCGGTCTTGAAAAGCGCACATTTCTCTGGATTTAATTTTAAGTGTGCTTCTCGAAGCCTCTGGAATACGGCCTTAAGGTTCTTACAATGGTCGTCAAAAGTTTTCCCATAAACGATGACATCGTCCAAATACACAAGGCATGATTTCCAGGTAAGTCCTTGTAGGACACACTCCATTAGACGCTCAAATGTTGCCGGAGCGTTGCAAAGTCCGAATGGCATCATTTCAAACTGCCACAGACCATTTCCTGTAGAGAAAGCTGTCTTCTCGCGATCTTCTGGATGGATTTCTACCTGCCAGTAGCCACTCTTTAAGTCCAGCGTCGAGAACCATTGAGCTCCTTCCATTGCATCCAATGTATCGCTGATTCTGGGCAGAGGGTAGCTGTCTTTCTTTGTCACATCGTTCAGCCTACGGTAGTCCACACAAAATCGGGTGCTTCCATCTTTCTTTTTGACAAGAACAACTGGTGACGCCCAAGGCTTTTGGAATTTTCGATTAGACCATCTTTCTTCATTGTCGATATCATCTCTTCAACTTCGGCTTGTTTGGCAAGACTGGTTGTCGAATCGGTCTCGCATCACCTGTGTCGATTCGATGCTGTACCAGTTGTGGTCGACCATACTGCCCACTCGGTGAAGAAAATATATCAGTGTACTCATGAAGAAGGCTTCCAGCAACACTAAGTTGATGTTGACTTAGATTGGATGGCTTGAGAATTTTCGCTTTCATGGAGCTGAATTTTCCGGGGTCCATTGGTTCTTCTGCGTTCATTTCTGTGATTTTAGTTATTGTGGTCACAGATTCACATTTTTCAATTACTTCTCCTTTCTTGAGCTTGACCTCGTACGGTTTGATGTTCAGAATCCGTACGGGTACCATGTTGTTCTTTGGTTCCACAAGAGTCTTCCCTAAGATGATATTTTGGGAAGATTGCCCAGACTCTGGTTCCACCATGAGGTATCGATGGCTACCTAGATCGCCCTCTATTTTCGTCCTAACAAACACTTCTGAAGAGGCAGGCAAGCATATGTCTTCTTTGATGACAGTTCTTAGAGTTGATGAGTTTTCGGTGCCATAAACCATAGGAATCTCTACATTTTGGTACTTCAACACTTGCTTACCGATATCCAGAATCACTCCGTGCTCTTTCATGAAGTCGATTCCAATTATGCACTCATCACATATGTCTGCTACCAAAAATAGATGCGAAAATTCTAATTCTGCCAAACGGATTTTAAGACGAACTTCTCCATATACTCTTTCTGCCTCACCTGTCGCAGTTTTAAGACGGTAGCTATTGGTGTTATGTTGCCACGTCATCTTGACCAAGTCTTTTCTAACAATGGAGGCTGTGGCACCCGTGTCAATTGTAGCCGACTGTTTCTTGCCATTTAATGTTGCGTCCACTGTCAGACTTTTATTGTTCCGTTTAGTTGCCCCTCGAAGTTGGTTCTTACTCGTTTCCCGACTGGGAAACAGAGCGAGCAGGAGCGTTGATGTTATTGCTCACCTGTTTGCGGGTATTATTCCTGTTTCCACAGTGTTGACAGGCGACTCTTCTTGGTGGCAATCTGCACTGGCGCTGGAGATGTACGGTTTTGTTGCAATTCCAGCATCGAGCAGGTCCTTCTCACTGACTTCTACGGAATTCACATGCCTGGCAAGAACATTCCTCAACTTCAAGTTCTCTTACCCGATGAACTCCTAAGAAAGCCTGTTCTGATGCTTCCATAGTCAGAGCGAACGCTAATGCTTCAGAAAGCGTGCGTTTTCCAGCAGTTCGAATTGCTCGCTGTAGGTTGATGTCGGAAACTGCACGGACAAAAGCCTCCGTTGCTAGCTGGTTGGTAATTTCATCTCCTGCAGTCGGGTATGCTAGGTGTGCCAACCGTTCGATGTCTGCTTGGAGTTGTTGCAGACTTTCACCTCTTTTCTGGACTCTGGTATTGAGCTGGACGCGAAAGATTTCTTGCATATGGCTATCACCGAAGCGTTTGTCAATGGCCTGAACAAGAGCATTGAAGTTGCCGTTCTGGTCTGCTGGTATGGTTTGCAAAAGTTCAGCAGCAGAACCTCTAAGGGCAAGCGTCAGGGCAATAAACTTGTCTTCGTCATCCCAGCCGTTTGTTGCTGCAGTTGCCTCAAACTGCTTCTTGTAGATCGACCAAGAAGTTTGTCCATCAAAAGTTGGTGGGTGCATTTCTTTTCTCTTTGGAAAATCGGCATTACCTTCTCGAACCTTCATTTCTCTAACTTTTTCTAACTCATTGGTAATGTTCTGAATTTTATCTTCGACCTTCTCGAATTTTTCTTCCACTGACGAAAATTGTTTTTCCACACGATTGTCAAGGGCAACAAACTTGTTCTCAAAGGCATCTAGTTTACCTTCAAGGATGTGTTTCTGTTCTTCAAATCGTTCGAGAAGATTTTTTCTGTTTTTTTCCAGTAAGTTCTTTTGCTCGTTGCGTTGTTCTTCAAATTTCTCAAGAAGATTCTTTTGTTCATTTCGCTGTTCTTCAAATTTCCCAAGAAAATTCTTTTGTTGGTCTTCAAACTGGGCGAGCAGCTGAGCCATCATATTGGTCATGTCTAAGGTTGTACTTACTTGCTCTTATTGCACCTCAATCTCAAATAGAAACGTGTCTGGATTTTCATCGTGTTGCCTTAAATCTTCCTGCAGACAAATAATGAGGTCATTTTTCGTTCCAGCAGTAGGAAGACCTCGTCTGTTTAGTTCTGCTTAAAGTTCAACACAATTCAATGCATTCACAATTTTACCCATTTTTTTTTTTCTATTTTGCTCTTATATTTTTGTGTGTCTTTTTTTTTCACAAACACCTTTTTTATTTGTTCACAAATCTACACACTTTATCAATTTTTCACCATCAATTATCTGAATTCACAGATTAAATAAGTTTTATTCCACTTTTTCTGACACCAATGTAATATTTTACTAAGGGTTCGCAAATAAAACTTATTTCCTTTGTTCAAACTAAAACTGTAATTAATTCACAAAATAAAACGCTTTTTATTTCAAATACTTTTTCTTCTGTTTTATTATAACCAAGCACAAGTATGCAACTCTTTATTCACACTGACATTTATTCATTCACTTCCAAAATCAAACTGCCGCTTCGGACTGGTGCGCCTGTATTTATACCCGAAAATAAAGGGTTATTGAATTTTATAGGGTCTACTAGAAGGTGCTTTCCAAAAAGGTTTCGTCAATATTCCAGTACGAACGAGGCTGGACACCAACCATGATGGATTTAATTAGTTATTTCACTCAAAGATGGGGCGGAAAGTTGTACTATTGTGTGGTAGTTTACATAACTGGGCATATTCACCACAATATATTCCATGTTAAATGAATTGTCAGTTTATCTTGTAGTCTTTCATTTTTAAATCGAAAATAAACAATTTGATGTGAATCGAAGTTTATTGGAGATTGCACAAGTATGTACTAGTTGCTGATATGTAAATAAAAAACAACTCAAATGTTAGCACAATAATTAATAATATTAAGGTAAGGCCGCACTAGGCGGAACTGCACTGCAGCGGAACTGCGATTCAAAATAATTTGTATGAAATTTAATGAAGTTCAGTTGCCGCTTAGTGCGATATAGCTCATACAATTTCATACAAATAATATTTTGCCGCGTCGTGAAGTGTAGTTCCGCTGCAGTTGTGTGCGGTCTAACCTTTAACGCTTCATTATACATAAATAGAAAAAAAATGGCATTCACTTCGACAGCAGCAAATCAAATATGCAAAAATTAAACAAAAATATAAAAAAAATCCTGATAATTGTGATAATTTGTATGTCAACATTAAAAACAATAAAAATAATAATTAAATTCTTCTCCATATGAGATCTAGACTGGTGTTCACCGAGCGATCATAACTTAAGAGCATCATAAACCTATTCAATATTAATGGACATTTACGAGCGCTCGCAAAAGTTATGAGTGGTCTCGAGCCCTCCTAAGTTACGAGCGCTCTCTTCGAAAGGTTATCCGAAAACTTTCGCAATAAATCCTCCCTTCTCCCCAAGATAAATAGAAAAAAGTATGCTTATTTGATACACCCAATTCGCCAGCATGGTATTTCTGGGTATTTCGATGACGTCACAGCTCACAATCATTTTTTGTTATTATTTTTTGTTTAAAGAAGTCAAAGTTAAAGCATTCAAAAGAGTTATTTTTAGATGACAATAGAATAACATAATATTGTAATATTTTGCCAAGGGTTCGCCAATAAAACTTATTTCTTAAACTGAACAACAATTACTTTACAAAAATAAAACACCTTTATTTCACTTCAAATACTTTACTTCCAATACTTTTATTATAACAAGCACAATTCACAATTTTACACCGATGTTTATTCGTTCACTTTCAAAATCAAACTCAGGTCTTCGGACTGGTGGCCCTGTATTTATATCCGAGAAAAAGCTACTAGAATCTTCTAAAGTCCTGGAATGTGCTGGAATTTGCTGGAATAAGCTTCCCCTCCACAAGTCTCCACAAGTAGATCAAAAGCTCTCAAAAGCTTTGGTTCAGTTAATTATAGCAGTTTTCAGTGGTTTATGTATTGGATAACATTAGTGTGGTTAAGGTATTGGATAACATTAGTTAATCTTTTGTTCAAAGATGGCGCTACTAATTTATTCTGTTATAGAAGAATAAAAGATGTCGTTGTTTGCATAAATGGGCATATTCACCACATTGCCCCCCTCTTAGGATTGATCGTCCCGATTAAATCCATTACTCCCGTCATCACCGTTATAGCGATGTAAACGGTCACAGTGTACTACCTTAAGCTTGCCTCTCAACCCTCTCTGAATGCGGTAAACCACATCATTGATTCGCTTCACAACGGTGTATGGTCCTTCCCAGTTTTGTTGAAGTTTTGGTGACAATCCTTTTTGTCGATGGGGATTGTAAAACCACACCAGGTCTCCTTCTTGGAATCCAATCGTTGTTGCACGAGCGTCGTACCGTGTTTTCATCCTATCACTGGCTATTTTTATGGTTTTCTTTGTCCGTTGATGAATGTCAATGAGTCTTTCTTTGAGGTTATCCACATATTCATCTGGCTTTTCCGGTTCCATAGTACGGCATCCAAATTTTACTTCACTAGGCAGCCGTATTGTTGTGCCGAACAGGATCTCCGATGGTGTATGTCCTGTTGAACTATGAACCGCACTTCGGTAGGCCATCAAAAACAATGGAATATGGCGATCCCAGTCTCGTTGGTAGTCACCTACAACCTTGGACAGATGTTCCTTAAGCGTCCTGTTGAATCGTTCGACCATTCCATCAGATTGTGGATGAAGCGGTGTTGTCCTCGTCTTCTTGATGCCAAGGAGAGAACAAACCACCTGGAAGAAGTTCCTTCCTTTGTCAGAATGCAATTCCAAAGGAACACCGAACCTGCTCACCCAATTGAATACAATCTGATCAACCACTGTTTTGGCTTCTTGGTTTGGGATGGCAAATGCCTCAGGCCACTTGCTGAAGTAATCCATGACTACAAGAATGTATCGGTTTCCACTGTTGGTCTCCGGAAACGGACCTGCGACATCTACAGCTATCCTCTCGAAAGGCGTACCCACATTGTACTGCTGCATTTTACTTTGAAGTTTTCTACCTGGACCCTTTGTAGCAGCACAAGTATCACATTTTCGGCACCACTTTTCGACACCAGCTCTTGCATGTAGCCAGTAGAACCGTTGTCGTATCTTTTCCAGCGTTTTGTTGACTCCCAAATGACCTCCAGATGCTCCATCATGCATCTCTCGAAGAACATCATTAACCTTTGACCTGGGCACGATTAACTGCATCACATACGATTTACCATCTGCAGACTCCCATTTACGCCTTAGTACCCCTTCTTGGACATGAAGAGAGTCCCACTGTGCCCAATACGCTTTAAGAGCTGGACTTCTATCGGAGATTTCACCCCATCCTGGTTTTTCTTCGTGCTCTTTCCATGCAAGAATGGGCTCTATATCTGTGTCTTCTTGTTGGGCAGTTCTCAGTTCTTCTTTGCTCCAACCGTAAATGGGATCGGCTCTTACTCGCTGGATGGCAACTGTTTCCTTTTCTTCTTGACGGTTGCAATGCTTACAGTCCTGATTACACGGTCGTCGAGACAATGCTGTCCATAGATGTACTTATGGAAGTGCTTTGTTCTTAAAATCAAAGCTAGAAGTTCCCTTCTGGTCACGCAGTAATTGCGTTCTGGCCTCGAGAGTACCATACTGTAGTAGGCGACGACTTTTTCTTCTCCGTCATGGACTTGCGACAGTACAGCTCCAATTCCCACGTTACTCGCATCGGCGTCGATGATGAAAGGTTTTCCAGGAGTCGGATAGGTCAGCACAGGAGCATTACACAAACGTAGCTTGAGTTCCTGAAAACTTTTCTCGCACTCACCTGACCATTTGAACGGCTTCCCCTTTTCAGTTAGTTGATGCAAGCTCTTAGCGATTCCAGCAAAGTCCTTCACAAAGCGCCGATAATATGTGGCTAGACCAAGAAAGCTACGGAGTTGGTGTTTATCCTGTGGTGTTGGCCAATTCTTCACAGTGTCAACTTTTTCCGGATCAGTCTTTATTCCTTGGTATGAGATGATATGTCCCAAGTATTTAACTTCGGTCTTGAAAAGCGCACATTTCTCTGGATTTAATTTTAAGTGTGCTTCTCGAAGCCTCTGGAATACGGCCTTAAGGTTCTTACAATGGTCGTCAAAAGTTTTCCCATAAACGATGACATCGTCCAAATACACAAGGCATGATTTCCAGGTAAGTCCTTGTAGGACACACTCCATTAGACGCTCAAATGTTGCCGGAGCGTTGCAAAGTCCGAATGGCATCATTTCAAACTGCCACAGACCATTTCCTGTAGAGAAAGCTGTCTTCTCGCGATCTTCTGGATGGATTTCTACCTGCCAGTAGCCACTCTTTAAGTCCAGCGTCGAGAACCATTGAGCTCCTTTCATTGCATCCAAAGTATCGCTGATTCTGGGCAAAGGGTAGCTGTCTTTCTTTGTCACATCGTTCAGCCTACGGTAGTCCACACCAAGCCGGGTGCTTCCATCCTTCTTTTTGATAAGAACTACTGGTGATGCCCAAGGGCTTTTGGAATTTTCGATTAGCCCATCTTTCTTCATTGTCGATATCATCTCTTCAACTTCGGCTTGTTTGGCTAATGGGAGACGTCTTGCTGGCTGTCGAATCGGTCTAGCGTCACCTGTGTCGATTCGATGCTGTACCAGTTGTGTTCGACCATACTGCCCACTCGGTGAAGAAAATATATCAGCCTATTCATGAAGAAGGCTTCCAGCAACACTAAGCTGATGTTGACTTAGATTGGATGGCTTCAGAATTTTGGCTTTCATGGTGCTGAATTTTCCGGGGTCCATAGATTTGTCTGTGTTCATTTCTGTGATCTTGGTTACTGCGGACACAGATTCACATTTTCCAACTATTTCTCCTTTCTTGAGCTTGACTTCGTACGGTTTGATGTTCAGTATCCGTACGGGTACCATGTTGTTCTTTGGTTCCACAAGAGTCTTCCCTAAGATGATGTTTTGGGAAGATTGCTCAGACTCTGGTTCCACCATGAGGTATCGATGGCTACCTAAATCGCCCTCTATTTTTGTCCACACAAACACTTCCGAGGAGGGAGGCACGCATATGTCTTCTTTGATGACAGTTCTTAGAGTTGATGAGTTTTCGTTGCCATAAACCATAGGAATCTCTACATTTTGGTACTTGAGAACTTGCTTACCGAGATCCAGAATAAATCCGTGCTCTTTCATAAGTCAATTCCAATTATGCACTCGTCACATATATTTGCTACCAAAAATAGATGCGAAAACTCTAGTTCTGCCAAACGGATTTTGAGACGAACTTCTCCATACACTCTTGCTGCCTCACCTGTCGCAGTTTTAAGACGGTAGCTATTGGTGTTGTGTAGCCACGTCATTTTAACCAAGTCTCTTCGCACAATGGAGGCTGTGGCACCGGTATCAATTGTAGCCACGTGTTTCTTACCATTTACTGTTGCGTCCACTGTCAGACTCTTATTGTTTCGTTTAGTCTGCGAGACTTGGATTATAGTTCTGGGCAAATCGATTCCAAGACGAGCAGGAGCGTTGATGTTATTGCTTACCTGTTCGCGGGTATTATTTTTGCTTCCACAATGTTGACAGGTGACTCTTCTTGGTGGCAATCTGCACTGGCGCTGGAGATGTCCGATTTTGTTGCAATTCCAGCATCGAGCAGGTCCTTCTCGCTGCCTTCTTTGGAATTCAGCTCTCTGGCAAGAACATTCCTCAACTTCCAGTTCTCTTACCCGATGAATTCCTAAAGAAGCCTGTTCCAATGCTTCCATAGTGGGCGCGAAGGCTTATGCTTCAGAAAGCGTGCGTTTTCCAGCAGTTCGAATTGCTCGCTGGAGATTGATATCGGAAACTGCACGGACAAAAGCCTCTGTTGCTAGCTGGTTGGTAATTTCATTTCCTGCAGTCAGGTATGCTAGATGCGCCAACTGTTCAAAGTCTGCTTGGAGTTGTTGTAGACTTTCTCCTCTTTTCTGGACTCTGGTATTAAGTTGGACGCGGAAGACTTCTTGCATATGGCCATCCCCAAATCGGTTGCCAATGGCCTGAACAAGAGCACTGAAGTTGCCGTTCTTGTCTGCTAGTAAGGTTTGCAATAATTCAGAACCTCTAAGGGCAAGCGTCAGGGCAATAAACTTGTCTTCGTCATCCCAGCCATTTGTTCTTGCGGCTGCCTCAAACTGCTTCTTGTAGATTGACCAAGAAGATTGTCCGTCAAAGGTCGGTGGATGCATTTCCTTTTTCTTTGGACAGTCGCCAGAACTTTCTAGAACCTTTATTTTTTGAACTCTGTCCAGTTCTTTAGTAATGCTTTCAATGTTATCTTCGATCTTCTCGAATTTTGCTTCCACTGACGAAAACTGTTTTTCAACACGTTCGTCAAGGGCAATAAACTTGTTCTCGAATAAATCTTGTTTACCTTCGAGGATGTGTTTCTGTGCTTTGAACCGTTCGAGAAGATTCTTTTCTTGTTTTTCGAGCAGATTCTTTTGTTCACTTCGCTGTTCCTCTAGAAGATTCTTTTGTTCACTGCGTTGTTCTTCTAACCACTCAAGAAGATTCTTTTGTTCATTCTTCTGCTCAATTCGTTGTTCTTCTAGAAGATTCTTTTGTTCACTGCGTTGTTCTTCTAACCGCTCAAGAAGATTCTTTTGTTTATTCTTCTGCTCAATTCGTTGTTCTTCTAGAAGATTCTTTTGTTCACTGCGTTGCTCTTCTAGAAGATTCTTTTGCTCCTTTCGTTGGTCTTCAAACTGGGCGAGCGACTGAGCCATCATATTGGTTAAGTCTAAGCTTGTACTTACTTGATCTTCCGATATTTTAATTTCAAATAGAAACGTGTCTGGATTTTCACCGTGTTGCCTTAAATCTTCCTGCAGACGAATAATGAGGTCATTTGTCGTTCCAGCAGTAGGAAGACCTCGTCTGTTTAGTTCTGCCTTAAGTTCAACACAATTCAATGCATTCACAATTTTTCCTATTTTGTTTCTATTTTTATTCTTATATTTTTGTATGTCACTTTTACTGTTTATTTATTTACACACATTATCACTTTTCACCATTAATTATCTGAATGCACAGATAAAATAAGTTATATTCCACTTTACTGACACCAATGTAATATTTTGCCAAGGATTCGCCAATAAAACTTATTTCTTAAACTGAACAACAATAACTTTACAAAAATAAAACACCTTTATTTCACTTCAAATACTTTACTTCCAATACTTTTATTATAACAAGCATAATTCACTATTTTACACCGATGTTTATTCGTTCACTTTCAAAATCAAACTCAGGTCTTCGGACTGGTGGCCCTGTATTTATATCCGAGAAAAAGCTACTAGAATCTTCTGAAGTCCTGGAATGTGCTGGAATTTGCTGGAATAAGCTTCCCCTCCACAAGTCTCCACAAGTAGATCAAAAGCTCTCAAAAGCTTTTGTTCAGTTAATTATAGCAGTTTTCAGTGGTTTATGTTTTGGATACATTAGTTAATCTTTTGTTCAAAGATGGCGCTACTAATTTATTCTGTTATAGAAGAATAAAAGATGTCGTTGTTTGCATAAATGGGCATATCCAACACAATATTGTAACTGGTTGGTGAATAGCACAAATAATTTCCAAGTTAAGAAGCTCATAAAGTTAAGAACAGTTTGTGAGCGATCGGTGAATACCAACCTTAATTTTAAATTTGTAATTAAATCATAGGTAGGTAACGTTGTCATAGATGCACCACACTTATATTCACTCAACCAGCAGCTGTATTAGGGTATACCTAATTCCTTTGTATCCGTTACGTTTAATAAGGCCAACAGAGTTAAGTCTGGTTGTGCTTCTCTTTGTTGGCGGACGCGTGCGCAGTTTTGTATGAATATTAAGTGAAAAAGAAAAAAAATACGGTTAGTCTATTTTTTTTATATTTAAGTGAAAACTAAGTTTTTCTTCAATAAAGTTTCATAAAACTGTTATTTTGACTTTTAGTTTATATCTTAAAAGAAATAGTTCATAGCTTAGTTGCAATTTTTATGAAATATTTTATTTTTGAACAAAAATTCCTTGTTGGTACACAAGGGACCACGAAAGCATAGTGTTAAATGCACCATGGTCTTTATTAAAGATGCCACGGAAACCAGTTGTGAACCGCAAGAAAGGACTTCACTCGAAAGACCATATGCGAGCAGATCTTTGGTTAAAGAGGAAGATATAAAATATATTTTCAAAGTTCCAACTGTATCGGCTCGGGGCCAACTAAACGGCAGCAATCATTATATAAATAGCTGAATCTCTATCCCCCAGTTTGCAGTGGGAGTTTAAGATCAGCTGAATCTTAAACTGATTTTAAGTTTTTGATTTAACTCGTCAATTTTCACAGTGAAATCTGAACTTCAGTTCAGTTAAACTTCATTTAAATAGATTTTATGAAAAAGAGTTGGCAGTATTGTACGTTTTTGCTTCGCCAAGTGACGTATTGTAAACAGTACGTAGCTTCCCTTGTCTATTTTTTCTCTTTCTGAAGCAAAGAACATAAGTGAAACAGGAACAATTATTTTGAGTTGTTGATAATTTGTCGACATTTTTTTTCGAGTCACTCGAACAAGACTAAAAAAAATTGAAAATAAACCCATAATTGTGCAAAAAAAAGAGAAATAACTTTTCAACAGCATACATAGATTAAGATTTCCTGATGAAAATGGTTATGAAAAATAAATTCAACGTTGAACTTAGGTTTAAAAGGAACAATGCTATAGTTTAACTTAAACTATAAATTGAACTCGGTTCAGGCTTTGACAATTGGTTTTTATTCTTTAAATTAATTCTTGGTGCATTAAGTACCTTCCTTGTACATTCTGCACATATGACTGGTGCATTTGGTACATATAATGGTGCACAGTGCACCATTTCTCCTTTTTTGAAAAATTAATGCTCTCTTAAAAAATTTAAATGTTATCGAAAATTTAACTTTGTACTAACTTTCATAACTAAACTGTTGAAAGCATATAAAAATACCAGCCCAACAGAGTTAAATTTAAAAATGTTATGATAATTTGAAAAGGTGGTGCATCTATCCCAACGTCACCCTATGTATTGAAACACTTATTTAAATTTGCTATAAAAGTATTTATAATCACTTTCACTTTGTCTAAATATTGAGGCTTATGTTTGTAAGTTTTTTATTAAGAAAAAAATTGAGGAGATTGATATACATTTTTACTGTTTCCTCTTTTTATTAAAACAAAAAATTGTTAAGAAGCCTGTTATTTTTTTTTAATAAATATTTCAATTGTCGTTTATGTTGCGTACTTTTTAAAATTTGTAATTAAAAAAAAATCATAATGTCTACTCCTTACGAAGTTTCGAAAATATGTCACGCTTTTGCTTCAAATAAATCTGGTCACTTTATCATTATAGGAACCTAGTACCTATCTTTTGTCATAGATATGTACATTCAAGAACAACATTTGACTTTGGAGATTAGGAACCAAATCTTTGCTGGGTTACCTAGGTCCTTAGTATTAATGAATGGTCGAATGGATGAGTTAGGTTTAGGTACCTTCCAGTGGCGTCTCGTCAGGGTGTGCAAGGTGTGCATTGCACACCCTGATCTAACGACAAAAAATCCCTCACCGAACGTTATTTAATTTTACTCAAAAACATGCACAATTATACAGCCTACCAACAGCCTACCTATTTGCATCTCTAATTTTTGTTCATCCTAATCGAAGGTTATGTAATACACACAAATATGCCCAATTTCACAACCCGTAATACTCAACTTCAATATTTTTTCTTTCAAAATTCCTTCATCTTTACGTGAATTTAGCAGAACAAGTAAACTCGTACGAAATCTCACTGTGCACTTATTCTGTTTAATTCTTCAAATTAATTCATCCAAAATGTACAAACTGGAAAGCCGCTTTACGGAAAGGGAATAGATACAAACAGGAGAAAACAACAAAAACACAGACTGAAGTGCACAGAAAACTTTCGACGAGTACACTCCAAATTTATCAGAATAAATGTTATGCGTATGTATGTCATATGGGTGACGAATGACGATGGGCATGGCTACTGTTACTGGGTAGTGGCAGTGGGTACCTACAACCATAGATAAACAATATAAAGATACACATCTTTCGTACGTTTTACCCCCCAAAACCCATTTGTTTACATTGTTGTTTTTGTAATTTAATTCTGTGTCCATGAATAAATGTGAAATCCAACAACAAAGTTACGCGTCATGAGCCGTGGTGGAAATAAGTAAGTTGCACTAGTATGCGTGTTTTAAAGCACACTAGTAAAACTTACTGATTTCCACCACGGCTAAACCCACCTTTTAGCTTGTAGGCAAACCGGATTGACAGCCAAAGATTTGTATCTTTATTTGTTTATCTATGCTACAACCTACGTACAGGTTTGCAGATTGCAGTTTGATCATTTTGGATGAATTCATTTGATCAATATAACAGAATAAGTGCACAGTGAGATTTTGTACGAGTTTACTTGTTCTTTTTATTTTCACGCACCGATGAAGGAATTTGGAAAAAGAAAATATAGGAAGGCTGTGTCTTAAGAGGTATTTATGGTAACGTGAAATAAGGCCCAACGAAATAAGACCAAATCTCAAATTTGGCCTAATTTCGCTTTGAAAGTGGAAATAAGGCCAAATTGGCTTTATTTCTATTTCCAAAACGTAATAAGGCCAAATATCATATGGAAATAAGACCAAATTTGTCTTTACGAAAACATTTAGTGATAACAGAAGCTTTGAAAGCAGACCAACTGACAACATAGGCGCCTGCCAGGCGACTGAGCATACCCTAAGCGGAGCGACAGAGTCGCGTGAGCGGGACAGAGGACCCGAAAAGGGACTTAAATTCCTTGAATTCGCGAAGCGGGCCACCCAAAGTACTGTTTAGTTCAAAAACTTTGAAGCATAGGCGCCTGCCAGTTGGGGGATTTGTTCCCAAAAAAAAAAGGAATCAAACCCCATGTGGCAGGCACCTATGTTATCAGTCAGTCTGCTCTAAAAGTTTTTGTACTAAATAGTACTTTGAGTGGCCCGCTTCGCGCGATCAAGGATTTTAACTTCATTTTCGGGTCCTCTGTCCCGCTCACGCGACTCCGTCGCTCCGCTTAGGGTATGTTTAGTCGTCCTAACCTACAATTTGGCGTTATTTCCATTTTAAAAGTGAAATATGGCCAAATTTTTGATTTTTGGCTTTATTTCGTTGGGCTTTATTTCACGTCACCGGTATTTATTATGAGTGTTTTTTATAATACAAATTCTATATACTACTGAAATACATCAGCCAAGTAGAAGACTTAGCATTATTTAATTGGACTTGTTGAATTATTGATTCAATATAGCTTTTAACGGCCTTTAGTCCATACAAATTGGCGTTTCGTCCCGGCGTTCTCACTTGGACTCTTCAGTTGACAGTGAGGGCCTTGTCAAGACGCAATTTTTATTAAGTTCAGTCCAGCTTACATAAATTTTACAGCGAAAATCGAATGTGAACTATATCCAACCCAATTAGAATTTCTAATCAAGAATTGTTGGAAATTTTGTTACCCGTGGCCTGGGATTGTTAACATATGAGTGTTTTTTATAATACAAATTCTATATACTACTGAAATACATCAGCCAAGTAGAAGACTTAGCATTATTTAATTGGACTTGTTGAATTATTGATTCAATATAGCTTTTAACGGCCTTTAGTCCATAAAAATTGGCGTTTCGTCCCGGCGTTCTCACTTGGACTCTTCAGTTGACAGTGAGGGCCTTGTCAAGACGCAATTTTTATTAAGTTCAGTCCAGCTTACATCAATTTTACAGCGAAAATCGAATGTGAACTATATCCAACCCAATTAGAATTTCAAATCAAGAATTGTTGGAAATTTTGTTACCCGTGGCCTGGCATTGTTAACATATGAGTGTTTTTTATAATACAAATTCTATATACTACTGAAATACATAAGCCAAGTAGAAGACTAAGCATTATTTAATTGGACTTGTTGAATTATTGATTCAATATAGCTTTTAACGGCCTTTAGTCCATAAAAATTGGCGTTTCGTCCCGGCGTTCTCACTTGGACTCTTCAGTTGACAGTGAGGGCCTTGTCAAGACGCAATTTTTATTAAGTTCAGTCCAGCTTACATCAATTTTACAGCGAAAATCGAATGTGAACTATATCCAACCCAATTAGAATTTCTAATCAAGAATTGTTGGAAATTTTGTTACCCGTGGCCTGGCATTGTTAACATGAGTGTTTTTTATAATACAAATTCTATATACTACTGAAATACATCAGCCAAGTAGAAGGAGCCAAAATAGGAGCAACAACCCCCCTAACAGGGCCTGAGCCCTATTGCCTATTATATGAGGTGAAAATGTGATCAAAAACAAGATCAAATTAGAAGAGGAGACAAAAATATCAAAAATTTGGAACGAACTCCCAAAACTGAGGCAGGCCAAACTACTACTTGGGAACTACAACCAAGAACGCTACAAAGCCTTCATTAATCTCATGAGGAACAGCCTAAGAATAATAACGGGCAATTCGAAGTTTTTGAATTGAATCTAGGTCTTGTTGTAACGTTTTTGTTTCAAAACCTAACCGGCAGTGACTCTGCAAAAAAGCAGACGAAAATTCCTTCACGAATACCCCAGCAGACTAATTTTATTTTTACTTTATTGCAAGGTTCAATTTAGGGACTCAATAAAATGGATTCGCAGGGAGTATGGTTCTTACCTTTACAAAGAATGCTATGATGAATATGTTTCTTATAGTAAGGTTATTATAGCCAAAAGAAACAAACGTCCTGACTATAATGCCAAGATTTTATGCCAAGAGAGAACAAATTGAAACAACTTTCTGCAGAAAAAATTAAAAATTTAAAAGAACAGATGAATTTCGTTCGTGTAGAACATCAATTGTTTTATTGAAATGCAATTTCAGTAGATACTGGAGAAGGGAAAGAGAAAAAAAAACAAACAAAAAATAAGTAAATTACAACATATCAAAAAATCACTTAACACCTTTATAAAAACAAAATTAAATTTAATACAAAAAAGTTCCTAGATAAAGGTGTTAAATGCCCAAAAGTGTAATTATCTCAACAACTATTTGTGTTAAATAAAAAAGATTCCTAAAATTAAATTCACCTGAGTTTTATTGACTTAAAATTATCCATACAGAATTTTTATTATTTTCATAAAAAAAGTTATAGGCAATAAACTTTAAATGCTTATAACTCAAATGTTTAAAAATGTCGCTTACGTCCTTCATCTTCTAAGCGCTTCTGCCCACAGCAGATTTGGCGTACGAAAATGAACCAAAAAAAATTATATGAGTCGAAAGGTGTATTAAGGCTGATAAAAAAAATGCAAGTCTGGCAGTCCCTGATGGCGGCTATAAGGTGGGAGAGGCAATTTTCTAAAAAATTGACTTAAAACAGAAAAAAAGTTATAAAAAAACAACAGTAACATGTACAATTGAAATATGAATGTTTGAACCCAAAATTTTGAAAAAAAAAATTAAAAAAATGGTAAAAACTATTTTTTTTTCGCAAACTTTCATGTAGTTAAGTACTATTTTTGTTTACAAAATTCAATGCCTTTATTAATTTGTAGTCAAAAACTGAAAACCGGATGGGTCTAGGACTTTTACTTTTTAAGATATTAAAAAGTAAATGAACCAGCTTTTTCATAAAAATAAGACAAATCCGGCTAAATTATTATTTCAGCAACCAGTTAAAATAGGACAAACATGCGGAAAAAATTCTTACATTTTTGAAACTTGGTGGGAATGTCGGATTATTAAAAAGAATAAAGAATCAAAAGAGTCCATCAAAATATCTGAATCCCGAGGGTGCTTTTTGGAGGGGGAAAGGGGGAGGTATGACTTATGGAAATTAAAAAATTATTTTGATACAATTTGGACATATGATACATGATTTTAGAGGGTATTTTTCAATTCTGGTTGCTGAAATATTAATTAAGACGGATTTGTCTATTTTTATGAAAAAGCTGGTTCATTTACTTTTTAATATCTTAAAAAGTAAAAGTCCTAAAACCATCCGGTTTTCAGTTTTTGACTACAAATTGATAAGGGCATTGAATTTGAACGTGAAATTTTGCGAAAAAAATATTTTTTGCCTTTTTTTAATTTTTTTTCTTCAAAATTTTGAGTTCAAACATTAATATTTAAAAAGCTATTCATTGAAAGAACTTTATTTAAAAAGGAAATAAAAGAAGGGACTTCTGGCCTTTCATTAAAATATAACAGGGCATTGTACATGTTACCGTTGTTTTTTAATAATTTTTTTTCTGTTTTAAGTATTTTTTTTAGAAAATTGCCCCTCCCACCTTACAGCCGCCACCAGGGACTGCCGGACTTGCATTTCTTTTATCAGCCTTAATACACCTTTCGACTCATATAATTTTTGTTGGATCATTTTCGTACGCCAAATCTGCTGTGGTCTCTTAGACTATGAGGTCCATATGTATCGGTTCCCATAATATGTATATTATGATATCATTAAAAAAAAGTTTTAAAAACAATTAAAAATAAATTATTATACTATGTATAGGTTACTTACTTACTTACTTACTTAGGTTCTCGGACCTATTACGTCCGTGATGTTTCCCTTACGGGACATAGGGCCTCCACTACACCTCGTGTACGATTTCTTGAACTATATTTTAGCTCTCTCCAACTTTTCCCCAGTCGTGCCGATTCCTGTTCGACCGTTCTTCGCCATGTACTTCTAGGCCGGCCCACTTGTCTTCCCTCCTGTGTGAGCGGGTTCCACTGCATTGCTTGAGATGCAATGCACCGATCGCCTTTTTGAAGCATATGGCCAATCCACTGCCAGTTGGTTCTTCGTATAATGGAGTCTATGGGCTCCTGATGAGCCTGATGAAGTTCGGCATTGGAGACACGGTTGGGCCAGAAAATCCTCAAGATGTTTCGTAGACATCTATTAACGAAGGTTTGCAGCTTTCTAGTGACAGTGTCAGTGACTTTCCAAGTGCTGCAGCCGTAAAGCAGAACGGATTCAACATTGGAGCGGAACAGTCGTAGCTTGGTCTTTAAGCTAAAAGAGTTGTTTCTCCATATTTTGGACAGCATTCCGAACGCAGCCTTTGCTTTTCTGATTCGGCTGTTTACGTCCAGTTCAGTTCCGCCACCCGTAGAGACAATACTCCCAAGATATTGGAAATCCTCTACCATCTCTACCGGTTGTCCAGAAATATTTACTTGGATTGATGAGGAAGTGCCAAGGCTGATCCTTTTAGTTTTTGCCGAGTTGATCTTAAGCCCTACGATTTCTGCTTCTCTCTCCACCCTTGTTGTCATTTGATAGAGATCCATGATCCTATCCGTAAGAGTAAGCATACGTTGTCCGCGTAGTCCAGATGTTTGAGGTGAGATTGCAGAGTCCACTGAATTCCTCCATTTCCATTTGACAAAGCTGCGTGCAGTACGTCACTTATCACCAATAGGAACATTATTGGAGACAATATACAGCCTTGCCTAACTCCACTTTGGATTTCAAACTCCTCTGACAGCCTACCTTTGTGCAAAACGTGACACTTGGATCCATCATATGTAGCCTTGATAATAGCAATCAATTTATCTGGGATGCCCCTCCTGCGCAAAGCAAGCCAAATAAATTCTCTATTGACACTGTCGAACGCCTTTTCAAAATCGATGAACAGCAGGTGAAGTGGTGATCGATATTCAACGCACTGTTCGATGATGATCCGCAAGGTGTTGATGTGATCCACACAGGAAGAGTCAGTGCGGAAACATGCTTGTTCGGCGTCGAGTGTGTCTTCGAGGTGGTCTTTAATTCGGTCCAATACTATCCTTGCTATTATCTTGGCTACTGCAGGCAGAACGCATATTCCTCTCCAGTTTACGCACTGTGTGAGATCTCCTTTCTTTGGGAGCTTGACAATCATTCCTTTTTTCCACTCTTCAGGAAAGCTCTCTGTTTCCCAAGCTCTGTTAATAAGTGGGTGCAGTAGCTCGCTCGATGTTTTTGGGGCTGCTCCTAAGAGCTCCGCAGGAATACCGTCAAGTCCAACCGCTTTGTTGTTCTTCAGTGCTTTGATGGCGGTGATAATTTCTTCTTTACTGGGGGGGGGTGCGTATTCGGGAAATTGTTACTTCGGGTAGCTCAGTTGGAATAGGGTTCACTTCACTGGCGAAAACGCGGTTTAAAACCGCAGAAAAGTGTTCCCTCCACCTTATGAGCTGGTCCTCATCCGAAATTAGCAGGGATCCGTTTGTGTCTTTAACCAGGACCCCTGTTCTGTAACTCGCGAAGCGATAAAACTTGTCGAGAAACGGTGAGAATTGAAACAAAACTCATTTTATCGCATAATCGGGTTTCTGTAACTTTGACAGGCGATAACTTTATCGACTGGAACTACTGAAAATACTGGAAAAATGCGATAAAATGGGTTTCTGTATCTCTGAAGGTCGATAAGTTTATCATTTTAAACGTCAAATCTTATCGCTGACCGAAGAGATGGCGAGTTAACATAAAAATAGAAAAAAATGGTAAGAAATTAAATTATTTCACAAAAAAAAAGGCCTTTAAAACTAAATTCAAGCTTACTTTTATTTTATTGTAGCTTATTGACGATGGAGAAGACGCTGATAACGTTAAATACTCTTAAATGAAATCGGTTGATAAGAAAAAAGAAACAATTGTTGCGAAACATTCAAAATTACATTAATATATTCTTGGATCTGCAAGACGTGGGCTAAAGGAACCTTAACACGATGATTTAATAAGCTGTTTTGCTATTGAAGCTCCCAAGGATACTATTGGCGTTCGAGTTAATACTACTCTTTGTTACTTTGCTATGAATCGAAAGGTACATTTTTAACTTTAGCTAAGAAACCTAAGATAATATAGTAAAAATATATTTCAGAACTCTTCAAAGATAACAATACCTTATCACTTATCTCCCCAACGGCTGTAGTCAATTTAACACAAACAAGACATCGCTGATTGTGATAATGCTAAACTATCAGAGAAACCCTCACTCAGTTCAAGTGTTTTTGGTCCTAACTGCGTTATTTATCCAAAAAATATTGTAACCAATTAGGTTATTACGGCAAAAAAAGAAAAATCTTTAATTTTTGTTTTTCTTTTTCGTGAATTTGATGAAAAAAGCTCTTTAAATATAACTGAACTATCATAAGAAACATCCCCAAAAATATGAATCAATAATGTAGTTTTAGCAGTACATAAATGAATAAATATTTGCTTTGAATCTACGATATATATAATATCTGATTATAAGAAATTATAAATGTAATCATTAAAAACTTTCGGTTGTTTTTATTTTAATTCAATTTTCTAAATACAAGCCAATAATGACGGTGGTTTGCATGTAATTCTTAAAAGAATTTCGAGCTAAATTCTTGTGTTACATACAAACCACCTTCATTTCAAAAATACGTGCTTCATTTGGATTTTTGAAATGGTGGTGAGTTTCAATTTATGTCACCTAAGTGTTTTTTACATCAATTTTCAATTTAAGGAATGATTTCAAAAAATTACATACAACCACTGTCATTTCAAAATTACGTACTTCATTGAGATGAATGAAAGTGCTCTGAGTTCTAATTTATGTGTCCTAAATAGTTCCGGAAAGCATTTTCAATTCAAAAAATTATCTCAAAATATTTCCATATAAAAAACTTTTCAACATTTTTTTTTTGAAAATTAAAAATGTTGAAAATACTTTTACATGGGAATTATTTTTTAAAATTCCTTAAATTGAAAATGGTTGTAAGGAACTCTTAGGTGACATAAATTAGAACTCAGAGCAGTTTCAATCATCCCAATGAAGCACGTAGTTTTGAAATGACAGTGGTTTGTATGTATCACTTACAAGAATTTCGTATGATTTTCTCTCGAAATTCTTGTAAGTGTTACATACAAACCACTGTCATTTCAAAACTACGTGCTTCATTGAGATGATTGAAACTGCTCTAAGTTCTAATTTATGTTTCCTTACTAGTCCCGGGAAGCATTTTCAATTCAAAAAATTATCTCAAAATATTTCCATATAATTCCACATTTTTTTTGATGCCTGTTATGCAAAATATCTGGCATAGTTTATAGTTTATTGTTGTATCTTCTTCGTTTGGCTGTTTTTTTTTTTTCCATAACTGACATGACACGTTAATTATGAAATTTTTTTACAAGTTTAATTGAATTGATTTTTTAAGGCGGTGTTTTCTTACCTAAAAAAAAACTTCTGTTACGAGTTTTAATATTTTATTTATAATAGTTAATTTGTATATAATTTGTCCGACAAAAAAAAACAAAGAAGAAATAAAGATAATAACATGTTTAACAACGTTGTACAAAAGAACAATACAAATTCTAAGGTTATTTATATCTATGTAAATGAACAGTTCAGAGAAAAAAAGGGGTAACTGAAAACAAACTACGTTTTGTACAGTAAAGAAATAAAACAAAATTAAATTCTTATTTTTTTTTTTAAAAACTAAAATTTGAATAACTAATATTGAAGCTCATCTCAAAACTCAAACAGACGTTGGTGGCGGTGGTGGTTTGATTTTTTTTTTTTAAATAAATCAGTAATACTACTGCTGGTTGTATTAAGTTCTATTGATGATACTTGGGAAATAATGGTATGCTCATTGTTGATGGCCTAAGATAAGGCCGTGCTTTCAGATGGCGGTACGAAACCCACATCGTTTGTTTTTCATTTTGAGTCAAAATCTGATGGCATTCGATATGATTTTATTGCGAATGGTCACAGCATCTGTACAGTCACGTACTTTAAATATACCAACTATAAAATCGGAGAGCTCAAACATGGTGGAGCGGAGCGATATAATAATGAATTGAGCACTTTTTGTTCTTTCCTGTTAAAAAAAATATTATTTAGTATAAATTGGATGGGTCTAAGAAACAAGAATTAATTTACCTTAATGTAATGCGCTACAGCGGATATGTTCTTAAAATCTAAGGCCGCGTCGATCTCGTCCATAAAATAGAGTGGTGATAGTTTATAGTAATGCAAAGCAAAAGCAAGCGCCAGTGTTGATAGTGTCTACTCATCACCAGACAAATTCGATATATTTTTTTCAGGTTTTCTTTGGCGGTCGCACACTAAAAGATACCCCTTCTGTAAAGGGATCCATTGAGTCAACTAATTCTAGCTCAGCATCACCACCCTGAGTGATCATTTGGTACATTTCCTTGAGCTTTCTCATTATTATGTGGAAGCTGATATCTTATTTTGCAGCCTTCTCGGATTTCTCAAATGATTTGCGTTTAGATTCTATCTATTCTTTGATCTGACTTACTTTGGCTGCACCGGAAGTTGTTTTTCCCATGCAGGTTTTCAGTGCTTGCAACTGATCTCTGATTCTTGGCAATTGCTCCTTTAAGCTGCTGATTGTGATGTTGAGTCTGTTGACTTCGGCTTCCAGGCTTTGCTTTTTGGAATTTTGTTGATATAGTTCACGTTCTAAAGCGGCCTTGTTCTTCTTGACAAAAATTAATTCTGGACTGAATTTCTTCGGCCTGAGCTTGCATGTCTTCGAGAGCTTTTTGCGATATTAGAGATGAGTTTGTATCTGATGGCTTGGTTTTAGTTTGAACTTTTGTTCCCATTTTGCCACAAATTTGTGTACGGCCACCACCTGACACCGATGTTTCAATTAAATCACCGTTTAGAGTGACAACACGGTATCGACGATCTCCATAAGCTATGAGGGAGCCTGGTTCTAAATCTGTTGCTACAAGAGTATTTCGCAGGGCGAAATAAAAATCTGGTAGCACACGTTCATCTTCTACTCGACTCAGATCAAATAGTCGTGGGGCATTTTCAGGTCTATGAAGAAATATATAAATTTAAATAAAACAGAAAAAGTTTATAATGATTTCCAAACTTACGTATTTATTCTTTGCATTTGAATCATCAAAAGAAGTCACATGTGCAACGCTGACATCATTGATTAGCTAAGTGGTGGGAGGAAGAGTAAAAGTAAAACATTTTGGCAAATATGGACGTATTTCCTCCACCAAAATCAGCACTGCATCACGGCTCAGCCGGAATACCTCGCGAAAACGTTCCTCGGGCATTTTGAAGGGATTCGTACTGTCTCGTGCGGCGTTCTATACGCATTTTGTTGCGGCGTTGGTAAGCTTCCTCAATGACAACAGCAAACATTTTCAATAAAAATACACTTTTTAATTATTGTTAACAAAATCAAGAATAAAACTTTAAATTAAAGTAAATACAATTTCAATTTCACTTTCTGTTTTTTTCTTGTTTCCCAATGTCAATTTGCCAATCGAATTTCCAGGCAAAACAGATCGAAAATCGAAGTTATCGCATTGAGTTACAGAAACCCAATTTTTTCCAGAGGCGATAGGTGAGGAATGAATCGTTTCATTTTTTAACGATGCGATAAGTTATCGCCTGAGTTACAGAACATGGGTCCAGGTATTGTTTAGAGCTCTAGACACCAGTGAGCTCTTTGGTAATTCTGTAGACGGTCCTACTGTCACACCTACTAGCGGCTTCTTCTGCTTCTGTAGCCAATGCGTTGATGTAGTTACGCTTATCACGTCGCACACTACTGTGAACTTCGCTTATCTTCATGCGGTACGTAGACTCAAGCTCGTTTCTCCCTGCTGCTGGGGTAGCTGCAATGCGAGCTTTAAGGTGTTTCCTTTCTTCGATCCTTGCCCAAGTTTCGTCGGAAAGCCAAGCACTATTTCTCCCTTGCGCCCGGCCGACTATACTTTCAGCACCGGATATAAACACATTTTTCACAGCACACCAATGATTTTCGATGGATGTGGTTTCCGTGCTGCTGATTGCGTTCAATCCTTGTGAAAGGTGGTCCCCTAGTTGTTGGCGCACTGCGGGATCCTTTAGTCTATCTGTATTAAACTTGGGCATTCGAGTGTTTTCTTGGGATCTCCGAACTGCAGCTGTATGCAATCTTATGGTAGCAACCATCAGATGGTGGTCCCGGGCCATTCCCATGTCAGCACCTCTTCTGTTACGGACGTCCTGGAGGCGAAGTGGTCAATTTGGTTGGAAGTTGCTTGTCTGTCAGTCGACACCCAACTGACTTTGTGGCTCGTCTTATGCCGAATTTACACGACTGGCAAAGTTGCCAATATTTCTGCCAAAAAAATGGTAACATAATGGCAGAAATATTTTTTTATGACATGCATTTACACGAGTTCAAATAATGGCAGATTTCAAAATACTGCCAACATGCCATAAGAGAATGAGCAAGTTCATTCTTATCTAGAATGGCATAATTTCGGAAAATGGAGTCAGTAAAGTGTTTACACATAGTCATATTAATGGCAGCATTTTATGCCAAATTATCTCTGCCATTTTATTTTGGCAAAAATATTGCCAGTATTTAGAGCGTTTACACGATGAAAATAAAAATGGCTATAATTTGACAGATATAATGGCATTTTTCCATTTGTTTAAATGCAGCATTATGCTCGAACATGGTCCCTCCAATAACAAGGCCGTTGGCGTTGCAGAAATCGACAAATCGTTCGCCATTGTCGTTTCGGTTACCAACACCATGTTTTCCACATCATGCCTTAGCCCAGTGTTGTCATTGCCAACCTTGGCATTTAAGTCTCCCATCACCATAATTAAATCACCTCGTGGAACGCTATCATAAGCAGCACTCAGCCGGTTATAAAAGGCCTCCTTCTCCTCGTCAGAAGAGAGCAAAGTTGGGGCGTAACACTGTATGATGGTGACGCAAAGTACTCTAGTCCGGAACCTGGCTTTCAGGATCCTGTCACCTAAAGGCTCCCAGGAAATGAAGCTTTTGAGAGCTGTTTTAGAAAGCAGCAATTTAACGCCAGATTTCCGAGCACTTCCAGGTGTTTTTCCGGAATAGAATAGTACAGTGTTACGGGTTGGTGACTTAAACTTCCCCGAGCCCAGCCATCTAACTTCACTTATCCCTAAGATGTCCATCCTATACCGCATGAATTCCTTCTCTAGTTGCAGGAATCTGGCATTCTGAGGACCTTCTTTTCCATCGTCAAGAAGCGGCTTCACATTCCAGAAACCAATCTTTGTCCGGGTACAATAGCCAAAAGTCGTCAACGAGTTATCATTTATTATCCGAGGCGTAGTGTTGGTTTCGGTAGCGGGTTGATTTCAGTTACGGAGAATGCTAACCTACGTAACCTATCCTAGAAAGCTAGGCCTTTTCGCACTTGTAATTTTGGCCTATTTATGTATATTGGGATACACAAATAGTTGCCCGGGACCACCACGAGGAGGTAAAACAAGCACTTCATCGTGAATGATCTTTGCGCTACTGGGCCAGACCAAGTTCTGAGCAATCAATAGTTTCCCGATCAGGCACGATGCAGGTCGCCCAATAGGTAAGTATCATTTTATTTTATTTTAATGGCTAAAAAATTAAGAGCTTAAAAAAATATGCCATCTGATTTGCTTGATAAATATGACATTTTATCAGAGTCTTAGTTCTTCGGAAGTGCGTAAAGACGGACAAAATGTCGGGAGATGTACCCATGGCCATCTTCTCGTATTTCGTGTTTGCCTTCGACAACCTCAGCATTGTCTACCACTTTCATAGAAAGTTCATTTAGATTAAATTGCTGCACATCCATGCAGTCCTGGAATCCATCCTTTCTAACCAAAACAGAAACTCTAAGTGAATTTACTTATATAATCAACGATGGGCATGAGATCTGTCATCTGTGATGGGAAATTTATAAATAAATACAAAAATTAAAGGAACTTAAGTCAAATCATTATTATTTACCCTGAGGCTACACGAGCCAGTACTGGTAAGCCAGTTGGCTACATAGATTGACTGTCAAGTTCGTATACGTGAATATGCTGTGCCGTAGGCGGCAGGCAAATTGTAAGCACGACGGCTTTCACACAAGGAAACTGAGTTGCCAGAAAATGGCTAGTTTGTTGGCGAGAAGGGTGTTAGGGGAAATTTTTTGTCTTCCTTTTACGCCCTTCACGCCAACAAACTAAAAATCGCCGGCAACTCAGTTTCCTTGTGTGAAAGGGGTCTTAGTTGCTTTCAAGTATCTGCGGTCACGTTCAACTTTAACTAGGATAGCCTATCTAGGATTCTAAAAAGGTACACAATTTTATTGAATTTGCTTTGGCATCGGACTTCGATTTTTTCTTACTTAACAAAAAATGACGTCGAGTTCTGCATCAAGTCTTGCGATGGTCAACGCATAATACTGCCAATGCGATGACGTCTGCATTGACAGACTTTTCTGTCGCGTCAAAGTAACATGGATTAATTTTCAAATAATTCAAAAATTTCGATTTTTTTTTTTTAATTATTTAAAAAAAAAATTGATTTTTTGGAGGTTTTTTAATCCATCAACATCGAAGCCATCCTTTAATGGAATTTGACAGTTCATACGTTGTCAGATAGGTAAGAAACTAAATTACGTCGTACGAGCTAAAATCGCATTTTCTCAAAAAATTCAGATATCTTTAAGTTTTTTAATGCATCATCTCCGTAGCAATCTTTCAATTTAATTTGACAGTCTATGGCTTGACAAATCGGTAACAGAATGTTCCAAATGTTACTGAAATCTCAAAAACTCTCATTTTTCCCAAGCAAAAACTATGCTTTCAAAAAATTAGGATTTTTAAGAGATTTCGTATATTTCATCATAATCATAGCCACCCTTCAATCATATTTGACAGTTGCCTATTTTGGAAATGTTCAAAATTGTTGGTCCCTCTCCTCTCATTAAAAGTTGTGGTAGAAAGAATATTTAATTTTGCCTTAAATTTCCAACGAAAATCTATATATATAGCTTTATATACAAGTCTGAACGAGGCCACTGTCTTCTCTACTTGCTTCCCAACTGGCTTCGAAAATGGCAAGCCAGTTGACGAGCAAATTGCTCAGGTTCGTATGTGTTAGTAAGAAAATTCAAATGTATTGTAACTTGTTAGCCAGTACTGGCTCGTGTAGCTTCAGGATTACTTACTGTAATGTCACTGAATTTATGTTAAATATGGCATTCTTTGATTTGTCAAGACGCAATTATCCATCTAAATAAAGAATTAACATTTTTAATCTTTAGTAATAAAAGTTTGTTTTATTTATATTTTGCTAAATATTATATGGTATCAAAAGTGCTTAATTAAAAAGAACATTAAATAATTTAGTTCATTACTTTAAATAAGACTAAAGGCTCTCCCAAACCAATTCGGGACATTCGTTGCAGCGAAGAAACATTCGCATGTCATAATTTATCTACATGGTGATATATGAGAGTGCCCACACCAACGTGGCGGAGAAACATATGAATTAATTCTGACTGACGAATGTTTCTTCGCCGAAACGAATCTTTCGCATTGGTTTGGGAGAGCCTTAAAAAGTAATAAAAATTCTCAGACTAAAACAACGTTCTCGCAACAATTTTGTCTAGCAACATTGGTGAATTGTTGGCAAGCTGTAAAATGGCGGAGACGCGCAGACATTTAAGAGAATTGGATTGCTCAAATTTATCATCGGACTGGAAAAATTGGATACGTGATTTTGTTGTCTACATGAAAGCAAATAATAAAAACACTGAGCCGGAATCAACAAAAATCGCAATTTTCTTATGGTTAATCGGGACAAAAGGTGCAAACGTTTACAGCTCCTTGTTTCCAAATGATGGGTCACAAAATGCATTGCTTGGAACAGTTACTCAGCAACAAACAATACCAGCAACAGCGGATGTTGCAAAGACCACCGTGGACAAAATAATGCAACAAAGATCTTTGCAGGAAGTTTTGGCAGCATTCGACAACCATTGTCTGCCACAAAGAAATGTAACTATGGAGTCATAAAAGTTCAATAACATTAAACAGAAGGAACGCTAACCATTTAGTGAATTCCTGACTGAGCTTCATCTTCAGATTGGACGTTGTGAATTCAACTGTAAATGTGGGTTGGCATACGAGAGCCGAATGCTGCGTGATCGCATCATCACTGGTGTTTTTGATAAAAAACTTCAATTAAAATTGCTTGATGGACGGGAAGAAACATTGGAACGGGTTGTGGACATTTGCAAAACCCTTGAATCAGCAAATTAAACGTGTGTAACGCACCGCTGCGTTGGCGCAATGAGTTGAAGCAGCAGTGGAGTTACGTGCGCTGATACATTAATTTGTAACTCAGCAACGCAAAAGCGCAATTTCTCATCACATCAACTGAATTACATCGAATAGCGCTTTTTTATCTGTGGCGCAGCACCGCGCGGCAAACAGAAAGCATTGAAAGATAATAATATTATGCATTACAAATTATTATGAAAAAGTGCTGGTTGCTTTCGCTATTCGCTTTGCTGTTGCTGGTACTGGGTTATTTATCTCAGCGCATTTTCAATATAAAACGCGTTCGCTGCGCTTAATGTGTTTTTGAGTTTCGACTTTATGTTTTTTTAAAGGTTGTTCAATATTTTAACACAACAGAATGAATAAAGTGTATTTGAGGGTTGCATAAGTTTATGAATATATATATTTGGCCGAACAATAACATAATATAGAGGGTAGCGGTAGGGCAACACATTTTTAATTTAATGTGTAAGAGGGTTCAGCAGGTTTTTTTTCGGGGTCGAAAGCGGGTGGGTCGTTCCAATAAATTTCCAACCTCGTTAATTTTTAACCGATTTCGATGAAATTTAAATATGTTGTAGCTGACATAGACTTATTGAGGAAAAAAATATTTTTTAACTAGGGTGGTTCAAAAAAAAAATTCAACTTCGTTATTCTTTGACCGATTTCGATAAAATTGAAATATGTTGTAGCTGACATAGACTTATGGAAGAAAAAATATTTTTTAACTAGGGTGGTACACAAAATTTTCAACTTCGTTATTCTTTGACCGATTTCGATAAAATTGAAATATGTTGTTGCTGACACAGACTTATTGAAGAAAAAAATATTTTTTACTAGGTGGTTCAAAAAAATTTCAACTTCGGAAAATATTTGAACAACATTATTGAAGACAAAATTATTTGTTTATATTTATGCCATACAAAAAATAAATATGTCAAGCGTGTATTTTTAAGGAAAAATCTGGAAATTTTCTTCTTTTATTTAATTTATAGACAAGGTTGTTTGAGCTTACAGTTTTTGGAATATTAATTTTCAAACTCAAGCTTTAAAAAGAAAAATTGAAGATAAAAAAATGATCTTTTTCCAAAATTTTAAATAAATTATTTGTTTTCAAAGTAGAACACTGAAAACTAGATGGTTACTTTTAAAAATATTAAAATAAAGAAAAAAATATATTTTTTTTTAAAATGATTTTCTTAAATTATTAATCCAATTACAAAATTCGTACATGTTTTGTTTGAAATATTCAATATAAATAAATATTACATTATAAATTTTAAACTAAAAACAAAAATGGTGCTAGAGCTTTTTTCAGAGTAGGTAGCTACCTAGGTATTTAAAAATATGTAAGGTAGGTGCGTCAAATAAGGCCCGGAACCTAATAAGGCCCAGTGCATAAAAAAACGTATCAAAAAAAAGCCAACTGCTTCATTCGTGTTGAATTTGGCAGCCAAAATGACTTTGTGAAGTGGAGATCATGTAGCATTTTATAAAAGACGGTTCAACAAGTTTTTACTTTTTCGGCAAATTTAGTCAATTAATTAAAATTTTGTATTTCTTTGGTAAACTATATTAAAAATAGATTATTTGTTGCTAAGTTGCATTTATATATATCGGTGGATTTTTGTGTATAAATTTATAAACAAATAAGTCTTTCATGTTTCTAATAAGGCCCATACAATTTTTTTAGTCAAGAAGTTTTTTCTAGTCAAGAAGGATGTTATTTTTTATTTCATTTTAAATGAAATTATTTATTTTATTTTATTTGAATAATGAATTTATTTATTTTGTTTGGTTTAAAGATGTTTTGAGTCAAGAAGGCTGTTTCTTTGCTTATGCTAAATAAATAATTGAACAAAATTATGTTGATTATAGATTTTGCCCTTTTCTTTGTTTTTTACTTAAAAACAATTTTATTTCAGCAAGAAATCCTAAGTAGTTTCAAAGTAAAATGTATCGGCCTTATTAGGAACAGGTGTTCCCAATAAGGCCCAACATGAGGTTTTTCAAAACGCTCCAAAAATATATTTTCACTTTAATTTTTAAAAATTAATTGTCTGCTTTCTGGCGCATAATTTAACTACTGTTTATAATTTATTTACTTTATCTACATATTCAATAAGGTTTGCAAGTAATTTAGGAAAAACAATTAGGTGGGCCCTATTTGGTGCATCTACCTTATTAAAAAATGAACTTCCTCTTGAAAACGAGACAAATTTGAGATTACTTTAATCCACCAGTTGCTGAAATTAAGTATAAGTTTCTTTATTTTTAAATATTTTGAAAGTTAAAGTCCTTCAATGAACTAAATTAATAAGATCATTGACTATTGAAATAAAAAATTGAATAGTACTACCTAGTAAGGTACCTACTTAGTAACATTATAGTTTCTAAAAAGGCTTTTTGTCACAACTTAATCAAATCCCCCTTTTTTTAATAAGAGCATAATATCTACTTGTTTCTTTTTGAATTTGTGAGCACCAGGATTTATTTTCAAAATCATACCTATTCATAAAAACAGAAAACAAATTCTATCTGCCTACTTCTTTTATTAACCAAAGCGATTGCCAACCGATAAAGTTGATCATTTATTAGTCAGTATTGTTGTTTAAAAATGCATTGAAATTTATAAAATTTCTTGTTATTCACAACGGTCTATACCTATAATTTTCAATCAGGTACCCAACCGAAAAATACGTCGAATGGGTTGTCAAGTATCGAATTACAAGTGTTTCTTTTTAATTAAATAGATACGTACGTACCTACATTACCCTACCTATCTGAACTCTGAATTTTTTTCCCCACCCCACCGAACAGAAACAAATGCTCAAAATCTTTATTATCCTAAATAATGTTTCTATTTGTCATGTGTGATTCGATACCGCAAATGCAAAATCCATTTTCTTTCTTTCTTCCTCTCAACCCATTGATAAACCAACCAAAACAAAAGTCAGTACAATTAAACAACCAACCTTAAAACAATTTACAATGTAGGTAAGGTATACGAGTATATTAGTGTAAGTGTTGACTGTGAGTGAAATGTAAAAGAAAAATCTACCAAAATCTATCTTCATCTCCATACAGATTACACATACTACAACTTACTACCAGGGTTGTCAGATTGTGCGATTTATCGCCAAATGTTTGATTTGAAATTTCATTTGGCGACACGAAAATCGGTTTGGCGATGTACCCCAAAAATGGCGATATTTTTAGTTTTTGGCGATTTAATTTTTTTTGAATCGAAATTCTAATATTCTTTTCTCAAATGTTCACTTTAACCTTACATCTTTTTCATCGCTGTTTGCGCTGAACGCACCCCAAAACTTAAATTCTTGTCACTTCTATCCCTAAAATAAATGACGTATGTGTGTCAAAACAAACAACTTTGTTAGTTAACCAAATCAAAGAAAGAGCCCATTGCAAAATTTGCGACTGCGATATACGTTCGCTCAAAACTGACTTAAAACGGCCGGCATGCTGTAATTTCTTGCCATGTTGCAAAGGCTATAAAAAGGATCCCATTGATAAAATACTATGGATACATATAGACATGGAATATATTGAAGAGGACTTAGTACAAAAGAGTATTTTTTTCATTTAATTTCAAGTTTTTATGTAGAATTTTTATTTGGTTTTGTTTATTTATTTTTTTTTTTAAATATGATTTGTTTTGATATTAAATCTACAAATTGCGAATTTTTTTATTTTTAAATTTGGTGATTTTTTGGTTTGAAAATTTTGAAATTTGGCGATTTTTTGGCGATTTAAATTTTAATTTTGGCGATTTCGCTTTTTAAAACCTGCAACCCTGCTTACTACACCTATAACCATAAAGAAACGCATTCGACCCGACCCTCGACCGACCGACACCCGAAGCCGAGCCGACAGATTCTATGAATCCGTGTTCAATTTGGGATTGGGGGTTGTTGTGTATTGTGTAACAAACTCAACTCAGATCTGCGCCATTGAGTTAGTGCGTTGTTGTATGGTGTGTATCATAAACACATAATATAAAGATGCCAAAACTTCGTATGTCTTACCCCTCAAAACCCATTTGTTTACATTGTTGTATTTGTAATTTTATTTTGTGTCGAAGAATAGATGTAAATTACAGCCACAATTTAACGTGGTGACTTTGATTGGTCTGACAGTTCTATTTTTTTTTATGAATTTGCTGTGGTGACTTTTGCTTTTATGTCGATATCGGTACGTGCGTCTCAATTGCTGTCGTGTTTTTAACAATAATTCGCGGTTTTTTATTAAATATTAATAAAAAAAACATTAATTCAATCTGTCTTCAACATTGCTAGATATTTTTATAAAGTGTTTTTGATAATTTCGATGAACAAATGCGCAAAGCCTTGCTAAATCGATGGCGGTGGCTCTAAGAAGATATCACCAGAATATCTATTTTTGGTTATTAAAAAAGTAGTTCCTCAATATCGTCAACATTAAGTCCATGAATTTTTTTGCTACATGTCGGACAGATAATGCACCGAGTTCCAGCACACCACGATTGGCGTGATACATTTACTGGCTGCTGAATGTAAATCTGCCACAAAACAACAACCATTGGAATCTTATGTTTTCCCGAGCAGTTCCAGAGACTGACGTCGAATAGGACAAATTGAATTTTCTTGATAATCTCAAATTTGCAATACAACAACGCACATAATCCTATTTCAGAACAGAATCTTAGTGTTTAAGCTTTATTTAGAGACAATGACAATTTTTTTTTGAAAAAGAACTTGCAATTTTGTGTATTGGTTGAAATTGGTTAATAAATAAAAAATATATAGAATATTAGTGTGATTTCACTTCTTTTTGCTAAGATTTTTTTATCGGATCAAACTGGGTGGAACAATTAAAGCTGTCCTTATAAGGAATAATAAGTTCTCAATTTCCTTTTTTAATTTCATTATCCTAAGTAAATGGGCGAATGCCACGGCCCATAAGTGTAAATCTTCAAATTTTCCACAACCAAGACCTAACGTGCGTAAATCTACATAACTACACGCCTATTCATAGGTAGTTGTAAAACTTTGTAAATTTCAATTAAAATACCTAAATATATCTTGCCAGCTAATTTTAAAGCAAATCTAGTTTTTGTAACCACCCACCACTGACATTCCTCAACATTGCATACATATTCTTTCCTACGTTACAGCCACTGAAAAGTAACAAATATACCTATGTATCTACATAAACCTACCCACTCGTAGAATAAATTTTGCATTTCAACGCAAATAATATCCTCAAAATCTTGCAAACAAATGTAACACTAAACTGAAATCTTGCAAGAAAATTTAATACCTACCTAATAACTTACCCTCGATAATGCACAAATATATTCCTTTATGTTTATACTTACGTATGCACATTTTGTTCATTCCCACATATACCATCAAGCAAAAAATCTGTCTCATTGCTTCGAAGCGAACAGATGTTTCCTTCTACTATTCTATCGTTGAGGCTGCTACAGAATGAAATACCTATTTAAACAAGACAATCCAACATACAACACCAACATCCATAGGTCACGAAAAGCAAACATTCACCAGCCCAAAAACAGAAGACACAATTGTTTTTGTTTTTTTCAGCTTTATTTTATTTAGGTACCTACTTATTTTCTAATGAGCAGCAGGTAAAGTAATGTGATAATGATTATAGATTAATAGTAGGGATTCACGTAATAATAAATCAACATTCATACAAAATACAAAATTACTATTATTCTATAACTTAGCAAGTCACTTGATTTGCAAAAAAGAATTGAACTACAGTTTAAAAATTGTGTGTTTGTTAAAAGAAACATTAATCCAAGTCAGGGGCCAGTTATAGCTATCATTGAAAACCATCATTGAAAAAGTTAACTGTTGATTTTGAGACCTTTCAAAAGTTTAATCATTGAATATTTTAATGCAGAAATATAGCCTACGACTTCAAAATTATTTCTCCTTCAAAAAAAATTCATTTTGACCCATATCTTCCCCATAATGTAACTTTTAATTTTTCAATGATGAACTACCTTACCAATGATCATTGAAAAAATTAAAAGTTACGTTGTGGGGAAGATATGGGTCAAAATTAATTTTTTTTTGAAGGTGAAATAATTTAAAAGTCGTAAGCTATATTTCTGCATTAAAATATTCAATGATTAAACTTTCGAAAGGTCTCAAAATCAACAGTTAACTTTTTCAATGATGGTTTTCAATGATAGCTATAACTGGGACCTCATCTGCTGGCTTATCATCGGCCATAGTCCCACGAAGAGCTCCCTCACCACCATGATCCTTAATATTATACAATACATATTCAGCCCTGCAATGGATAGTTTTCTTCCAAATTCCATGAAGGGCTAAGAACCTATAAAAAAAACATGAGACAAGAATTTACTCAAATTAACTATAATGAGACATTCATAAATAGTTACGCTTTATAGAAATTCTGATTGTGTCACCGCTTCACATCTATTCGTCTGCCAAATCACCCAAACCAAAAATATAATATATTGTGTAAGGTCCACATGGCGAACTATAGGTACGTTTTCTATTTTTCAATAGGTTATTCTTTGGCTTCATCACTTTTTTAAGTTCGATAGTGAAAATTAATTTCAATTCAATGGAATAGGTTCCATTCATTGAGATATTCATAAAAGGTGTATCTATGCTTTTATGAATTCTTGCAATCCTCGCATATACTGATAGGAGTCACGATTTTCCAACTCTTTGGCCACTTCGAGGAAATTAGTAGACAAAGATTATAGTATGCGTGATTTCCCTTCAAGTAGAATCTTTTCTTTGTTTTTTTTTTAACTAAAACCACTAAATTCTAAATTTACATATTTTATTTATATTTTTATTAACAGAAAAAAAGAAAACGCGATAAAATTGACCGAATTGTTTTGTTTTTTTTTTTTCAATAATTTTTTGACATTTCACCATTCACCTCAAAGGGCGTGTTCGAAAACTACAAAAACTAAGGGCGCATACAGACTACAGCCGTATTATCAGAAATGATCCATATACAATTATGGATCACCAAAACACATACATTACAAAGAAAATAATGATCTGGATCTCGTGTTGTTGTTGTGATGCATGTTTTTTGTGAACTATATGGATTTTTTTCTGAAAATAATGTAAGATTATTTAACGGAATAAATAAATATATAACTATTATCATTTTCATGGAATTATCTATATGGATCATGAGCGATAGATACATTTATTTTGTTGGTGTTTTTCTTTGCACAACACAACAATGTTTCTTCGCCGCGCCGAATGTTTTCTCGCTGGCTTGGAAGATCCCTTAAAAGTAAAACCGCACTCGACTTCAGCGGAAGTACACCTCACGATGCGACAAAACATTTTTGTATAAAATTGTATGAGCTTAATACTGAACTGCGATTCACAAGAATTCGTATGAAATTTTATGAAGTTCAGTTGCCGCTTAGTAGGCTATTAAATATACCGGAATATGTGAGGCAGAAAGAAACAATTGCATTCACGGGTTTTTATTAACTCCCCATTGGAAGTTATTGTAATTGGTGCGATTTGTCGAATTGAAAATTTTGACATACCTTCACGTTTTGAGGTCTCTAGAATCAGAATCCATCGTTTTTAGCAAGATGTCTGTATGTATGTATGAACGTACGTTCGGGGTACTTTTTTCGTCCACCAAATCTTGAGAAAGCATAAAGATATCGACCTCGGCTACATTTTATTTTACAGATAATATTGTCATAACGTGCTGAAAAGGTTTTCTAACAAATTCAATAAACCGTTTTTTTACTACAGCAATTAAAAAAGGGGCTTTAAAATGTCATTTATCTGGAATATCTCGAGAACGGAATAAGATATTCACTTCAGACTAATTTTATTTTACACATAATTACAAAATACCAAATGGGTAAATACTAAAAAAAAAAATCCAACAGGCACTGTTTTTTTAAAATAAGAAAAACAGTTGAAAAAAACTATTTAAAATAAAGTTATTACAATATAAAATATATATTTATATAATATATATATTGTATATACCCTACCACCCACCACTTTAGTAAATATGTACATATCCCAACTAACAAAATTGCTTCCGATTTCAGACATTAAAGTGTCATTCGTTTCTTTAGTGATCCAGAAATCCATCTGACGGGAAGCCAAACCGGTATTCAATTAGCAATAACATCAGCATCACATTGCGATGAACTGATGTTTCTTTAATCATATCCAATAGTGATCCAAGGAAATATTAATGCAATCCTTAAAGTTAGCATCTTGCTCGGGTTGCTATAATGTTTATATAAGTAAATATGGAAAGGCTTATATTGCAAACGCCATGACTCCATTTTGCTACCATTTGCAATTCAAGTAAAACGTGTTATGTGATTGTAATAATTAATTTGTAATAATGCGGATGGGCGCACGCTTTTTTAGTTTTGGAAAAATGTGGGCATCTTTATTATTTGCATAAATAATAATGTGCGTTGAAAACATTAGGCTCTTATATTAATTCACGTGCGGCAGGCTAAATCGAGTTAAAAAACTCTTTGAGAAAGTCAATCGATTTTAGTGCTAATTATTTCACATAAGAGATTGGCCGAGCGGTAAGCGAGCTCTACAAGTATTGCGAGGCATCCAGAGTTCGATACCTAGGCTTACCTACTTGATTTTTTTTTTATTTTTCTTCACACTCAATACTTTACTGCTTTAGCACTTCTTTCGAACTCTCTTAGAATGTTCTTCATAGCAACTGAATTTTCTTCTTTAAGGTGCTATAGGAGTTAAAAAGTTCTCTTTTTGAACTCTATGGAGTACTAAAGAGAGATTAAATGAGTGCAATAAACGAGTATAAATAGCTTCTATGGATAATTATTGGAGTAAAATTGTTAGTTGGGATGTACATGGTTTTCAAGTGCACCAATGGGAAGTTACTAGTGTGGGTCGACCCCACTCATTTTTTTTGAATGTTTGTCTGGAGTTATATGTTGTGGAGTCATGTGTCGCTGTCATTCCATATATTTTATGCGCCACACTGCAACACAAAACACGAGAAAAATATGGTTCAACACATATGAAATACATTGTAGCGATAGCGACACACGACTCCACAACACAACACACGACACAGATGTGGACCAGGCTTTAGGCTTGCTCAAAACACAAAATTCGACCAAACCCATGCATTTCTGACAGAATGATCGCACTGGTCATTTTTCAATGTTTTTGGTATAACTAGTGAACTAAGCTGATTTTGAGAATGAATCTGAAAAAACTTTTTGTAGGAAAATAGATTTTATACCATAATTTAAAGTTTAAAAAAATTATAAAAAAAATTAAACAGACAAATGTAACAAAAACCAACCTGAAAACAACAGAAAATCAGTGGCCCTAAGTAATAAACGAATTTTGAGTCGAATTTATCCTAAATTCGAGTTTATTCCATAAAAAAAAGTAATCTAACCTATATTCGACCCAAAATTCGTTTATTACTTAGAGCCATTGATTTTTATTGTTTTTTACTAAAATGCCCATAACTTTTGTTTGGCTTTCAATTCAAAATGTTCAAGTTCAAGTCTCCCATAGTTTGGGGAGACTTGATCCTATTGACTCCATTCAATTTTTTTAAAACATCGCTTTAAATATTTAGAACTTAGTGCTTTTTTTATGCAAAACTGGAAGCTAATAAATGTATCTTTATTTTAACATAGGAAAGGGGACTGTTGATTTTGAGACCTTTCAAAAGTTTAATCATTGAATATTTTAATGCAGAAATATAGCCTACGACTTCAAAATTATTTCTCCTTCAAAAAAAATTCATTTTGACCCATATCTTCCCCATAATGTAACTTTTAATTTTTCAATGATGAACTACCTTACCAATGATCATTGAAAAAATTAAAAGTTACGTTGTGGGGAAGATATGGGTCAAAATTAATTTTTTTTTGAAGGTGAAATAATTTAAAAGTCGTAAGCTATATTTCTGCATTAAAATATTCAATGATTAAACTTTCGAAAGGTCTCAAAATCAACAGTTAACTTTTTCAATGATGGTTTTCAATGATAGCTATAACTGGGACCTCATCTGCTGGCTTATCATCGGCCATAGTCCCACGAAGAGCTCCCTCACCACCATGATCCTTAATATTATACAATACATATTCAGCCCTGCAATGGATAGTTTTCTTCCAAATTCCATGAAGGGCTAAGAACCTATAAAAAAAACATGAGACAAGAATTTACTCAAATTAACTATAATGAGACATTCATAAATAGTTACGCTTTATAGAAATTCTGATTGTGTCACCGCTTCACATCTATTCGTCTGCCAAATCACCCAAACCAAAAATATAATATATTGTGTAAGGTCCACATGGCGAACTATAGGTACGTTTTCTATTTTTCAATAGGTTATTCTTTGGCTTCATCACTTTTTTAAGTTCGATAGTGAAAATTAATTTCAATTCAATGGAATAGGTTCCATTCATTGAGATATTCATAAAAGGTGTATCTATGCTTTTATGAATTCTTGCAATCCTCGCATATACTGATAGGAGTCACGATTTTCCAACTCTTTGGCCACTTCGAGGAAATTAGTAGACAAAGATTATAGTATGCGTGATTTCCCTTCAAGTAGAATCTTTTCTTTGTTTTTTTTTTAACTAAAACCACTAAATTCTAAATTTACATATTTTATTTATATTTTTATTAACAGAAAAAAAGAAAACGCGATAAAATTGACCGAATTGTTTTGTTTTTTTTTTTTCAATAATTTTTTGACATTTCACCATTCACCTCAAAGGGCGTGTTCGAAAACTACAAAAACTAAGGGCGCATACAGACTACAGCCGTATTATCAGAAATGATCCATATACAATTATGGATCACCAAAACACATACATTACAAAGAAAATAATGATCTGGATCTCGTGTTGTTGTTGTGATGCATGTTTTTTGTGAACTATATGGATTTTTTTCTGAAAATAATGTAAGATTATTTAACGGAATAAATAAATATATAACTATTATCATTTTCATGGAATTATCTATATGGATCATGAGCGATAGATACATTTATTTTGTTGGTGTTTTTCTTTGCACAACACAACAATGTTTCTTCGCCGCGCCGAATGTTTTCTCGCTGGCTTGGAAGATCCCTTAAAAGTAAAACCGCACTCGACTTCAGCGGAAGTACACCTCACGATGCGACAAAACATTTTTGTATAAAATTGTATGAGCTTAATACTGAACTGCGATTCACAAGAATTCGTATGAAATTTTATGAAGTTCAGTTGCCGCTTAGTAGGCTATTAAATATACCGGAATATGTGAGGCAGAAAGAAACAATTGCATTCACGGGTTTTTATTAACTCCCCATTGGAAGTTATTGTAATTGGTGCGATTTGTCGAATTGAAAATTTTGACATACCTTCACGTTTTGAGGTCTCTAGAATCAGAATCCATCGTTTTTAGCAAGATGTCTGTATGTATGTATGAACGTACGTTCGGGGTACTTTTTTCGTCCACCAAATCTTGAGAAAGCATAAAGATATCGACCTCGGCTACATTTTATTTTACAGATAATATTGTCATAACGTGCTGAAAAGGTTTTCTAACAAATTCAATAAACCGTTTTTTTACTACAGCAATTAAAAAAGGGGCTTTAAAATGTCATTTATCTGGAATATCTCGAGAACGGAATAAGATATTCACTTCAGACTAATTTTATTTTACACATAATTACAAAATACCAAATGGGTAAATACTAAAAAAAAAAATCCAACAGGCACTGTTTTTTTAAAATAAGAAAAACAGTTGAAAAAAACTATTTAAAATAAAGTTATTACAATATAAAATATATATTTATATAATATATATATTGTATATACCCTACCACCCACCACTTTAGTAAATATGTACATATCCCAACTAACAAAATTGCTTCCGATTTCAGACATTAAAGTGTCATTCGTTTCTTTAGTGATCCAGAAATCCATCTGACGGGAAGCCAAACCGGTATTCAATTAGCAATAACATCAGCATCACATTGCGATGAACTGATGTTTCTTTAATCATATCCAATAGTGATCCAAGGAAATATTAATGCAATCCTTAAAGTTAGCATCTTGCTCGGGTTGCTATAATGTTTATATAAGTAAATATGGAAAGGCTTATATTGCAAACGCCATGACTCCATTTTGCTACCATTTGCAATTCAAGTAAAACGTGTTATGTGATTGTAATAATTAATTTGTAATAATGCGGATGGGCGCACGCTTTTTTAGTTTTGGAAAAATGTGGGCATCTTTATTATTTGCATAAATAATAATGTGCGTTGAAAACATTAGGCTCTTATATTAATTCACGTGCGGCAGGCTAAATCGAGTTAAAAAACTCTTTGAGAAAGTCAATCGATTTTAGTGCTAATTATTTCACATAAGAGATTGGCCGAGCGGTAAGCGAGCTCTACAAGTATTGCGAGGCATCCAGAGTTCGATACCTAGGCTTACCTACTTGATTTTTTTTTTATTTTTCTTCACACTCAATACTTTACTGCTTTAGCACTTCTTTCGAACTCTCTTAGAATGTTCTTCATAGCAACTGAATTTTCTTCTTTAAGGTGCTATAGGAGTTAAAAAGTTCTCTTTTTGAACTCTATGGAGTACTAAAGAGAGATTAAATGAGTGCAATAAACGAGTATAAATAGCTTCTATGGATAATTATTGGAGTAAAATTGTTAGTTGGGATGTACATGGTTTTCAAGTGCACCAATGGGAAGTTACTAGTGTGGGTCGACCCCACTCATTTTTTTTGAATGTTTGTCTGGAGTTATATGTTGTGGAGTCATGTGTCGCTGTCATTCCATATATTTTATGCGCCACACTGCAACACAAAACACGAGAAAAATATGGTTCAACACATATGAAATACATTGTAGCGATAGCGACACACGACTCCACAACACAACACACGACACAGATGTGGACCAGGCTTTAGGCTTGCTCAAAACACAAAATTCGACCAAACCCATGCATTTCTGACAGAATGATCGCACTGGTCATTTTTCAATGTTTTTGGTATAACTAGTGAACTAAGCTGATTTTGAGAATGAATCTGAAAAAACTTTTTGTAGGAAAATAGATTTTATACCATAATTTAAAGTTTAAAAAAATTATAAAAAAAATTAAACAGACAAATGTAACAAAAACCAACCTGAAAACAACAGAAAATCAGTGGCCCTAAGTAATAAACGAATTTTGAGTCGAATTTATCCTAAATTCGAGTTTATTCCATAAAAAAAAGTAATCTAACCTATATTCGACCCAAAATTCGTTTATTACTTAGAGCCATTGATTTTTATTGTTTTTTACTAAAATGCCCATAACTTTTGTTTGGCTTTCAATTCAAAATGTTCAAGTTCAAGTCTCCCATAGTTTGGGGAGACTTGATCCTATTGACTCCATTCAATTTTTTTAAAACATCGCTTTAAATATTTAGAACTTAGTGCTTTTTTTATGCAAAACTGGAAGCTAATAAATGTATCTTTATTTTAACATAGGAAAGGGGCTTCTAAAAAACCTAAATAAATAACCTATGATACAAAATCTTCAAAAGGGATCAAGTCTCCCTCTTCTCCCATATATGGATATTATATTGAATTTTCAGTAATCTGTAAGATTTTTTTAAATCCGTAGATGAATAAATAAATAAATATTTTATTACCAAAAATGATCCACATAGATAATCAAAAAACATGGATTCCAACGTTTCACGTCGTCGGTCTATGAGAGATTTACACCAACCCTGAAAGGTACAAACAAATTCAAGAAAGAATAGGAGAATCAAATAGAAATTTGTAAACCATCCAAATATTCTATGCTTCACGTTCTTAAGGCTCTCCCAAACCAATGCGGAACATTCGTTGCGGCGAAGAAACGGTCGTCAGTCAAAATTAATTCATATGTTTCTCCGCCGCGTTGGTGTGGGCACTCTCATATATCACCATGTAAATTAATTTTGACATGCGAATGTTTCTTCGCCGCAACGAATGTTCCGCATTGGTTTGGGGGAGCCTTTAATCTAGAATAATAAATCTCAACAAAAACATTCTCACATAAGGTCGGGTAAGCACTTCATAAATCATTCATCCATACTTTATACTTTTTGAACACTCTCATGATATTTTCAAAATACCTGCCATTTTGGTGGTGAAATAATGCCAACTGTCTATGTGTGCAAAACTCGCATGGTGAATTTGGCCCAGCTTTCTATGTGTGCGTGTTTTAGCTTGTAGGCAAACCGGATGACAGCCGAGGTTTGGCATCTTTATATTATGTGTTTATGGTGTGTATCAAACGAAGGAAAAGGAAAAAAATTGCGCCATGGCGCAACTGAGTTAATACTTTGCGCTGTGGTGCGTTCCTTTATTAACCATAGTTAACTATGGTTGTTATGTCAAAAAAAATTGTTGAAGTGTCATTGTTAGATTTAGTTGGAAATTGTTACATTTCATTTAGGAACGATTTGTTGTTAGATATTGTTGATCTGTCAAGCGAACACTGGAAATTTTGTTTTATATTTTATTATCAAAATGAATAACCAAGCAGTCAGCTGGAGTGCTGACGTTGAGGCTGTTACTGCAGCTGGCAGCAAAATTCTCCGGAATATTTAAACTGCAACATACCTCCGGAGTTAAAACAACAAATATTTGTTCTGAAAAAAAAAAACAAATTAATCACTAATAAACATACACAATTTTGTTGGTAATATTACCATTTGAAGCAGTTACACACAGAATCATATTGTCTTTAAGAGTATACTCTCCTTTTTGGTTCACAATTGCAGTAAATTCCATTTTAATTTTATTTTTTTTCAGTCTATTTCACTTCACAAAAAGGTTTGTTTTGATTCTTTAATTTTTTTTTGTAAACAAACCTTCTGACATTAGGTGACTTGACAGATCAACACTTTCAACTCATATCATGGAGATGAGTTGGAAATAGTTACGAATTGTAACTATTTGACACTAATAAACTGAATTTAGGAACGATGTGATGACGTCATATAGTTACAAATCGTAACTATTTTGTAATAAAGGAACGACCATTGTTAACTATAGTTAACCATAGTTAACTATGGTTAATAAAGGAACGCACCACTGATACAGTGAAGTTCGCTTGAGTTATGCTCGATTCACAATGCGACGTGAGCGTGACGAGAACTCGTCGTAGTTGTCAAGCCGATTTCAAATCATGTAAGTATACGAGGAAACGCCAGGGTATGCACAATGAAACGTTTCTCGTCGTCACGTCACGCCGGAGTTGGGAAAACTTAAAAAAAACGCTCTCGTCGACGTTTTTTGTTTTTTTTTTTATATTTGACTGATGGTGAATTTTGTGAAAATGTAGAAAAGAATAAAGAAAACAACAGATAAGTGTAAATTAACAAAAATAAATATAAATATTGTTGACAATGAAATTATATTTATAGATCTACTTGTGTTGACAATATTATAATGTTGTATTGTTTTAATTTCTTTGCATTTTTAGCCGGAAATCATTTCACAAACCCAATGGACAAACACAATTACAATATTAAAATAATTAAAGTAATTTTAGTTTGATTCTGTTCATTATATTGAACGCACACTGCACAGCAAGAACAAAATAATAAATAATTTAACGCTGTCAAAAAACTCGTCGTCAAGAAACTCGTCGCATTGTGAATTGGGGAAGGATTTTATAACTAGAAAAAACCGACAGCGATTCACGTCACGCTCTCGTCACGTTTTCACGTCGCATTGTGAATCGAGCTTTAGTGTATCAACGCTTTAGTGTATTTTTACTGCGTTACCCATGTCTTCAGCATAAACACATAATATAAAGATGCCAAACCTCGGCATGTTCAAAAAGTATAAGGAATGGATGAACGAATTATGAAGTGCTTGCCCGTCCTTATGTGAGAATGTTTTTGTTGAGATATATTATTATTAAAAATTGGTTTAAAAGTGTCTATTTTATTGTCCTATTCTTTCTTGAATTTTGTTGTACCTTTCAGGGTTGATGTAATGGCTCTCCCAAACCAACGCGGAACATTCGCTCTGCAGGGTGTATCATACACAATGATACAAAAAATGACAAATAAACAATGCTAAACAACAACAAAATATGCCGCCTCGTCGGCGAATGTGCCGCTTTCCCAAAACGTATTGTAATGCATGTTTTTTGATAATCTATATGGATCATTTTTGAAAATAAAATGTGGTTATTATTAATCATGTTTATCTTTTTTCACACGTTTGATAGTCGTAGCTTATTGTCCACAATTGTAAACATTGGATTGAGAATTGTAAATATTTGTATTTGGAAGACGGCCAATCTAAGTGATAAAGGCAAGACCACTTCAGCAAAAAGACACTTCACGACGCGATAAAGTATTAAGGCTGTCCCAAACTAACGCGGAACATTCGCTATGCAGGCCGAATCATTCACAATGCTAACAAAAATGACAGATTTTTAATGCTAATTACAACAAAAACTTGTGTCTGCGAATATTTCGTGCCGCTTTCGTGTTGGTTAGGGACATTCTTTATATATAAGTTTTAATTATATCGCACTAAGTCGACCTTGAACTTATTAAAATTCCAAAAGAATACGTGGGGAGTATAGTTTCGCTCAACTGATGTGTAGTGCCATCATGTGTGATCTAGCCTTAAACGTGTACCCGAAAATGTTTGCAAAATTATCATTTCATTGGTTAATTTCTTTTCCAAGTCATGTTGTTCAAAGAAAAATACCAAAAACATAAATGATTACAAAATCAAGTTAATCCATATACAAAAACCTTTGCGTAACAAGTTAAGGCTTAACAGCAAAGACCTATACTTTTGCCATATTGTATAAAAGTTGGAAATAAATATCTGTGCTGAAGACACCGCTTGCAAAAAAACACTTGGTATGTTTTTTGAAGTCAGGTTTCTTTAAAGGCCTTCCACACTAGCCCACTGAGTATTAATTCATGTCAAAAAAGTGGGAAACAAATCATGTAGAATAGTGTGGAAACAAAATATGGAAACCCAGCCTACACAACCCGACATTCTATCCCACACGATTTGAAATGTGTTAATACATGAATAATTTTAGGAATGGGTCTAATTCTTTCCCACATTCTATCACACTTTTTTTAGGTTATGGTAATGAATTAATATAAGCAGGTATGCAATCAAAATATGAAGTTATTTTTTTCCCACAAATTTGGTCGCGTGGAATCACCGTTTAAATCACCAAATTAGAGCAAATATTTTAGAAGTTACAGCCTGGTTTTTGTAGGCCTTATGCGAATTTCGTATGATTTTCTCTTGAAATTCTTATAAGACCTACATAAACCAAGCTGTAGCTTCTAAAATATTTGCTCTAATCGGATGATTTAAACGGCTCTGAGTCTGAATTAATGTGCCAATTCCTTCATCTAAGGTGCCAGTTATAGCTACCATTGAAAACCATCATTGAAAAAGTTAGCTGTTGATTTTGAGACCCTTCGAAAGTTTAACCACTGTGAAAATAATTGCTAAATTTCTTAATTAAATTAATTGTAAATCGACTTTAATTCAACCAAGAAATAGCGATGGCAAGCAAAGGATCGAACACCGAAAATAAAGGGCAACACAATAGTTTATTAAGCACAAACCAAATACAAATTACCCAATTCCAGAATATGTGCTGACTGCTTGCTGGTTGATTAACGAAAAAAAAAATTTTCTATTGAAAGTTATTGACAACGGCAAAGTAAGTATGAAGCAACAAAAAAAGGGATTAGCATTTACAGCAATACATTAGTTGAGTTAAACATAGGCCGTTAGAATATGAAATTAAATTTTAGTTAACAAGTAGACAAAAAAATCATAGGGTATTTTACTAATGTTTGGCAAATTGCAGCAAATTTCACAAAAAATATTTTAAGTGTTAGGAAAGTTAAAAAATGTATAAATTATTGAATTTAAAAACAAATTAGTTGAATTTAAGTTGATTTGATTGATATTGAATACAAAACACATTGAATATTTGAATGCAGAAATACAGCTTACGACTTCAGAATTATTTCTCCTCCAAATAAAATTCATTTGGACCCATATCTTCCCCAAAACGCAACTTTTAATTTTTTCAATGATCATTGGTAAGGTAGTGCATCATTGAAAAATTAAGAGTCATTTTATGAGAAAAATTGTGCCAAATTGAATTTTGTTTTACCTATTACCTTTAATTGTAATTAAGTCCATTAGCTTTACTTTGGCATCAAAATAATCATTTATTTTATCTTCAAAATCTCTCAAAATTGACAATCAATATTTTGAATGATGGTTTTCGATGATAGCTATAACTGGCCCCTAATATGAAATTTTCGTATGAGTTTCTCTTGAAATCCTAATAATTAACTTGTTTTAAACAGCAGGGAAATATGGCGGCAACGTTTGGATCTGCCTGTTTTACTCAAATCCCACAGAATTTGCGAAAATCATTTTTCGGAACAAATGTTCGCAAACTCAAAGAGAAATCGCTTGACACAATGTGCTGTACCAGACATTCCAATCAAGAGGATGTCATAATGGAATTCGCAGAGGAAGAATTTTTGAATAATGGAGATATTGCAATAGGTATTAAAATTGTTTTTGTTTTAAATAATAATTATTCAATAAATTGTTTAATGAAATGAAAATAATTAAATAGATCAAGAAGAACTTGTAATTGAAGAAGAAAAAGGGGATATAATTTCTATCCAAGAAGAAGAAAAAGAAGAAGTTGTAGAAAAAGCAGAAGAAGAAGAAAACCCAGAAGAAGAAGAAGAAGTAGAAAACGAAGAAGTGGTAGAACATATAAATATTCCCGAAAATTTGTTTATTACTCAAGTAAGTGATGCGTTTACCGAAACGCCTGCATACCTTAGGAATAGAACTCCCAAAAAGGAATCATTGAGATGTAGGTTAAAAGTTGCTCAGAGCAATCTCCTTGCCCTCGAAAAAAGGAATAGTTATTTAGAAAACATATTGAGGGAAAAGGAACAGCTCATTTTGTTACTCGAGGAGCAAAATAGGAACTTAAAATTAAGTCAGGAGACTTCTAGGGATAAATTTGAAACAGAACTTAAGGAAAGTTTATCTGATGGCTTAAACATCATTGTTTTAAATTTTAGGAAAAATTCAAAAACTTCGCCTAACGGCTTTAGGTATTCCAACGATATGAAGTTGTTGGCATTATCAATTAAATTTACTTCCTCAGTAACCTACAGGTTAATGAGAGAGACGTTAGGGCTGCTCTCTGAAACCACCCTCCGCTCATTTACATCCCATTGGCCGAATCAGCCTGGCAATATTGATTTCAATATCAAAAGCTTAGAGCTGAAGATGTGCCAGGTTACCGACGATTTATACAAATACTGTTCCATTTCTATGGACGAAATGTCACTAAGGACTCATTTCGAGTACTATATGAAAAGTGACATAATAATAGGTTTTGAAGATTATGGTTCTGATGAGCACAGAACGGAATGGCCTTCTAATAACGTTTTAGTTATTATGGCCCAGGGCATTGCAAAAAGGTGGAAACACCCAATTGCATACTTTTTCGTTAAGTCATCTTGTCCATCTGACATGCTTAAGAACCTTTTGTGCAAAAGCATAATTGCTCTTCAAAAAGTGGGATTCAAACCAGTTCATTTTGTTTCTGACCAAGGATCGAGTTTTCGGGGTCTTCATCGAAAACTTGGAATAACTAGAAACCAAACATATTTTGAAATTGGACCAGAAAATGAAGAGAAGCAAAAATTTTTTTGTTTCTATGATGCTCCTCATTTGATTAAAAGCGCAAGAAATTGCCTTTTGAAAAATGATATATCCTTTGACACTTCAGGCGAATCTTTTACAGCCACGTGGAAGGATATTTTTCGAATCTACAATATAGATTCCAAAATTACTCCACGTTGTATCCCTAAGCTGACTAATGAACACATGTACCCGAACACATATCAGCGAATGAAAGTTCGTTATGCCACCCAGGTTCTTAGCCATACTTTAGGCTCTGCTCTTTGTACATTTTATAGCTCAGGAAAGGGATCTGATACCATGAGAGGCACTGCAGAGTTCGCGTACTTCTTCAACGATTTGTTTGATATTTTTAATTCTTCCACTCGATCATTTGGAAACAAGTATCAACCAAAATTTAGTTGGTCTGAAGACCAACTCACATTTCTGCAGGACACAAAAAGGATCTTAAAATCCTTAAAAGTCATCCATTCCAAAGGCGAAAACATAACGAGCAAGTATTCTTTTATCAAGGACTGGCTGCTTAACATTACGTCGCTTATATGCATGTGGGAGCAGCTGAAGACATGTAATTTCCAGTACATTCTTACAAGGCACTTGAATCAGGATTGCTTAGAGCATTTTTTCAGCCAGGTGCGAAGTTCGGATGGCAACAATAGAAGGATTTCAGCATATTCTTTTGTTACGATATTCCAGCAGCTATGGGGCCTTAAATATTTGAAGGTCGTAAAATATGGGAATTGCGAGCAATTAGATTTTGTGCAATTAGACAATTTTTTTTAAACAAAACGCGTCTCCGCAGCCATGTTTGTCATTCGGCCAAGACCAAGAACATGACGCTGCTTTTACAGTCAATTCCACTGAAGAGACAAGTATAGCTAATTTCTTGCACGAAAATAGCTTTGCTTATGTTTGCGGTTGGGTGTACAATAAGTGCAGTAAAGTTCAACCATGTGAATTGGATAGACCTATTTATAACAATTCCGAACCTGATATCAATTCAACTTTTATTGGTTTTAAGTAGTTCGATAACTGCAATCTAGTGGCAGCACCATCAAGTTTTGTAGAGTATGTTCGAGACATAGAAGAACAGTTTTGCAAAATATTTGGCTAAATTGCTCATGAAACTCAAGTTCTTCAAAAACTTCTTGATGGTGTGAAACCAAAGTATAGCTATCATTGTTGTAGCAGTTTGCCACAAAATTTCATATTTAATTATTACATTAGGATTAGAATTCTCTTTGAATTAAGGTTTTGGAATAGGGAAAAAAATAAACCGTCTTTTAGAGAAAAATATCTTTGTGTAAGTCACCTTTAGGAAGCTATAGCAATCTTTTTACTGAGTAGGTATCATAATTTAAGGTTTGTATTCATTTTTAATAGGTTTCTGAATAGGTTTTCTAAAACAATTTTAGAAAAGTAGGTTTCGGGAATAGGTTTTCTAAGACACATTTATGAAAGTAGGTTTTCGTAGACAATTTTAGGAAAGTAGGTTTCGGGAATAGGTTTTGTTGGACATTATTAGAAAAGCAGGTTTCGGAATAGGTTTTTTAGACGAATTTTAGGAAAGTAGGTTTCGGGAATAGGTTTTGTTAGACATTTTTAGGAAAGCATGTTTCGGAATAAGGTTTTTTAGACAATTTTAGGAAAGTATAGGTTTCTCGAATAGGATTTTTAATACTATTTTAGGAAAGCAGATGTCGGAATAGATTTTGTTTGAAAATTGAAGGAAAGCAGGATTATTCCATAAGCAAACAAAAAACTATTTTAATAATTTCTTATTCTAGGTTGGGTGCAATAGGCCTACAGGGGAAACCGAACACCCGAAAGAAAAAAAATCGGTTAACGCGCCAAAATGTATACCTCTTGTTTAAATAATATCTTCTATATTATATCTGTAGTTCTAGTAACTGAACAAAGTTGTTATGTTGGCAAAATAGTATTTATGGCAAAGGTGGTGTGGAAATGCATGAATAACTAGTTTTTAAAACATTGCTTTCGAAACATTTCTTTAGTAAATGTATACAAAATCAGCCCTATTCTGATTTTCAAACGGATTCAAAAAAAGGTTTTATAAGTTAGTATTGTCAACACATAATTTAAGAAATGGAGGTGATTTCAGACTACTTTTTTTTACAACAAGTAGGTCGCAGAACATATTGATTCATAAAGGTTTTAAATTATTCAATAACTTGCCATTTGTCTTAAAGTCAGAAAATAATGTTATTGTTTTTTAAAAGAAAATGATATTATATGCAAAAATGAATAATTTTGTATTCTTTTAATTAGTTTCAAGTTAAAATTTGTAATAAATAGTTCAAGCTACATATGTATGTAAATAAAGAATCGAATCAAATCAAACAAAAATTTATCTGAAGTGTTTATATATAATACTCGCTGTACAATTATAGGAGTGTCATTTTGTATTGGTATTGTTTCGGGTAACGCACGCATTAAGGTACCCTTCAAGAGTGGTGCTCCATCGAATGGCACTCCATTAAGATCTTCATCGACTTTCTCGTCACCTGACATTGGTGCTTTATGTATGGAACTTCTTCTTTTTTCTCTTCTTTTGGCTATAAAAATACAATAGCAGTTCATTTTAAAGACTATTTTAATATAATGTAGTTATAAATAACCGGAGGTAAACCTACAAATACTGCTTTGTTTCAACAGAAAATCCTTTTCATACATTGTCCATTCTTCGTTGCTCCGCTTAGAGTATGTTCAGTCGTCAGGCAAGCACCAAAGTAAACATACGTATTTCTTGGACAGTAGGTCCGCATATCAAATGCGGGCCATCCAAAGTACAGTTGGCCAAAAGAAATCGTTGGAAAAAGGCTGGAATGAAAAAAATATATTTAACTTCTGCTAATGTCTCTGAAAAATTCCAATTTTGCCGGTAGTTCTTGAATCAACTCAATTTGGAGTTTTAACGTAACATACATATTTCGCGAAACAAAATTTAAAATAATATACGAGTTCACCTTGAGTAAAATTCAATTAAAAAAAAAATATTTAAAGGGTTTTCGTATGATGGGGAAGAGAAGAGGAAGAAAAATAAAAATAGTTTTTAAGCGGCATTAACGGCCGCGACATCAAGATTGTGAACCGTGTATTTCAAGGAAAATTTTAAAATTAAATATTTTCGATTTTGAACAGAGTTGAATGAAATTATAAAACTCATTTAAAAACATTACAAACAAAATTTACTACCATGGTGCAAAAAAAATTATTTTCAGAGTTGATGATATAAGAAGTTATTATTGTTATTATTGTACTATTTGTACTAACGGGTGATTTTTTAGCTGGTTTGTTTTGGCAACACTGGTTTTGACAGCTGACGTGTGTTTAGTACCTTGTGTCACTGTCAAACAGCTTCAGTTTGGTTTGCAATTCAACCATGGATCGTCTTACAAATGAACAACGCTTGCAAATTATTGAATTTTACTATCAAAATTCGTGCTCGGTTCGAAATGTTCATCGCGCGCTGCTTCCATTTTATGGTCGGCATTCTCGACCTTCTGAGCAGTCTATTCGGAAGATTGTGACCAAATTTCGCACCAAATTTACTTTGTTGGACATTAAACCACCAACACGGTTACGTACTGTGCGTAGTGAAGAAAATATTGCGGCCGTATCAGCTAGTGTGACAGAAGACTACGAAATGTCGATTCGGCGCCGTTCCCAGCAGTTAGGCCTTTGTTACAGCACTACGTGGAAAATTTTGCGGAAGGATTTGGGCGTAAAGCCTTTTAAGATACAGCTGGTGCAAGAACTAAAGCCAGCCGACCTACCACAACGCCGAATTTTTGGTGAATGGGCTCTTGGAAAGCTGGCCGAGGATCCGCTTTTTTATCGAAAAATTGTGTTCAGCGATGAGGCTCATTTTTGGTTGAATGGGTACGTAAATAAGCAAAATTGCCGCATTTGGAGTGAAGATCAGCCAGAAGCATTGCAACAGCTACCAATGCATCCCGAAAAAGCCACTGTTTGGTGCGGTTTATGGGCCGGCGGCATTATTGGGCCATATTTCTTCAAAGATGATGCGAATCGCAGCGTTACTGTCAATGGTGAACGCTACCGAGCGATGATAACAAACTTTTTTTTGCCCGAAATGGAAGTTCTTGACTTGCATGATATGTGGTTTCAACAAGACGGTGCCACATGCCACACAGCACGCGAAACAATGGCGCAATTGCGAGGCGAGTTTGGTGAACAGTTAATTTCACGTTTCGGGCCGGTCAATTGGCCGCCTAGATCGTGCGATTTGACACCATTAAACTATTTTTTGTGGGGGTATGTCAAGGCTAATGTCTATAGGGACAAGCCCGCTTCGATTGACGCACTGGAAGCCAACATCCATGCATTCATTCGTGAGATACCGGCCGATATGTGTGAAAGAGTATGCCAAAATTGGACTCAGCGGATGGGCTACCTGAGACGCAGCCGCGGTCAACATTTGCATGAAATTATCTTTAAACATTAAATTGCAAGGTTCAAACTATCGATTCAAATAAATATTTCATTCATTTTTTCAAATTTGTTGTGTTTTTTTTTTTTAAAAAAGTTCTAAACCTCTTAAAAAATCATCCATTAGAATGTCAGCTTATTAAGTTTGGCCATTCTTTATTCCGTCAATTTCATTGAATTTTTGAACAACAACAACAACCTAAAGGCGCTACCACCAATTGTTCGGCTGGAGATATAGCTATTTCGTACTTTCCACTTTTGCACTCATCAGTCTCTTTTTTGTGGTGCTGAGCTTTAATCTAATTTTATTTGAAAAACTTTTTATGCACACCATAGAAAAATGGACGCAGAACAAGACAACATACTTAAAGGCACTTATAAAATGCTGATGCTCCAAATGCATTTGATAAACAAATAACACATCTCGACCTGTGACGACACTGGTCTAAGGCGGTGGAGTGCGTAGTGCACATGACTGCTAAGACTGAGCAAATCTGATATGCGTGGGTTCGAATCCTATGGTGTGCATACAAAGTTTTCCAAATAAAATTGGAATAAAGCTCAGCACCACAAAAAGGAGACTGATGAGTGCAAAAGTGGCAAAGCACGAAATAGCTATATCTCCAGCCAAACAATTGGTGGTAGCGCCTTTAAGTTGTTGTTGTTGTTCAAAAATTCAACGATATGAGAAGTTGTTTATTTCTATGGTCAAAGTCTGTAAGTATCTTCATACTTTGTGTATGATTTGTATTTCAAATGTTATACTTGGAAAATAAGGACATACTTTTTTTTACCACCTACATATATATGGTAGATATTTTTTTCTTCGAAAAGGACAATGGGCAAATCTGGCCCAGCACCAATGAAAACGGCATTAATATCGTATATGGGTACATATTTTTGCATTCATTATCCGTTAACCGTTTCTCCAAATTCGCTCTGTGTCAGAAGTTATTTAATCTTAATAATATTATAAATGTGAAAGTGTGTTTGTTCCACTTTATCTAAGAAAATACTGAAATGATTGGAATGAAAATTTGTTGAACGAGAATTTGGATGTAGGGAATGAAGATAGGCTAATTATTTATTTTCAAACATGTTTAAAAGTGCAACAAAAAAAAAAACAATTTAAATGCAAAAAATAGGGTTTTGATGAAAATGGTTAAAAAAAAACGTTCCATAGTCCGGCCATCTTCATGGCCTGTGGAGTCGGGTTGTCTTGTAAGGTTGTTGTGGCAGTTTTGCATTCAGCAGCCAGTAAAGGAGTCACAGCAATCGTGATGTGCTGGAGCTCGGTGCGTTATCTGTCCAGCGTTGAGGACGTCCACGTTGAGGAATTACCTTCCAAATGACCAAAAACAGTCATTCTGGCTTTATCATCTTGTAGCTATCGCCACCCTTGCTGAGATTTAGCAACACAAGGCACAGTTCTTGCACGAAATAAGCAAAAACACAAAAACACTTTATTTAAATGACTATCAATGTTAAAGATAGACAAACAAGAGTATTTTAAATTTTTTTTTATTATTATTAATGAAAAACCGCGAATTGTTGCTAAAAATACGACAATAATATTGAGACGCACGTACCGAAATAAAAGTCACCACAGCAAATTCATAAAAAAAAGAACTGTCAAACCAATCAAACTCACCGCGTTAAATTGTTGCTGCAATTCACATCTATTCTTCGACACAAAATTAAATTACAAATACAACAATGTAAACAAATGGGTTTTGGGGGGTAAGACGTACGAAGTTTTGGTATCTTTATATTATGTGTTTATGGTCTACAGCAAATGTAAACAAAATATTACTGGAATCCAAGCAACCTGCTGTAGCAGCTATTTCATCAGATAGGAATCATGACAATATTCAATCGGAGGCAATTAATGTCATCAATCGTCGCCTCTGCTTTAATTGTGGTGGTGATTGGAAACCGGATCACAAAAAACAATGTCCAGCGAGGGATTATATTTGTCAATGCGGAAAGAGAGGTCATTATCGTCGGATGTGCCGCAAAAATTCAAAGAGGTTGGAGCCAACATGTACATCGGAACAAAAAAACAAGCGGAAAACAGAGGGTTGATAAAATTAATTGGGGTGACACATCAGGTAAATTAAAAAAAGAAAATAAGACAGGATATGAAGCTAATTATGATTGTATTTATAGAATAAATTCTATTATAAATAAAAATGAACATTGGACTACAGGAGGTGTCTTTGCTCACCGCATTAATGCAACGTCTCTGCGCCGCGAAAAATGCATTCGTGATAACTTTATTCTCGTGTTTTTACTTAATTATTTTTTTCTGATGATGGCAATCCATTTGCCGAAACGCGTTAAAATATAAAATTAAAACCAAACGTAGTCATACGGCGGATACAATAGTATAAAGGTAACTTTAATAATTAGTAAAATTCAAAATTGATACAGGAGCGGATGTTAGTTGTATCCCAATCAATATGATCAAAAATGTTGAAACCTGTAAAATTATTGATAAAAGAAGTTTTTCTGTATTAGATTATAGTAACAATAAAATTAGAAACTTTGGTTTCGTTGAATTAAAACTTTTTGATATTAAATCGAAGATAGAAAGACTGGCTAATTTGTTGGTGGTGGATAATTTATTTGAGCCAATACTTGGACGAGAATCTTGTATTGAGTTTGGGTTAGTTCAACGTTTAGAAGTTGATTCTATTAGGTTATCGGAACTTAAAGAAGAATTTGTAAGTAAAAACATTGATATCTTTGAGGGACTTGGAAAATTTCCACGAAAAATTACAATTCATTTGAAGGAGAATGCGAAGCCGGTAGTTCATTACAAAAAACGTTTTCTTATTACCACAATTGAGAAACTTAAACCAAAGCTGGAAAACATGGTGCGGGATGGAATAATTTCGCCTGTGTCTCATCCAACTGATTGGGTAAATAATTTACAAATTGTAGAAAAGTCAAATGGTGATTTAAGAATCTGCTTAGACCCAAAACCGCTTAACGCTTGTATTAAACGGAAACATTTTTTAATTCCCGCAATTAACAATTTTGAAACGGAATTATGTAATAAAAGGGTTTTTACGGTTTTGGATTGTTCAAATGGGTTTTGGCAATCGGAATTAGATGAAAAAAACTCCGAGCTTACGACATTTATGACCCCCTTTGGTCGATACAAGTTCAATATACTTCCATTTGGGTTAAATAATGCACCGGAAATTTTTCAAAAAATAATGGTACAGATATTTGGTGACATACCGGGTGTGCTGGTGTATTTTGACGATATTGCAATTGCTGCATCGAATGAGCTGGAACATGATAAAACATTATCAATTGTTCTTGATCGAGCACGTTTAAATAATGTCAAATTTAATTCGGAAAAAATTCAATATCGTAGGTCAGAATTCAAATTAATGGGTGATATTCTTTCAAGCGGAACAATGGAGCCGGCAGAAAAATACAAGGCTGCAATTCTTGAAATGAGCCGACCTACAGATAAGCAGGGTGTTATGAGAGTATTTATAATATTCAAATATTTGGCTAGGTTTATTCCAAATTTGTCTAGTAAAACGGCTGAGTTACGCCGATTAACTGGGAAAGATATACAATTTGAATGGAATGAAAAACATGATCAGAAGTTGCAATATTTGTTTAAAATAATTACTTCTGATGCTTTACTAAGGGCTTATGATCCTAAAAAGCCAGTTTTTATTCAAACTGATGCATCGAAAGATGGACTTGGATCACTTCCCATTCAGGATGGTCAGCCGGGTGCCTTTGTGTCCCGAACTTTAAGTAAGAGTGAACGAAAGTGGGCACAAATTGAAAAAGAACTATTAGCTATTGTTTTTGCATGTCAACGTTTTCATTATTTATATGGTCGTGAATTCACTGCAGAAAGTGATCATAAACCACTGGTAACGTTGATTAACCGTGATATTAATGATGTGACTCCAAGATTACAGCGGATGTTTATGACATTGTTGAAATACCCGAAAATTGAAATAATTTATAAGCCAGGGAAGAACATGCTTATTGCTGACTGCCTTTCACGGGCCCAAATAAAAGAAATTTCTGAACTGGAAGGATTATCAGGGGTTATTCACATAGTTATAAAATCTGCTTGTCTGTCGGAGGAAAATTCTTTTTATTACAAAGAAATGTTAGAGTTAGATGAGAATTACAAACGTATTTCTAACTTTGTTAGGAATGGCTGGCCTGGTTTTCATCATTTAAATGATATTGCTCAAGCCTTTCATAAATTAAAATCGGAATTACATTTTGAAAATGACTTGCTATTTTTGAACCACAAATTGGTTATTCCAACAAAATTACAATGGAAAATTGCAAAGTGGCTTCATGGACCACATCTGGGAATTGAAAAAACTCTTTCGAGAGCAAGAATGTTATATTTTTGGCCTGGTATGACCAATCAAATATGCTTACTCAAATTATTTAACTGCGGCAAGTTTAAACAATAAAACGTCTAAGCACATCATTGAAGTCATTTGTAGTATATTTAATAAAATTGGATATCCAACAGTATTAAAATGTGATAATAGTCCATTTAACTCAGCAGACTTTAAAGAGTTTTCAGAACAGTTTAATATTCTGTTTAAATACTCAAGTCCAAGATACCCACAAAGCAATGGACTAGCTGAGAAAGGAGTAGCTATTGCTTAAAACATTCTCAAAAGATGTTATGAAGTAAATGAAGTAGATAAATTCCAGTATAGAATTCTAGAATACAATACAATACCATACCATACATACTTCGAAATAATATATCGGAAAGAGATATTCAAGATAAAATTAAAAAAAAAGGAAAAACAAAAGTATTATTATGATCGGAACGCTAAATTGCTATCACCACTAAAAGTGGGCAACTTAGTCATTTAAAAAAAAAAATGTTAAGGGTTGGCACTATGGTAAAATAGTTGGGATTGTTAATGACCGCTCCTATATTATTAAGGATACTTTCATTGCAAAAACTAAAAATGAGGACTTTGATGCTAGTGATTTGTTTTATGATGAAAATGTTAAGTTGGAGTTTTTAAATTATTTACCGGAATTACCAATTATTGTCAAGACAACTTTAGAAAATGTTACGCGGAAAAAAGAGATTAATGGAAATTTAGAAACTCCTGCGGAAATTGTTATTGCAGATGAATCAAAACTATCAGTGAGTGATGAAAGGGAAAATTCTTCATCAGAATACGAAACTGCTGGAAGTGATGATTCAGATTTCAGAAGCAAGCTCGGGGAGTGATATCGAAACAAACTGTGGTCGTATTGTCAAACCACCGAATAGCTATGATTGGTAAAATTGTAACAATCATTAATGTTGCCTAGTCAAATTTTTGATACCTGTGAGTAGGTAAATATATTTTGCAATAAAAAAGTATACATTTAAGGGGGTAACTTGGATATTCCATAGGAATTTCACAAATCATAAGAATGGACTGCAAAAATGGGTATACAAAAATGCGTCACTTGATTGAGGCCACTTGCAAAAATCTTATAAAAAATTAACAAAAATATAAAAATGTTTTGTTTTGTTTTGTTTTTAAACATAAATCTTTTATGTTTTGTCAATTAATAACGAGTATTACCGCCATTTTTTTAAATTAGCTCTATCAGACGGTTTGGAATTAAATCAAACAGTTTTTTGGAATAATCCAGTGAAATCTGGCTCCAGGCATCGCAGTTAGCTTCGACTCAGACGTCTTTATCTCCAAAGTGTCTACCAGCATCGAAACTTTTCGAGATAGCCAGGCCCAAACGTTTTCGATGATGTTTGAGTCCTGTGAATAGGATGGCTATGGTAAAAGTCCAACGTTTTCCAACTGAACCCAGCTACTAGCTACCCAGGAGGTATGGATAGGGGCGTTGTCGGCGTACACAGGGGGGGCTTAGGGGGTTGAGCCCCCCAAGCAATATTGCATACTGTATTAAGATTTCATATACAATCGAAGAAAGCTTTATATTATTTTTTAGTTCAAATTTTATTCTTGTTAATTTTAAACTTAGCAGTATTTTCAATTTTAATTAAAAAACAAAAACTATAGACATGTATGTATGTCGCATTAAATTACTAGTTCATACCATACGTTATCTAGATTTTGTTTGACGTTTCAAACGTATCTCAGTACATATTTATAGAAACCCAAACAAAATTCCTTTGCAATCAGTCGAAATTCGCAAAATTATTTATTATTATTACCAAAGCATTTGACCACACTAAAAATTATTGCTTTTTAGTGTGGTCAAATGCTTTGAATATGCTTTAACCAGTATCTTCACGCTCAGTTAACGTATCAAAAATTCAAAAAATATTTTTAAATATCTGTAAACTGCATACTTTTTTTGCCGAAGGTTATTTCTAATGCTACGACATAAGGCATTAAGAAAAATGTAGAGTCAATTGATGACATTTCGAAAAACTGCCTTTAACTTGTATCAGATGTAGACAATCTTCCCAAACTCTTTTTGTAAAGTTAATGGGCCGTTTTCATAGTCATTTTAAACTATTATGATTAGTTCAAACTTCAATGACAACCTAAACATTTATTTGAGTTTTTGCCAATGCACTATTTTTGACGTTCAATAATTTAATAAACTTCTATTTTGATAAGTACAAATTGGAATAAACTCTACTTAAGTAAAACATGAGTTTAGCGAAACCGGCATGAGAATGCCCTTGAAAAATATTAACAGTCCAACGTTTTCCAACTGAACCCAGCTACTAGCTACCCAGGAGGTATGGATAGGGGCGTTGTCGGCGTACACAGGGGGGGCTTAGGGGGTTGAGCCCCCCAAGCAATATTGCATACTGTATTAAGATTTCATATACAATCGAAGAAAGCGTTATATTATTTTTTAGTTCAAATTTTATTCTTGTTAATTTTAAACTTAGCAGTATTTTCAATTTTAATTAAAAAACAAAAACTATAGACATGTATGTATGTCGCATTAAATTACTAGTTCATACCATACGTTATCTAGATTTTGTTTGACGTTTCAAACGTATCTCAGTACATATTTATAGAAACCCAAACAAAATTCCTTTGCAATCAGTCGAAATTCGCAAAATTATTTATTATTATTACCAAAGCATTTGACCACACTAAAAATTATTGCTTTTTAGTGTGGTCAAATGCTTTGAATATGCTTTAACCAGTATCTTCACGCTCAGTTAACGTATCAAAAATTCAAAAAATATTTTTAAATATCTGTAAACTGCATACTTTTTTTGCCGAAGGTTATTTCTAATGCTACGACATAAGGCATTAAGAAAAATGTAGAGTCAATTGATGACATTTCGAAAAACTGCCTTTAACTTGTATCAGATGTAGACAATCTTCCCAAACTCTTTTTGTAAAGTTAATGGGCCGTTTTCATAGTCATTTTAAACTATTATGATTAGTTCAAACTTCAATGACAACCTAAACATTTATTTGAGTTTTTGCCAATGCACTATTTTTGACGTTCAATAATTTAATAAACTTCTATTTTGATAAGTACAAATTGGAATAAACTCTACTTAAGTAAAACATGAGTTTAGCGAAACCGGCATGAGAATGCCCTTGAAAAATATTAACAGTTTTTTCATTGTATAGCTACTGCTTCTGCTACTTTAAACTATAATAAATGTTATTATCCGTGGTTTTTGAGAGAGTGGGAGCTTATTTAAAGAAAAAACGGACATTTTATTTATAAAAATGTGAATACACTATTCACCTTCCCCTATTACCGTCAATGTTGTTAAAATCCAGTTCATAAAGAGGATTTTTGTCAAAGTGGATTTTCACAAAAAATATTTGTTTACAAAGAATGAAAGGTAAAATTCGTTTCATAACTATAGGGAGTATTTTTAATTTTGTTTGTCTTACCTTAAAAAAATTTCACCAAATTTGAGACTGAGCCCCCCCCCCCCCCCCCACACACACAACATCCTGCGTACGCTGCTACTCTACTACTCTTTTCTTTAATCGTGAAAATAAAAGTTGTAACCATCGGGTCCGTCAAGATTAAACTTTTTTTTCACCTGAAAAGACAACATTTTTCCATGCGTTTCTAAAGGCAACATGCTCCCTGGCGAAATTCATCCGTAGTCCCTTATGAAGCTGCCGTAGAACCGGTTTCTTTTTGATTTGCATACTCTTGATGTACCACTGGTTTTAATTATCCTTAAAACCGTCGAAATACTGGCTGATACCCCACTTTTTGACCTTGATAGTGTGGAATTTGAAGCTAGCCGCTGAATGTGTCGCTTTTATCGGATTGTTGTTGCTTGAGCTGTGTGTCCTTTTTGTTTTTTTCCATAGTTTTTAGTGTCTGCTAGATAGTTGTTAACAATGATCTAACTTCTGTTCGGTCTCCTAGCTTTTACTCGGCCTGAGAATCCCAGTTCCTTTAAAGCATCTATTAATCCTCTTTCTGCTATTGTTGACGTGTTTCCACACGCAAAAAAAAATAGGTTAAAGCAACGTAGTCTCGGTTAAAAACTACGTAGTGCACTATGTCAAAATCAACGTAGTCGAATGTGTTAAAATTAATTGTTTAAAACAGAAACCTATAAATGTTATATTTATTAAGACATGTTGCTGGGATAAACAATTTAACAACAAACGAGAAAGGTGTTTGAATTAAATAATAACATACGGTTAATTTCACACATATGCTGTGCAATATTAAACAAGTCTCTTGTTTCAATTAAACTTATTGATATCTTGTTTAAATTTATTGAGCATTATTGTTAATACAATCAATTAGAACTCTTTAATCTGACCTAATAAATGGGCTAAAATCTCACTTATTAAATTATTTTCTCGTTTGCTTTAACTAATTGTTGATGTTTAACACTACACCACTATATTGTAAAAACAATCAATCAGATAAATTCAATCTCACATAACGAATGGGCTAAAATTTATATCTTCTCATTTGATTTATCCTAATGATGAGTGTTAAAACCACAAAATAAATTCATTATTTTAAATGAATGATAATTATATTAAAATCACACAGGTATTATTAATTATTTATTTTTACTAACTAACTGAGTTAAGATTTCGAATGTTAAATAATCTTCTGGATTGAATCAACCGAATGGTGATAGTCATAATAAAAAAAATACTGTGTTAAAACAACCATTCATATTTATTTAATCCTACTTAAAAAATGAGCTAAATTTCACGTATTATACAATGTTCTCATTCTATTTAACCTAACGAGAATGGTAAAACTACTAATTAATTAATTGAAATGATTAATGATTTTTAAAATTACAAATTTAATTGGCTATAGTAATTGATCACATTCATTTAATCTAACCAACTAAATAAATTAGATTTTGAGTATTAAATAATTTTCTGGATTGGTTTAATTGAATCGTGACGGTCATGATAACAAAACAATTTTGTTAAAACAATCGTTCATTATTACTTAATCTAATTTAATAAATGGGCTGAGATTTAAAACATTAAACAATTTTCTTATTTTATTTAACCTAACGAGAATGGTTAAACTACATAACTAATTAATTAATTGAAATGATTGATGGCCTTTAAAATGGCACATTTATTTGGCTACAACAATTGATCACATTCATTTAATCTAACCAACTAAATAAGTGAGATTTTGAGTATTAAATAATTTTCTCGATTGATTTTAACGAATAGTGATGGTCATGATAACAAAACAATTTTGTTAAAATAATCGTTCATTATTACTTAATCTAATTTAATAAATGGGCTGAGATTTAAAACATTAAACAATTTTCTTATTTTATTTAACCTTACGAGAATGGTTAAACTACATAACTAATTAATTAATTGAAATCATTGATGGCTTTTAAAATGGCACATTTATTTAGCTACAACAATTGATCACATTCATTTAATCTAACCAACTAAATAATTTAGATTTTGAGTATTAAATAGTTTTCTGGATTGATTTAATCGAATAGTGATGGTCATGATAACAAACCAATTTTGTTGAAACATTATTACTTAATCTAATTTAATAAATGGGCTGTGATTTCAAACATTAAACATCTAACCAACTTAATAAGTGAGATTTTGAGTATTAAATAATTTTCTGGATTGGTTTAATGGAATCGTTCATAATTACTTAATCTATTTTAATAAACGGGCTGAGATTTCATACGTTAAAGAGTTTTCTTATTTTAATTAATTAATTAATTTGTTTTTGTTTTGCTAAAATCTTACTGAATCCGTTTTTAAATTTATAAAAAAACATGTTTTTAGTGAAATTTGGTCGACGAGATAATTTTTTTCAAAGTCAAAAAACTCGAAATGTGCGTAGAATGTCGACTTTTTTTACTTAATATTTTGTTTTTGTTTTGCTTAATACATACCTAATCAGTTTTTAGTTTTTCAAAAAAGCTTATTTTTGGTGAAATTTCTGATATAAAAAAAATTTGGTATCAACAGAATCAACTTAGACGCTTTGCTGTATGATTTTTGTTTTGAATTTAAATACGAAGAAAAAACATTTTCAAAGGTAAATAACTTAAAATAAAAGCAAGATTTCGATTTTTTTTGCTTAATATTTAGTTTTTGTTTTGCTAGAATCTTACCGAATCCGCTTTTAAATTAAAAAAAATCGTTGTTTTGGAAAATTTGGTAGCAGAAAAAAAAATATTTAAGTCGAGAATTTTTTTTTTCAAAGTCAAACAACTCGAAATATACGCAAAATTTCGATTTTTTTTGCTTAATATTTTGTTTTTGTTTTGCTAAAATCTTACTGAATCCGTTTTTAAATTAAAAAGAAAAATGTTTTTGATGAAATTTGGTAGGTATCAGAAAAAAAAAATATTCTTAGTCCACATAATTTTTTTCCTGTTTTTTTTTCATATTTAAATTTAAGACAAAACCATCAAGCCAAGCCTCTAAATTGATATCTGTTGACATCAAATTAATTAATATTAGCTATTTTATCAAAAAAATATTTTTTTTTGAAAAATTAAAAACGGATTCGGTATTAATTTAGGAAAACAAAAGCAAAATATAAAGAAAAAAAATTGAAATTTTACGTACATTTCGAGTTATTTGACTTTGAAAAAAACTATCTCTACTTTTAAATTACACCAAAAACATGTTTTTTTTTTTAAATTTAAAAATGGATTCGGTAAGATCTTAACAAACCAAAAATAAAATATTAAGCAAACAAAATTGAAGTGTTGATATGTCTTTTTTTTTCGTTCATTTTTTTTTTTCATTTAATTGATTGAGTGTGTTAAATGAATGTATAAAGGGTTAAAATTACATGAGTAAACTGGTTCATTGACTATCCCAAGCCACTCATACGAACGCACAAACTCTATGAATACACAATCTGTATTTTTATTTCGTTTGTTCTTTTGTTTGCCTCATGTATTCGTGAAATTACTGCGCCGGTTCGCCTGTCTCCTCATAGCACTACACATTGGAAGAATTCTGCCAACACTTCACATGATAGTATTGGCATAGCGTTGGGTTTTTCTTAAAGATAAATCTTTTCTAACAGCTCAAAAATTTCCTTTTTCTGCCACAAGTCATATCGGTTTCCATGTTTACCACAGAAAAAGACTTACAGTTTCGATTAAATAATGTAACTATTTGGAGCTATTGTTATTTTAAATTTCGTATTCATATAATGATTTAATAAAAATAAAAAAATTAAATTCATATAAGCTTTCTTTTAAATGCTTCAAATTTTTTTTATATATAATAATAATTTTAAAATTCTCAAAATTCGTCAGTACCAACAACCAAGATTTTATAATTTTTATTCTAAGTTGCCATGTTCATTTTGCTGACACTTTTTACTTTTGGGAGATCAAACTTGCAGAAAAAGAAGAAACCTTACATAAATTATTGCATTTTCCTCAGGTAAAATGATAATGTCCATGATACTACACACATTAATCTTCCTAAATAATACTGTCCCTTTAACCAGGTTTTATGAAAATTTGTAAGCATTAAGTGAAATCTCATATTTCTTTTACCTTTACTTATTTTATATGATTTTAGAAGATTACATTAGAATTTTGTTCAAAGTTCCCACAAAAAGGGAGTTTTTCCTATTCTTTAACCTTTTAATGGGTTAAGTTAATGGTTTAAAGGGGTAAAACTATGTGAGTGAAGCTGTTGCTTGTCTCTCTAAAGACACCTATACGAACGCAAATGTGCACATGGCCTTTCAATGGGAATAAAAGTTGTATGCATCTTTTTTGTTCGTTTCTTCCTCATTGAATTGTTTGCATGTGTTAAATGAACCTATAAAGGGTTAAAATTACATGAGTAAACCTGTTACTTGCCTATCCCAAGCCACTAATACGAACGCACCAGTGCAATGGCGTCACTCTCTGAATACACAAGTTGTATTGTTTTTTGTTTGCGTTATGTAATGCGTGAAATTATTGCGCGCCTTCGCCTGTCTCCTGCCACTACACATTGGTAAAATTCTGCCAACACATCACATGATAGTATTGGCATAGCGTTGGGTTTTTTTCTTAAACATAAATCTTTTCTAACAGCTAAAAAATGTCCTTTTTCTGCCACAAGTCAAATTGGTTTCCATATTTACCACAGAAAAAGACTTAAAATTTCCATTGAATAATGTAACTGTTTGGAGCTATAGTTATATTCAATTTCGAATCCATATAATGATTTGATAAAAATAAACAAATTAAATTAATAAAAACTTCTTTTTAAAGGCTTCAATTTTTTTAAAGGAAAAAAAACTTTCGTTTTTTTTATAGTTTTAAAATTCTCAAAATTCTTCAGTACTAACCACCAAGATTTTACAATTTTGATCGTAACTTGCTATGTTCATTTTGCTTACACATTAATCTTCCTAAATAATACTGTGCCTTTAACCAGGTTTTATGAAAAATTGTAAGCAATAAGTTAAATTTAATATTTCTTTTACCTTACTTATTTTATATGACTTAAGAAGAATACATTATAATTTTGTTCAAAGTTCCCACAAAAAGGGATTTTTTCCTATTATCCTATAGCACTGATTCAGATATACATTTCTTCTTTAACATTTTAATGGGTTAAGTTAATGGTTTAAAGGGGTAAAACTATGTGAGTGAAGCTGTTGCTTGTCTCTCTAAAGACACTTATACGAACGCAAATGTGCACATGGCCTTTCAATGGGAATAAAAGTTGTATGCGGCTATTTTTTTCGTTTCTTCCTCATTTAATTGTTTGAGTGTGTTAAATGAACCTATAAAGGCTTAAAAAAATGAGTAAACCTGTAACTTGCCTATCCCAAACCACTAACACGAACGCACAAGTGCAATGGCGTAACTCTACGGATACACAAGTTGTATTGTTTTTTCTTTGTTTTTTATTTGACTCATTCAATGCGTGAAACTACTGTTACTGTGTGACTATCTCCAGGCACTAATACTTACATCACATGGCGTCCCCTCTTGTTATTTAATTGTTTAGTTGATTCTCATTCTGTAAATGATTTTCGTCGCGTTCGGATGTGTCTTTGGTTGCAAAGTTATTTCTCAAAAATTTTAAAATTAATAAATTGTTTTTCAATAAAAGTTAAATTATAATAAGTGCTTAGTGCTAAATATTTTTTAAATTGAATTAAAAGTAACTTATTTATTCTGTTTCGTCTGTCGGTTGTTTTCCAAAAAATGGACGAGACAATATCTTGTCTCCTGCGCGAGGGATTGGAATCCAACATTCCAAAATTCCAAGGTAAGTGGTTCTGGTTAAAAATTTTATAAAATATGTATATTTTAAATTGATTTGAATGCATGAATATATGGATATAAATTTCCGGATTTAATCAATCCGGATACTTTAATACAATTTAACTCCAGAAAGATGAATATGGGTGTAATTCAGAGAAGTGCATTTCTTAAATAATTATATTTTTCCTTTAATTCCATTGCACGTACGCTACATTTGAATAATAATAAAACCAAAGTTCAGGAAAAAAAAGTTTTTTTTTGAAGTTTATGAAAACTATTTTTCATATTTTCGAATTATTGGATGAACCTTACAGAAGCTTCTAAAAAGTATAAATATTAGGTATTCCTTTGTCCGATCCAAAATTTTATAATTTTTGATCGAATTCCATCTTTTTTTAAGGAGAGCTACCATGGCAAACAAAAAGATCCGTAGGCAGGTGCAAAGCCGCATATATTCGGATTCTGGCAAAACCTCTTAGGTCCTAGAAAAACATAAATGTTTTTCTGCTGGATCGCACGAACTTGCTCTCGTAGGTAACAAATTTAACGTAGCTTTAAATTGAAGAAGCTGGTTTCGTGATATTATAGTATCGTAAAAAAAAGTTTGAACAACTAGTGTAAATAACAATTATTACTTTAATTTTCTATAAAACTGTTATTTAAATAGCTAAACAAAATGAGTAGTCCATCTGATTAGTTTGATAAATGTAAATTTATGAAAAAAAAAAACTTTAAAAATCGTTCGAGCGACTTACTTTAAAATTCTTGAAAATTTAAAAAAACAAATTTGGTCTGACAATTTATAGTCTTTAAAAAATACTATTTACAGCATAGTCCATTAGTATTCAATACCCGGGATATGTAATCTCCTCAGCTTTTCCCAGATATAAGAACTTCAATTAAAAAAAAATATTTTTTGAATTGAAAAAAAAAAAATTGAAACTGTTTTAAAAATTTTAAGTATCACAATTTTTAAAACAGTTTCAAAATTTTTTTTTCAATTCAAAAAATATTTTTTTTTTTTTTAATTGAAGTTCTTATATCTGGGAAAAGCTGAGGAGAAATAGGCAGACAATTTTAACAAAACTTTCAAAAACACTGGTACCTACCATAAAACCGTCAAAAATCGTTAGGAAAGTCTTATTTTTCCCAATAATGTTATCATCGGTTTGATAATTTTTTGTTCTGTATGCGCGAAGTAATTTGACTTAGAGTCCTACCAAAAATAGTTAATAACAGTAGCTCTGAAAGATAAATTTTTTTATTTGCGACGAAATAATAAACGAATTTTTAGTCCAATCAACCATAAATTCGATTCTCTTCTATGGGATAAGCTCGACTTTAGACAAAATTCGACACAAAATACATTTATTACTAAGCAAGGGCAAATATTTTTTTAATTTAAAAAATAACTAATAGCATTCGACGCATTGGACTCACTTCACCGACTTCTTATCTCACTTCACTGACTTTTTATTTCACTCCCATTTTAATGGTGTGAGAAAAAGAAGACTAAGCAAGGCAGTTTTTTTATTTTTTAAAAATCTTAATCTCTATATGAATCCTATAGAATCCATGTTTTTGATTTCAAAACACATTTATGACAATTATATGAGTCGTTGGGATTCATGTCATATTGAGTAGGTTGAGTTTGTCCAATAAACATTAGAAAAAAGAAAAAATAAGCCGTATTGATACAAGTTTTCTTATTTTTATCTTACAATTAGAAAACGGAGTGAATTCTATGGCGTTGGCTCTACTAGGACCAAAAGATATTAAAGATTTATTCCCCAGTGTTGGACACCGCGTTTTATTTACAAAGAACTTGGAGGAGTACAGGAAACTTGTGTACCCTGAAGCCAATAACGATTGTGTTAGTCATAAACCTTCAATTTGTCGACTATATTGAATTATTTTTCAGATTTAAACCATTACATTACAGATTACTACAACTTAATTGTCTGACATTACCATTGATGGATCTTTGAATAACCTCGAGTTTCCTTACAATGAAATTTTTTCATTCAATTAAGGAAGCGGAGGTAAAATAATCTTAAATGAACCAAATGAAAACACAGTACGTTTGTATCTATACTTTTTATTTATTATTGAATTGGTTAAGTTGATTTGTGATATATGTATGCTCATCACATGAAACTAAATAAAATTTCCATTCTGTGGAAAGTGATTACTCAAAGTAATTCTAAGTTTTTGGAATCACTTTTTCTATTTTTTTTTTTTTTGTGACTTCATCAGCTTTTCAAAGCAGGCACAAAGAAAAATCACACAAAATTAATTTTCACATGATATTTAATGTGAATCATAGAACTTGGGACTATAGTTTATCACAAATCAAATTAGCAAAACTCATCCCTATAATTTTAACAGAACTAAATTTGATTGCATTAATATGAAGGGTCCACGCGAAAATAAGTGTTAAAAAAATACTTTAAGTGATTACTTCCTTAACGTATATCATTGTATAAGAATGCATAATTCTTAAAGTCTATTTAAGTTGTTTAATTAGGCACATTTTTTGAGGAAAATAATTTTGGTCATTTAATTAATTTTCTTTATGATTTGACTAGAATGTAAACGTATATTATCGTTTTTGTCAGACTTAACTTAAGTGGGCGTAAGGAATTTTTCATCTGGACCCTTCATATGTTTTTGCGGAATATCAACGTTTGGAAATATTAAAATTCAATTTTGTATTTATATTTGCTCAAATTATCTTTTGAATTTCCTCTTTCAAGTAGCTTTAAAGAAAACAATATCATCAAAAAAGATCTTTTGGAAATTATAAAGAGTTTATAATTTCCAATATACAAAATTTGTTTTGACAACTTAAACCTTAAAGAATTAATAATAAACTTTTATGTTAGTATTTAACACATTAAATAAATAGAATAGAAATTGAAACTGTATTATTTGTTTTGAGCCCAAAGCTCTTGGTTCCTTTACTTGAAATCTCCTTGATTTCATAAGTAGTTACTTCATTCCTTTTACTATTCGTATTTTGATAATTTCAAGCTGCGATACCAACCTTTTTATCAACATTATTAAAATTGCTTACTTTTAATTGTTATAAATAATTTCCTTTTAGAATTTGAAAGGACTTCTTCAAAATTCCTTGGAAGGAAAAGCTTTACTCTCAGTTTCTCAAAATAAGCCACTAGATAACTCTTGTCGGACGCGATTAGTTCGGATAATCGGATTACATGTTTTACAATCTCATGCCGAAAAAAACAAACGAAGTTGTCGATTTATTTAAAGAAGAGAAGAGAGCAGTGTATTTGCACACTAAGCTTGTAGAATCTAGTCGTGGAATTACAAAACGTCTACTAGGAAAACTTCCCGACAAGATTCATAATCTGAAACGCAAATACCGAGAGTCTGGAATCATTTCCAAGCAACCCAGACTTAATTCGCCAACTACAACACCACCAACATCGCCTTCGTCATCCGTTAGTCGTTTCCAGGAATCTTTAACTGATTTAACTGAAAGTGAAACTGAGTGTGAAGACAGTGGCGATTCCTGGTCCTCAGGATTGGTTTAGCTACGTGGTCTGGGGAAGGTGAAAATAAAAACAAAAAATCTTCCTATTTTTTAAATTTTATTGATAACGAAAAAAACATTAATAAATAATATAAAAGTTTAAAAATTTATCTGTAAATAAATTCGTTCCGTCGTTGGACCGAAACAAAATTTTCGATGACTTTGTCATAAAAATCGTCACTTTCCTTCAACTCTTTCAAAAATTCCTTTTCGATAGACATGAGAGCCAAATAGTTCAGTCTCTCCTGACCTTGAGTACTTCGGAAGTACGTCTTTATCCTTTTCATTGCAGAAAAGGATCGCTCTACAGACGCCGTTGAAGCTGGTACCGTACATATGAGTTTTGAAAGCTTGTACACCTGCTCAAAACTGTCGGCGACATTTGCCTCCATCCAGAGCAAGACATCAAATGGTGTTATTGTTTTTAAAGTTCCTGATGTACCTGCTGGCTGTATAGCATCGGTGTTTTCATAAAAAATTGTCAATTAATTTTTTAATGGAGTGAATTCAAATATGTTGGGGTAGCATGAAATTAGATTTTTGATTAGTTCTTGAGGAAAATTGTTTTTTTTTGGCGATAATTAATAAATTTATTCCCGTTCAATAAATCGAAATATTTAAGTTTTTCAAAGGATGCAAACCTTTCTGATATCTGCATGCTTAAATTGTCAACTATTTCAAAAAATAATTTCCTGTTTTTCATTTCTGTTGTTTCAAACTCGTCATTTCGAGCTTTTCGTTTTTCAGCTTGTGATGGCACAGCCTGCAAGGTTGATTGCCAAATTTCCTGAAACCCTTCGTTTCTTTGAAATTTTAGAAATTCATTAAGCTTGTTTATTTGGTTTGTGCAAAAAACAATATCAATATTGGCGTTTTGTAGAGTATTAAAAAATATATCTGAGTGTGAAAAAAGTTTTGAAAACACATTTAAAAGAAAAACCGTTTCAAAGCTTTTCAGAAATTTACAGTAACCCGATGCAGCCATTCGATCATTACTTTCCCAAATATTTTTCTCATCATTGTAAATACTTTCAAAATATTGCCGAATGTTTTCGGTGTAAGAGTAGACTACATTGACAAGTCGTGAACTAAAGCACCATCTAGTCGTGGCTAACGCTGGAATTTTTCTTTTTAGAAATTCTCTTATAGCATGCGTCCTTTTAGTTGAATGAGATGCGAAAGTTGCAATGCCATTCAATGTGCTAAAAAAAATCCTGCACTCTTTTATATTGGCCAATCCTTGAGATAGCACCAAATTTAAGACGTGTGCATAACAGTGGACAAATAAAGCATTGGGACATATACTTTTAACTTTCATTTGAAGTCCATTCAAATGACCACTCATAACGGATGCACCGTCGTAGGTCTGGGCTACAAGTTTATCTCTTATGTCATATTTTTCCAATAAAGCTGTAACTAATTGAAACAAATGGTCTGCTGTTCGCCCACAGCTTACATCGATAAATCCAACGAAAGTTTCATGAATTTTCTTATTAAAGTAATATCGAAATACAACGGATAATTGAGATTTTATTTGAATGTCAGAAGATTCATCAAACATAATAGCGACAAAATCTGACTGTTTAATTTGTTTGGCTATATGACTGTTTAAAAGATCAGCAACCGCTTTGATCAAATCATTTTGAATCGTCATTGAGGTACCTTCGAAAACCGTTGCCGTTTCAAAGTGGTGTGATAATATAGGGTCGTATTGCTTCAATACATTTAAAAACTCAATGTAGTTTCCTCGGTTTAAAGACAAAACTGATTCATTGTGGCCTCTAAATGATAACTCCTGGTTTGCGAGATAACATGTAACATCTATTAGGCGTTTAAGCACCTCACGATTTTTCCTAACCTGAATGTTATGTTTACTATTAACATTTATTAACTGGGAGCTTAAAGCTTCGTCTATCCTAGTTTGACCAAATCTTGCTAGTTTAATGACACATTTATTTAATAACAAATGTTTCTCTGTATAAATAAGAATTTACTTCTTTTAAGAAATATATACAGGAGTTAAGAAAAATAATAATTTTTTTTTTTTTTTTTTATATTCCACGCGCGCAAAAGGGGTTATGGCTACCCTTAAAATGTTTTTAACACAGCACGAGCGATTAGGTAAGTAGGAGAGGATTTAGAAGGAGATACCGATGCACATTGGTTTTGAACGTTTGCACATCGAAATGGGAGGGGAAAGTCGAGTCAGGTAAAGCATTCCACATTCGTGTGGTCCGACTGAAGAAAGAATCTCTGTACATTACAGTACGTCCGAAGTTGGGCTCGAGGGTGAACTGATGGGCATTCCTAGAAGCGCGAGTATTACGGTTGAATTTTTTAAGGGGGGGAATGCAACTGGCTATTTCACTAGAACACTGATTATAATAATAGCGATAAAATAGAGAAAGACACGAAACATTACGGCGGTGTTCGAGAGATGTAATTGTTTCTGTTATAGATCTTTCGCCTATCATTTTTAAAGCTCTCTTTTGAATTCTGTCCAACAAACTCAAGTGAGTTCTTGGAGCTCCTGCCCAAACATGAGAATTGTACTCAAGTTTTGGACGAATAAAGGCTTTATAGATCACAGCCAGATCAGAAGGGGAAAAAAACTTCTTGCATCTACGGAGAAAACCTAAACACTTAGCAGCGTTTTTGGCGACATCAAATATGTGGTCATTCCACAAAAGGTGGTCTGTGACACACATACCGAGAACTGAGAGCTGTTCGGTTTCCTCGATGCAAGTGCCGCTCATGGATAGCGGCATTGGGGGTGGGTTTCGCTTTAACGACAGGAGACAACATTGAGTTTTAGAAGCATTAAATTCTACGCGGTTTTTGATTCCCCATTGGACAATGCTGTCGAGATCAGAATTTAGTGAGCTTATCATACGCTGCCGTTCAAGTTCCACATCCGAAGGACATGGATGAGAATCTGTAAACGAATATGAGAAACTGAGGGTACTATCGTCAGCAAAACAGTTTAATGGATTAGAAGTTTCAGACAAAAGATCATTTATAAAAATAAGGAAGAGAGCCGGAGACAAAACGGAGCCCTGGGGCACACCAGCATTTATTTTGTGGATTTCAGACTTGAAACCGTCCAATACGACTTGTATTGAACGGTCCGAAAGGTAATTTCTAATCCAACGAAGAAGAGGTTCAACCAAACCAAATGCGCGCATTTTCGATAAGAGAGCTTGGTGCCAAACTCTATCAAACGCTTTTGAAATATCAAGTGCAATAATCTTACTTTCTCCAAAACGATGTAAAGATTTGTTCCACTGTTCGGTGAGATATACCATCAGATCACCAGTGGACCTATTGCTACGAAAGCCGTACTGCCGGTCATTAAGAAGCTTTCGTTCCTCGAGATATTTCTTGAGCTGGAAATTAATCAGCGTTTCCATGACCTTGGAAAGAAGGGACGTAAGTGCAATTGGCCGATAGTTAGAGGGTGAAGAAGATACGCCTTTTTTAGGGACAGGCTGGACAAATGCTGTTTTCCATCCACTCGGATAGAGACCAGTAGAGTAGGACAGATGGAAAAGCTTACGCAGTGGTTTTGCCAGCGTTGAAGAACACCTCTTCAGAACAATGGGAGGGATACCATCCGGGCCAGCGGATTTGTGTACATCGAGATCCTATAGAACTCTAGCAACTGCACGAGTGCGAAAGAAGATTTGTCCCATAAAATCATTTACGCTCTCAAGTACAGGAGGAGTCAAAGCACTTTCTGGCAGCATCGAATTAACAGCAAACTGTGCTGCAAGCAAATTGGCTTTATCTTGCGAACTGACAAAAGGAGTATCATTGAAGACGAGTGTTGGAACCGAGGACGAGGTGGTATTTCGTATGTTTTTTACAAATGACCAAAAATTTTTACTACCTTTGGGACATTGTAGTATTTTTTGTCGTAATTTTTGATCATGTAAAAATTTGGTTCTTCGAATATGAACGTTACAGGTCTTTCTAGCTTGTTGAAACTTTTTCCGGTTTTCCTCTGTAGGCTTGGCTTTATAACATCGGAAGCTTACTTCTCTAACCCTAATAACCTCTTTACAGCTCGAATCAAACCATGAGTTTTCTTTGGGTTTGATAGATTTCACCCTATTCGGGATAAAATTTCTCATTCCACAGAGAATCAAGTTTGTAATCATATCTGCACTGGCGTCAACATCACTATCGAGGAAGCATAGTGACCAGTTAAAGCTCTTGAAGAAATTATTGAGACCGTCCCAGTTGGCTTTCTCGTATTGCCAAACGGTTCTCTTTGGGATTTTTTCTTTAACTGTGATTTGGTGGCACGAGAAATTTGCAGATATGACACAATGGTCTGATGAGCCTAGAGGAGATAATACACTAATAGTGTATTTATTCGGGTCAGAGGTAAGGAACAAGTCTAGAGTGTTGGCGATTTGACCTGCAACCTGCAATGAGCAAGAATTTGAAACACAATAGCAATAATGAAAATTATAATTTAACAGCAATTAGATAACAATTATATAACTTTATATCATGGAGAAACTTCAATTACTTTGACGAGCTAAGAAAGAAAACAAAGACGATAAGAAAATCTTTCTGTGATCAATTTTCCGTTTAATATCAAGGGGTAAATTATTCCAAAGTCTAACGGCATGAACAAAAAACTGCCTGCGCGAGATTAAACATGTGTGTATAGGGGGTATTAAGACAAGACTCCGACTAGACCGCGGGAGCACTATTTTATTAAATAAGTAGGTTGGTTGCTGATGATGGATGAGCTTATATAGAAAGACAAGCACCCTGTAGTTCAGAAAACTTTGGAGATCACACCCAAGAATTTGTTTTGTGAAAGCAGAGACGTGATCGTATCTTCTAAGATTAAAAACATATCTTGCAATCGCATTAACTGCAACATTTAGTTTTCTAAAAGATTCGGAGTCGGAATCAGCAAAAATTTCACAGCCATAGGTAACTATTGGCAGTAAAAGTGCTTTGACGAGCCGTAATTTAGTGTTGATTGGAAGACAGCTTCTAGTCAATGATAAGCCACGAAGACTTGCATATATTTTTGAAACCACGCTGTTTATGTGGTCATTCCATGTGAGGGAACTATTGAAGATGATTCCTAAGTTTTTTATTTTGGTCACGATTTCAATTGGAGAGTTGTTAAGTAAAATATGTGGACTGCACTGCGTTTGTCTTCTAGAAATAGGAATAATCTTGGACTTAGATGGATTTAATAAAAGTTCATTTTCAATAGCCCAGCTATGTACAGAACATAAATCTGAATTAATTTTTTTCGAAGCGTCTTCTATGGTGGTCACTGGAAAGCTGAGGTACAGCTGCACGTCGTCAGCATAAATGTGAAAACTACAATGCGAAATACATTGCGAAAGGTCGTTTATGAAAAGGGAAAACAAAAGAGGACCGAGGATTGATCCTTGAGGAACACCCTTATAGGTGGAAAGAAAGAGGGATTGAACGCCGTTATGAGACACTGATTGAACACGACTATTAAGATAAGAATGTATTAATTTAATCGAAGATACGGAGAAATTAAAAAATCTTGATAATTTATTACATAGTAAAATAGGATTAACCGAATCAAAAGCTTTTGAAAAATCTAACAGGGTAATGATTGACATTTTATTAGAGTCAATAGCCTCGCGGATATCATCGGAAACTTTTATCAGTGTTGTTACACAGCTATGATTGGATCTGAAGCCTGATTGTAAAGGGGAAAGTAAATTGTGGGTATTGACATGGTTTCTAATTTGTTTACTTATAATATACTCGAGGACTTTAGACAAGTAAGGGAGAATGGCAATTGGTCTATACTCAGGTGTAATTGACTTTTTTGGAATGGGTATTATCTTAGCTCTTTTCCATACCAATGGATATGTCGACGATGTCAGTATAAGATTGAAAATATGTGTTATGTGGGGCAGGATATGAGGAAGGAGTATCTTAATGAAATCCGGATGAATATTGTCTAGACCAACGCATTTGGATTTAAGCGAAAAAATTGCTTCCCCGACTGTAATTGAGTCAACATTAGACAGCGAAAAACCTTCATCGGAAAAATTGTTAGCAGAAAATTGTACGTATCTATCAGATCCCGAGGCCATAACATTTGCGAATTTCCGGTTCAACTGATCTATATTTATTTCATCGCTTCCAACAGACGATTTTGTGGCTATGCCCAAACTGCGAACCTGTTTCCAGAGAAATTTAGAAGACCGGTCTGAATTAAAAGTTTTTGAGTAATGAATTAGTTTTGACTTTTTTATTAAGCTAGAAACTTTGTTTCTGGCTATCTTAAACTCATTATACATATCTGTACAGCGAAACCTCCTCCATCGGCGATACAAACTGTCTCTTAAAACTATGGCTTCTCCTATACGACGTGAGAACCATGGGCATTTTGTATCTTTAATAACTCTCGACTTAACAGGAACGTATTTGTTAAAAAGATAGTTGACACAGTTATTAAAGATGTCCACTTGTTCATTTACGTCTGGTGTTCTGTAAATGTTTTCCCATTGAAGACAGTCACATTCATAGTATAAACCATTAAGATCAATATTTCGGAAATCACGATATTCATATGTATTATGTGGGCTGGGGTGTTTTTCAATATTTAAAGTAAAAAGCATTAAGTCGTGGTGAGAAAAAACTGGAAATGTTAGCTGACTATAAAACTGCAATAAGCTCAGATCACTCACCAGAACAACGTCAAGTAGGGAAGGAGAACAATTTGGCTTAAAATGAGTAGGCATAGTTGAATTACAAAAAAAAAGTCCTTGTGCAGACATAGCTGATCTTAGATTAGAGCTTAAGGGCGATAAAAGGTTAATATTGATATCACCGCAGATAACGACTTTTGGAGATAAAGGTGAGATCTCTTCAATAACACTGCTTACGGTGCGATAGTTAGCGACACTTGGTGGCATATACATACAGCCAATTGTACAAGACTCTTCACCACTTAGAATTTTAACGAATAGATATTCAATATTATCAGCCTCACTAGATTGCAAAACAATGCTAGACTTAATATTATTCTTCACATATATAGCAACACCACCTCCGATTTTACCATTGCGATCTGCACGATATAATTTAAAACCTTTCAGACACAATAACGCACTACCTATATCACAATTAAACCATGTCTCAGATATACATATTATGTCAACTAAACTACTACCGAAAATCCATTGTAGATGGGATGCGCTTTGCTTGTGTTTTTTTTTGAAGTGTGGTAAGAGCATTAAGATTGTCCACACCCGATGAACTCCACGCAGAATAAATACCGGAGAACAGTAAACAAGGGCAACAAAAGAGTTTTTTTTTATTTTCGCATCCAGTTAACCATGGGTAAAGAGTAAACTGATGTTCATTAAAGTTACGAGTATACTCCCTATAGCGGTCCTTGTGTGCTGACTTTAAATCTTTAAGATACATGTAGGTGCATGAGTTGGTACATAAAATACAATTAGGATTGTCTTTATTTAGAAAAAAAAAAATAATATGTATGCTCATTCGGTTGGAAACAAATCAAAAATAATATTCTCCAAGTATGAAGTCACTATTTATATTTACCTAGGTACCCGTTCCGCCTTTCAAACGAAGAATCTTTATTCCGCAAAGTAACTGTTAAAAAAAAAAAAAAAAATTCGTAGCCTTCAACTTAATAATATTGAAGCTAGGTATTTTCTTGATTTTTTCACATTTTTTTTTAAATTTCAGTTCTTCAGTTTCAGCCAGATATTTACATTAACTTCTAGGTTCTAGCAAATTTAAAAATAAACATTAACTTCCATTTCACTTCTCACAAAAATAAATCAAAAAAAAAAAACAACAAAAAAAAATTTCGCACTCTTATATTTCACAGCACCACAGTATTCAATACGAAAACGGATCAACTGTTTATGTTTATTTAGCAAAGAACTTTTGGATATTTACTCAATCAAATAAGAACACTAATAACAAAACAATAAGCACACGCATTCACCACCTTCCTACTTCCTACAGAATTTTCCTAGAAACATACGAAATTAAAAAAGGAGAATGACAAAAAACGCACCTAAAATGTAAGTAATAGGTACCTGCTTGCATACACTCCCCTTTCAAGTTTCAACCTGATATGTATCGTGCTTTATCGCATCATACTTACGCATACGCTTTAATTTATTTGGCTGGGCTTTGCTTAGAACATGTGTAGTAAAACGCTCTTGCACTCTAGATTGTATTTTATTTGTGTTTGCATTACACGCCGACTCCACTTGATATCTGTATCGCCAACTAGATCTCTGACATAAAAATCAGAGTTTTTCTTTTTTTCTTCGCTGGGCAGTTCATGTCTTGACATCTCTCTGACAAACGTCAAATGTCAAACAAATAAAAAATTTCTTTCACAGTTTTTTGACTTTTCTTGAGAAATTCGTTTGTTTTTGCTTAATTTAATAATATTTTTTCTTGTCAAAAGAATAATAATAGTTATATACCTACGGTTGGTTCAGGGCGATGGCGAAAAGAATGCGTGAACATGATGAAATTCGTACACTTAAAGCTCTGCAAGAGTTGGAAGATCTTGAAGAGTTAGAAATGAGCGAAGAGCAGGAAGCTAAACGGAAACATCGTTTTTGGATTAATCCTTTTCTTACACTAAGGGACGCCCATGACCTCGAGCAACATTTGCTCAAGGATTTACTCTGGGATCAAGGACAAGAGAATCAAAATTTCTGTAGGATGTCCATCGACAGATTTACCGCGGTTCTTATTCTGGTAGGAATGCAAATAACTTTTTTTAGTTTGCTAATTTATTTATTGCAGGTTGAACCGTTAATATAAAGGCAAGACACGAGTATGCGATTTGCAATCACACCGAGAGTGCGGCTTGCGATTACTCTTAGGTACATTGGAACTGGTGACTCCTATAGATCGTTGGAGTTCTTATCAAGGGTGTCCCGCCAAACAATTTCAACTTTTGTTCCAAATGTGCTGAATGCAATATATAATACTCTTCAAAGTGAAAACATGAAGGTTGACAAAAACTCAGTGCATTTGAAATGTTATGTTCTTTTTTGATTCATGAAATATTTTCCATTCAAGACTCCTACAACTGAAAGTGAATGGTTGCAAGTTGCCAACGATTTCAATAGGTTTTGGGATTTCCCACATACAATTGGATCGATTGATGGGAAGCACATTCGAATTATAGCACCGCCACATTCAGGCTCCGACTTCTATAATTATAAAGGCTTTTTCAGCATAGTTTTGCTTGCCATTGTGGATGCTCATAGCAAATTTCTTTACATAGATGTTGGAGGAAATGGAAGAGCGTCAGATGTAATAATTTTTAAGAACTGTAGCCTTTACCATGGGATCGTCAAAAATTCCCTTAATATTCCAAATGCACAGCCATTGAAAGGGCAAGAAAGTCAAACGACATACTTTTTTGTTGGGGATGATATATTTGCACTTGATAAACATTTAATGAAAGGTATAGAACATTTAAAATAAATACTATTACTAGCAATGATTTTTTAATATTTTTGTTATGAAAGGTTTTGGCCGGAATTCAAAATTAACGACACAACAGGAAGTTCTCAACTATAGGCTTAGCCGGTGCCGCCTGACAGTTGAGATGGCATTCGGACGATTGGCATCGAGGTTTCAAATTTTCCATCGTCCTATTGACTTGAGCTTGGAAACTTGCGAAGCTGTGGTTAAAGCTTGTTGTGTTTTACACAACTTTCTTTCGCTATTAATAAGCTCATCTCCAGATACTGAATTAGTTTCTGAAACTCTACCACAAACAATGTCAGCTCTAACAACACAAGAGCCTTCCAACTATAAACACGCATCAAGAATTCGTGAAAATTTGGTGCGTTATTGTGTCACTGATGGGGACGGTCCATATCAGTGGAAAAAAATTAATAAATAAAAAATATTTCTACGTATCTATGCCTGTAAATTCTTTTTTACTAAATTTTTAAGAAAAAAATATGTACGACTTGGTTGCACGAACTTGCACGAACTTGCGATCACAATGTGGTTCTAAAATCGGAATTAAATTGGTCATGGGAGCCCAAATAGTGTCTATTTGCCAAAACCATAAATAAGTTGCAGGAAGTATTATGTACGTATACAAAAATGAAGAATAAAGCCCCGTGTTGCATATGCAGGCTGATTTTTTGTTTGATTTTGTTTCAAAATGTTGTTTTTATTTCTATTTTATTTAAATAATTCAAATACGATCGAGCTACTATTCGCAGGGGACATAATAATGGAAATTAATAATAGACCAGGGTCCAGTTGTACAATTACTTAAACCCTGGTTCAGCAATTTTATCTCCCAAATCCAAAGGATCTGTTGAGATTTTACGATGGTTCAAGGTTTATCTATGTGCTAATATTCAATTACATGCTTGAACCAGCCTTGAACCACAGCTAATTCACCGAAATCAGTGAAAAATCAAAGAGTGAAAAAATGCACTGAAATCACCCTGCATTTTTTCATATTTTCTTATATAACTCCGAAAATATGCCATTTAGGAAAAAAGACACCTTATGGTATCCGATTTAAAAAATTCTTACTCGGTTTGATAGCTTATAACAACTTTAAATTCTCAGGCGTGATAATTTTTTTAATTCATTATTTGTAGGGTGAAATGGGGTATACAACTATCATACACAATACAAAAATTTAAATAGGACACCATTTTTTTGTTTTTACCCCATTTTACCCTATAAACAGCAAAGTTTTGAAAAAAATCACCCCACAAGCCATCCGCTGTATATATTCTTTCAAAACCGAAAGAATTTTCTAAATCGGAGGTGTGGGTTCTGAGATTAGCCTAAGCAAACTTATCATTTTATTTGCAGAGTGAACATTTATAAAATCGCAGCAAAAGCTAACAAAAAAAATAATATTAATGTTATAACAAATCTATATGATAGCAAATGGTTCCAAATATGTATAAACAAATAAACTTTTTGATAACAATCCGACATTTATTTTTACAATCTTTGCCAAAATTCCCTGAAATTAGAAATCATAAAATTATAAAACACATTGAAATCCGTTTAGATGGTATAAATATATATCTTTGTTTATTTTTTTTTACAATGAACACAGTTTTTCAAAATCACTTATTTATATCTAGAATTTAAAGATAAAATTTTTTTAAAACTCATCAAATAAATCTGAGTTTATCATTGCATTTTGAAGAAGATCATTTCCTTCCGCTGAGCTTGATAAGGATGAGTGCGCTGCGAAACTATACTTCTTCGCTGTAGCGACTGAATAACATGCCTCGACAGAACTTGTTGTAATTCAGCCATAGCTTCAGCTGCCTCGATGTTGCTTAATTCTTCCAGCTGACTGGCCACACTGCTCCCAAAACTTTCATATTTAGTTTTTCGTTCTGCAAAAAAAGTTAAAAACTTTTGAAATGCACAAAATAGAAGTCATCTTATTAAGCAATTGTTTACCTGGCCGAGAATTTGTATTTTGTACAATGGCAGCTATGGCGTCCTCGTATCTTGCACTTCGGGCGCTCGATGATGATGTGGATCCCCCTCGCCAGCCCGATGACTGCCTCCCCGATGCAATTTGCATTGGTGCAGATGTTGATTGGGAAAGAGCAAGAACATCAGCAGTTGCCTGCACACCCTCCGCAGCCTCTTCAGCCTCTACAGCCTCCACAGCTCTCTCAAGTGTATCGTCCTGAAATTTTTTTTGTTCGTTTATAATTTTTATGAAGTTGTTTATTTCTTACCAGTGAGAGATTGTTCTGTGTTTTACGCAGCACAATAACTCCATCCAGGAATGAAAACTCACTGAAATAAAAAAGGTGAGACCCATAAACTTCCTCGTTTCCAGCACCAGAATGTTGAGAATCTGCAATTTTTTTTTTTTTCAGCCACATAAGCTGAGCGAAGATTTTTAACTTTTTTCTTAACATCGAACACTTCCTTGTTCATTTCTTGGGATATGGATGCCCAAGCTTTGTTTTTTAAGTCGTTTCTCTTGTATAGGTTGCTTTTGTAATTCCATAAACACTCCTTTTCCCTATACAAGTTTATCAGGAGCTTGGTTTCGTTTTGGGAAAGTTTCCACTCACTCATAATTGTAGCTGTTTAAAAGGATTTGTCAAAAACTGATTTCATATAAAAATGTGTAATTACCTGATTTAATCCTTTTAAATATGAATTTAATAAAAAAAACTCCAAATGCCGACTTTTTTTTAAATAAGTAACTTTATAAGCCAAATGAATAACTGTCGCAATGAGAGAAACAAAATAATGACATTAGGATGTCATCCACACACAAAAAAGGAAAAAAAAACTCAAACGTCAAATTTGATATCAGACATCGATGTCAAAACAAATTCGCAGAGAGAGATCGCTAACATCATATCATAAGATGAAACAACGCGACTCCATTAGACTTTTCATGTCAGGATGAGTATTCTGAGAGAAATTATCTCTAGTGGAGTCGGCCTGTTAGTAATTTGTATAGATATTATTAAAAATTGTATGTAATTTTGCAGCGCAGATGTTGCAAGCTATACATGGTTTAAGGGAGATAGTTGTTGTATGATAGTTTTGTGTTGTGTGTCTGCATGAAAATATAATTTTAAGAAGTTAGAACAGGTAGGTAGGGTAGGTTGGTAGGTATCTATTTGTTTTAATATAATATCAATGCTCTTTGTAGGGAATTTGTTTTTGGTATCGCAGATTGTAACGCTGGCAGATAGGAAGATGGGAGTTTTGTGTTGTGTGAAGGAAAATATGATTAGAAAATAGGTAGGTAGGTGGGTAGTTTTTTGTAATAATGGTATTGATTATTGCAATTAATCATTATGATTATTTCAACATTGCCATTTGTAACGTTTTGAAAATAAAAAGTACTAGTATACATACATTTTAAATTTAAATTACAAACTTAATTTTTTTTTTGTCTCGTAAAATTGCGACTGAAGTTTTCCTAAAGTTTTGTATGTACTAATTTGACACGTGATAGAGACATTTTTAAATCGGATTCAAATTAAGTGTATAAAAAACCTTAGGAGTAAACACCTGTATAACGATTGTCAATTATTAACAATTCATAATTGGTAATAATAAAACATCGGTATTTTAAAGCTCATTTTTTTTTGGAAACTAATAACTATTATTTTCTTGTAATTCACTTCAGCTTGCATCACTCTAAATGACCATAACTTTTATCAATTAATAATTGGCAATCATAATAAAGGTGAAATTTTAGGTACTTGATCGATCGTCATTAAACGATATCGTTTTGAAAATGCCCTTGCATTACTTTATATTGAAAAAACACTGAGTATAATCTTGACGATTTCGTGAATACAATACACAATTATTTTGCTTCTACACTTAAAATCTACGAGTAAAATATTGCATGAGAAGGTATATTTAACGTACAAATAATTTATGTCTTTCAAACGTTATGTAAAGCAAAACTACAATCCAGCGATGTCGTATATACTCACTATTGCGATCAAAAATTCTATCGGACTTTTAATTTAAATATTATTTCAACTTAAATTTTGTTGTTTTTTTCCTTCTTTTTTGCAGTTGCTTCAAGACTTCAAGACACTTTATCCTGAAAATTGGAACGGACTTTTTGAAAATTTTCCACTTCTAAAGAGTCATATTTTTGTGGTAGCGGAGGAGCGTTCGGGAAAGGATAAATTTATCCAAACTTTGCTGTCGCTTGAAAAAAGTAAGCAAATATATTAATTTTTACTAGTTTTCACATAGTTTTCACAAATAGATACATGACATTAGCACCACCATTTACGAATTTCTAAAATAAAAATAATTGAGCTATATTGTTGTGCTGCAACTATGCAGCATATATGACCAAAAACAACTTTTGCCAAGAGTAACGTAAACACTGTGACAAGATTTGTTGATTTATGCCTAATTTGAAGAATTTTTACAGACGAAATTTGTTAATACTTTACATTTTTAAAAGAATTTCCTCACAATTGTACAAGCATACAAAGAGCAACCACTTTTATTAAGGAAATCAAAAATGATATTGCATAGTGATGCCTAAATTAATTTAAAAAAAAAGTACATATTTTATTGAGTTTTTGTATGGTAAGCTTAAAAGTCAAAACAGTTCAGACTGTGTATTTATCTTATGTACACAATATAAGATATTCCATTAAAAAATGCTCTAGCTCTATATTGAGCATAAAGCTCTATTTTATGTTCAGAATTATTTTTTTTTTTAAATATCAATTTTTAAATTAAACGTTAACAAAAATGTAATTTTATTTTTATTTCAGCTTCTGAGGATGCAAGTAATTTGGAGGCTTTGCTTCTGATACCTTCTCTACTCTCAGTAACAACATTAAGGCTGAACGGAGTCGACAAAAAGGTGTGGAAGCCTTCAAGGCTGAGGTGAGGGATTCTTTCATAGCACATATAACAACTAATGCAGGGATAAGCGAAGCAATCGCTTTCCGCAAGAGTGAGCTGAAGAATTTTTAATTTTACATTACAACCCTTTATAATAGCAGTTGGTGAAACGCTGAGAGAAATGAAATCTTATTTTATTATTGTTAACGAAACAAAATACTATGTAGATACTGCCCTCGAAGCAGTTGATACTTGTATTAATGTCATTTGTTATGTCATTTACAAAATAAATTCTAAGGGTAAACCTAATGAACCATGCAACCAGTGTTACATCGGAACTACAAAACAATTTCTTAAACAGCGAATTTCTAATCATAAATCGGATATCAAATCAAACAATCCTGGAAAGACAGCCCTGGCTAGCCACAGTATCGAAAACGGCCACTCTCCAGATTTTGAAGGTGTCAAAGTCCTACAGACAGAGAAACATGTTTCGAAACGATACACCCTAGAAACATTACACATCATCAACAACAACAACAACAACAACATGAACAGAAAACAAGACACCCAAAACATCTCTGCCATCTACTGTTCTCTTGTCTCATCATAACACAGTATTCTTTCAGTTTCTTTACTCCTTGTTTAAATTCCATAGACTAAACTTCGTTTGAAGTGGTTATTTCTTTACTTTTGTAAATAATATTACAATTATTAGATACAATAATTTTAAATGTCAGTTTAAATTTAAACACAGTTTTATTAAAGTGAGTGTATTTTGTATTTTAATGTAAACAATATATTTTTTCTTGTTGTCCAAATAAAGTTCCCCTGAAGAAGGCAGCAACCCCTGCCGAAACGTCGGGAAAGCTAATGTAACTTAATTGTTTCATTGCAAAAACTACAGTGACCAAAAAAAGCCGACGGAAAGATTATTTTTAATCACTTCCAATCACAATTATTAATTCCAAATTGGTCAATAAATCATTTTTAGTACTTGTATTAAACTCATATTTACATTGAATGCCAAATATCCTGAGGAATGCTCCTTAGTTTGGACATTTATACAAAGTGGCTTCTATAAGTTACAAACCAGGCATGATAAAACTTCAACTGCTATAAACAGTCTCCTATCAGACCTTGGCTTAGCAGTATAAATTGATTTCGTTTTGTCAAGAATCCATATTAGGATTCACGACTTTTTTTTTGCAAAGGAGTATCTTTCTAATAACCCGAAATATTTTTTAATATTATTTCGGATAAGTTAGACACGGCTGTATTATTAAAATAGAAAGGTATACAAAATCATTATGACTTCTGTTATGTGTTTAACCCAATAATAATCTCTTATTAAGTCTCAATCACAATTCTTCTTAGCTTACAACGAACTTATGAAATATAACTATCTATTTTCTTATAAACAGAAAAACTTCTATAACTTTTAAAAAATTTGCGAACAAACAATTTCTTATTTTTGATTTTTTCAACGATCCATTTAAGGATTCACGAAATTTTCCTTACAAAGGTTTACTTTTCTTACTTTTTAATAGTATTTCGGATAAGTGAGATACGAAAGTATAATTAAGGTAGAAAGGACAAGTAGTGCTATTTTGTGCCCAAATTTTGAAAAATTTTGAAGTTTTCTATATTTGTATGTTGGAAACAACAGTTGTGTTAATTTGCAGGCTTTTTCTAAAAATTATTTTAAATTTTTTCAACCGTCCATTTAAGAGTTCACGAAATTTTCCTTACAAAGGAATAATTTTTGTATAACTCCAAATATCTTGAAAATTAGCTTCTGACTGTTATAAATAGTCTCCTATCAGGCCTTGGCTTATCAGAATAAATTGATTTCGTTTTTTCAAGAATTCATATTTGGATTCACGGTTTTTTTTAAAAATATCTTTCTAATTAACAGAAATATCTTTTAATACTATTTCGGATAAATCAGATAGGACTGTATTATTGAAATAGAAAGGTATAAAAATCATTATGTCTTCTTCTTTTGTGTGTTGAACTAGGCTCAGTAATAATGATTATTAGTCTTAGCTTAAAACGAGTTTATGAGATATAAACGTCGATTTTCCTTTAAACACAAAAAGCGCTTTTTGTGCCCAAACTTAAAAAAAAATTAAAACTTTTAAAAACTTTTATGTTTAAGACACAAGTTGTGCCAGTTTGTAGGAAACTTCAAAAACTTTAAAAAATTGGGAACGAACAATTACTTATTTTCGATGTTTTTAACTATCCGTTTAAGGATAACGAAATCTTCTTTAAAAAAAGGAATATTTTTCTTATAACCTGAAATATCTTGTAAAATTATTTCGAAAAGTGAGATACACACAGATAGCACAAGTAGTGATGTTTTGGGCTCAAATTTTGAAAAAAAAAATCGAAATTTGCTACATACAAAAGAATATTTTTATAATAACCCGAAATATCTTGTAATATTATTTCGGATAAGTGAGATACGACTGTATTATTGAAGTAGAAAGCACAAAAAGTACTGTTTTATGCCCAAATTTAAAAAAAAATTGAAGTTTTATAAATTTGTACGTTTAAAACACCCGCTGTGCTAATTTGCAGGCATTTTCTAAAACTTTGCAAATTTTTGTTCAACAATCCATTAAAGGATTCATGAAATTTCCCTTACAAGGGATTATTTTTCTTATAACCCGAAACATCTTTTAATATTATTTCTGATAAGTGAGATACGACTGTATTATTGAGGTAGAAAACACAAGTAGTGCTGTTTTGTGCCCACATTTTAAAAAAAAATTTTAAATTTCTAAATTTGTATGTTTAAATCACCAGCTGTGCATAAAGCTCTATTTTATGTTCAGAATTATTTTTTTTTTTAAATATCAATTTTTAAATTAAACGTTAACAAAAATGTAATTTTATTTTTATTTCAGCTTCTGAGGATGCAAGTAATTTGGAGGCTTTGCTTCTGATACCTTCTCTACTCTCAGTAACAACATTAAGGCTGAACGGAGTCGACAAAAAGGTGTGGAAGCCTTCAAGGCTGAGGTGAGGGATTCTTTCATAGCACATATAACAACTAATGCAGGGATAAGCGAAGCAATCGCTTTCCGCAAGAGTGAGCTGAAGAATTTTTAATTTTACATTACAACCCTTTATAATAGCAGTTGGTGAAACGCTGAGAGAAATGAAATCTTATTTTATTATTGTTAACGAAACAAAATACTATGTAGATACTGCCCTCGAAGCAGTTGATACTTGTATTAATGTCATTTGTTATGTCATTTACAAAATAAATTCTAAGGGTAAACCTAATGAACCATGCAACCAGTGTTACATCGGAACTACAAAACAATTTCTTAAACAGCGAATTTCTAATCATAAATCGGATATCAAATCAAACAATCCTGGAAAGACAGCCCTGGCTAGCCACAGTATCGAAAACGGCCACTCTCCAGATTTTGAAGGTGTCAAAGTCCTACAGACAGAGAAACATGTTTCGAAACGATACACCCTAGAAACATTACACATCATCAACAACAACAACAACAACATGAACAGAAAACAAGACACCCAAAACATCTCTGCCATCTACTGTTCTCTTGTCTCATCATAACACAGTATTCTTTCAGTTTCTTTACTCCTTGTTTAAATTCCATAGACTAAACTTCGTTTGAAGTGGTTATTTCTTTACTTTTGTAAATAATATTACAATTATTAGATACAATAATTTTAAATGTCAGTTTAAATTTAAACACAGTTTTATTAAAGTGAGTGTATTTTGTATTTTAATGTAAACAATATATTTTTTCTTGTTGTCCAAATAAAGTTCCCCTGAAGAAGGCAGCAACCCCTGCCGAAACGTCGGGAAAGCTAATGTAACTTAATTGTTTCATTGCAAAAACTACAGTGACCAAAAAAAGCCGACGGAAAGATTATTTTTAATCACTTCCAATCACAATTATTAATTCCAAATTGGTCAATAAATCATTTTTAGTACTTGTATTAAACTCATATTTACATTGAATGCCAAATATCCTGAGGAATGCTCCTTAGTTTGGACATTTATACAAAGTGGCTTCTATAAGTTACAAACCAGGCATGATAAAACTTCAACTGCTATAAACAGTCTCCTATCAGACCTTGGCTTAGCAGTATAAATTGATTTCGTTTTGTCAAGAATCCATATTAGGATTCACGACTTTTTTTTTGCAAAGGAGTATCTTTCTAATAACCCGAAATATTTTTTAATATTATTTCGGATAAGTTAGACACGGCTGTATTATTAAAATAGAAAGGTATACAAAATCATTATGACTTCTGTTATGTGTTTAACCCAATAATAATCTCTTATTAAGTCTCAATCACAATTCTTCTTAGCTTACAACGAACTTATGAAATATAACTATCTATTTTCTTATAAACAGAAAAACTTCTATAACTTTTAAAAAATTTGCGAACAAACAATTTCTTATTTTTGATTTTTTCAACGATCCATTTAAGGATTCACGAAATTTTCCTTACAAAGGTTTACTTTTCTTACTTTTTAATAGTATTTCGGATAAGTGAGATACGAAAGTATAATTAAGGTAGAAAGGACAAGTAGTGCTATTTTGTGCCCAAATTTTGAAAAATTTTGAAGTTTTCTATATTTGTATGTTGGAAACAACAGTTGTGTTAATTTGCAGGCTTTTTCTAAAAATTATTTTAAATTTTTTCAACCGTCCATTTAAGAGTTCACGAAATTTTCCTTACAAAGGAATAATTTTTGTACAACTCCAAATATCTTGAAAATTAGCTTCTGACTGTTATAAATAGTCTCCTATCAGGCCTTGGCTTATCAGAATAAATTGATTTCGTTTTTTCAAGAATTCATATTTGGATTCACGGTTTTTTTTAAAAATATCTTTCTAATTAACAGAAATATCTTTTAATACTATTTCGGATAAATCAGATAGGACTGTATTATTGAAATAGAAAGGTATAAAAATCATTATGTCTTCTTCTTTTGTGTGTTGAACTAGGCTCAGTAATAATGATTATTAGTCTTAGCTTAAAACGAGTTTATGAGATATAAACGTCGATTTTCCTTTAAACACAAAAAGCGCTTTTTGTGCCCAAACTTAAAAAAAAATTAAAACTTTTAAAAACTTTTATGTTTAAGACACAAGTTGTGCCAGTTTGTAGGAAACTTCAAAAACTTTAAAAAAATTGGGAACGAACAATTACTTATTTTCGATGTTTTTAACTATCCGTTTAAGGATAACGAAATCTTCTTTAAAAAAAGGAATATTTTTCTTATAACCTGAAATATCTTGTAAAATTATTTCGAAAAGTGAGATACACACAGATAGCACAAGTAGTGATGTTTTGGGCTCAAATTTTGAAAAAAAAAAATCGAAATTTGCTACATACAAAAGAATATTTTTATAATAACCCGAAATATCTTGTAATATTATTTCGGATAAGTGAGATACGACTGTATTATTGAAGTAGAAAGCACAAAAAGTACTGTTTTATGCCCAAATTTAAAAAAAAATTGAAGTTTTATAAATTTGTACGTTTAAAACACCCGCTGTGCTAATTTGCAGGCATTTTCTAAAACTTTGCAAATTTTTGTTCAACAATCCATTAAAGGATTCATGAAATTTCCCTTACAAGGGATTATTTTTCTTATAACCCGAAACATCTTTTAATATTATTTCTGATAAGTGAGATACGACTGTATTATTGAGGTAGAAAACACAAGTAGTGCTGTTTTGTGCCCACATTTTAAAAAAAAATTTTAAATTTCTAAATTTGTATGTTTAAATCACCAGCTGTGCATAAAGCTCTATTTTATGTTCAGAATTATTTTTTTTTTTAAATATCAATTTTTAAATTAAACGTTAACAAAAATGTAATTTTATTTTTATTTCAGCTTCTGAGGATGCAAGTAATTTGGAGGCTTTGCTTCTGATACCTTCTCTACTCTCAGTAACAACATTAAGGCTGAACGGAGTCGACAAAAAGGTGTGGAAGCCTTCAAGGCTGAGGTGAGGGATTCTTTCATAGCACATATAACAACTAATGCAGGGATAAGCGAAGCAATCGCTTTCCGCAAGAGTGAGCTGAAGAATTTTTAATTTTACATTACAACCCTTTATAATAGCAGTTGGTGAAACGCTGAGAGAAATGAAATCTTATTTTATTATTGTTAACGAAACAAAATACTATGTAGATACTGCCCTCGAAGCAGTTGATACTTGTATTAATGTCATTTGTTATGTCATTTACAAAATAAATTCTAAGGGTAAACCTAATGAACCATGCAACCAGTGTTACATCGGAACTACAAAACAATTTCTTAAACAGCGAATTTCTAATCATAAATCGGATATCAAATCAAACAATCCTGGAAAGACAGCCCTGGCTAGCCACAGTATCGAAAACGGCCACTCTCCAGATTTTGAAGGTGTCAAAGTCCTACAGACAGAGAAACATGTTTCGAAACGATACACCCTAGAAACATTACACATCATCAACAACAACAACAACAACAACATGAACAGAAAACAAGACACCCAAAACATCTCTGCCATCTACTGTTCTCTTGTCTCATCATAACACAGTATTCTTTCAGTTTCTTTACTCCTTGTTTAAATTCCATAGACTAAACTTCGTTTGAAGTGGTTATTTCTTTACTTTTGTAAATAATATTACAATTATTAGATACAATAATTTTAAATGTCAGTTTAAATTTAAACACAGTTTTATTAAAGTGAGTGTATTTTGTATTTTAATGTAAACAATATATTTTTTCTTGTTGTCCAAATAAAGTTCCCCTGAAGAAGGCAGCAACCCCTGCCGAAACGTCGGGAAAGCTAATGTAACTTAATTGTTTCATTGCAAAAACTACAGTGACCGAAAAAAGCCGACGGAAAGATTATTTTTAATCACTTCCAATCACAATTATTAATTCCAAATTGGTCAATAAATCATTTTTAGTACTTGTATTAAACTCATATTTACATTGAATGCCAAATATCCTGAGGAATGCTCCTTAGTTTGGACATTTATACAAAGTGGCTTCTATAAGTTACAAACCAGGCATGATAAAACTTCAACTGCCATAAACAGTCTCCTATCAGACCTTGGCTTAGCAGTATAAATTGATTTCGTTTTGTCAAGAATCCATATTAGGATTCACGACTTTTTTTTTGCAAAGGAGTATCTTTCTAATAACCCGAAATATTTTTTAATATTATTTCGGATAAGTTAGACACGGCTGTATTATTAAAATAGAAAGGTATACAAAATCATTATGACTTCTGTTATGTGTTTAACCCAATAATAATCTCTTATTAAGTCTCAATCACAATTCTTCTTAGCTTACAACGAACTTATGAAATATAACTATCTATTTTCTTATAAACAGAAAAACTTCTATAACTTTTAAAAAATTTGCGAACAAACAATTTCTTATTTTTGATTTTTTCAACGATCCATTTAAGGATTCACGAAATTTTCCTTACAAAGGTTTACTTTTCTTACTTTTTAATAGTATTTCGGATAAGTGAGATACGAAAGTATAATTAAGGTAGAAAGGACAAGTAGTGCTATTTTGTGCCCAAATTTTGAAAAATTTTGAAGTTTTCTATATTTGTATGTTGGAAACAACAGTTGTGTTAATTTGCAGGCTTTTTCTAAAAATTATTTTAAATTTTTTCAACCGTCCATTTAAGAGTTCACGAAATTTTCCTTACAAAGGAATAATTTTTGTATAACTCCAAATATCTTGAATATTAGCTTCTGACTGTTATAAATAGTCTCCTATCAGGCCTTGGCTTATCAGAATAAATTGATTTCGTTTTTTCAAGAATTCATATTTGGATTCACGGTTTTTTTTAAAAATATCTTTCTAATTAACAGAAATATCTTTTAATACTATTTCGGATAAATCAGATAGGACTGTATTATTGAAATAGAAAGGTATAAAAATCATTATGTCTTCTTCTTTTGTGTGTTGAACTAGGCTCAGTAATAATGATTATTAGTCTTAGCTTAAAACGAGTTTATGAGATATAAACGTCGATTTTCCTTTAAACACAAAAAGCGCTTTTTGTGCCCAAACTTAAAAAAAAATTAAAACTTTTAAAAACTTTTATGTTTAAGACACAAGTTGTGCCAGTTTGTAGGAAACTTCAAAAACTTTAAAAAATTGGGAACGAACAATTACTTATTTTCGATGTTTTTAACTATCCGTTTAAGGATAACGAAATCTTCTTTAAAAAAAAGAATATTTTTCTTATAACCTGAAATATCTTGTAAAATTATTTCGAAAAGTGAGATACACACAGATAGCACAAGTAGTGATGTTTTGGGCTCAAATTTTGAAAAAAAAAATCGAAATTTGCTACATACAAAAGAATATTTTTATAATAACCCGAAATATCTTGTAATATTATTTCGGATAAGTGAGATACGACTGTATTATTGAAGTAGAAAGCACAAAAAGTACTGTTTTATGCCCAAATTTAAAAAAAATTGAAGTTTTATAAATTTGTACGTTTAAAACACCCGCTGTGCTAATTTGCAGGCATTTTCTAAAACTTTGCAAATTTTTGTTCAACAATCCATTAAAGGATTCATGAAATTTCCCTAACAAGGGATTATTTTTCTTATAACCCGAAACATCTTTTAATATTATTTCTGATAAGTGAGATACGACTGTATTATTGAGGTAGAAAACACAAGTAGTGCTGTTTTGTGCCCACATTTTAAAAAAAAATTTTAAATTTCTAAATTTGTATGTTTAAATCACCAGCTGTGCATAAAGCTCTATTTTATGTTCAGAATTATTTTTTTTTTAAATATCAATTTTAAATTAAACGTTAACAAAAATGTAATTTTATTTTTATTTCAGCTTCTGAGGATGCAAGTAATTTGGAGGCTTTGCTTCTGATACCTTCTCTACTCTCAGTAACAACATTAAGGCTGAACGGAGTCGACAAAAAGGTGTGGAAGCCTTCAAGGCTGAGGTGAGGGATTCTTTCATAGCACATATAACAACTAATGCAGGGATAAGCGAAGCAATCGCTTTCCGCAAGAGTGAGCTGAAGAATTTTTAATTTTACATTACAACCCTTTATAATAGCAGTTGGTGAAACGCTGAGAGAAATGAAATCTTATTTTATTATTGTTAACGAAACAAAATACTATGTAGATACTGCCCTCGAAGCAGTTGATACTTGTATTAATGTCATTTGTTATGTCATTTACAAAATAAATTCTAAGGGTAAACCTAATGAACCATGCAACCAGTGTTACATCGGAACTACAAAACAATTTCTTAAACAGCGAATTTCTAATCATAAATCGGATATCAAATCAAACAATCCTGGAAAGACAGCCCTGGCTAGCCACAGTATCGAAAACGGCCACTCTCCAGATTTTGAAGGTGTCAAAGTCCTACAGACAGAGAAACATGTTTCGAAACGATACACCCTAGAAACATTACACATCATCAACAACAACAACAACAACAACAACATGAACAGAAAACAAGACACCCAAAACATCTCTGCCATCTACTGTTCTCTTGTCTCATCATAACACAGTATTCTTTCAGTTTCTTTACTCCTTGTTTAAATTCCATAGACTAAACTTCGTTTGAAGTGGTTATTTCTTTACTTTTGTAAATAATATTACAATTATTAGATACAATAATTTTAAATGTCAGTTTAAATTTAAACACAGTTTTATTAAAGTGAGTGTATTTTGTATTTTAATGTAAACAATATATTTTTTCTTGTTGTCCAAATAAAGTTCCCCTGAAGAAGGCAGCAACCCCTGCCGAAACGTCGGGAAAGCTAATGTAACTTAATTGTTTCATTGCAAAAACTACAGTGACCAAAAAAAGCCGACGGAAAGATTATTTTTAATCACTTCCAATCACAATTATTAATTCCAAATTGGTCAATAAATCATTTTTAGTACTTGTATTAAACTCATATTTACATTGAATGCCAAATATCCTGAGGAATGCTCCTTAGTTTGGACATTTATACAAAGTGGCTTCTATAAGTTACAAACCAGGCATGATAAAACTTCAACTGCTATAAACAGTCTCCTATCAGACCTTGGCTTAGCAGTATAAATTGATTTCGTTTTGTCAAGAATCCATATTAGGATTCACGACTTTTTTTTTGCAAAGGAGTATCTTTCTAATAACCCGAAATATTTTTTAATATTATTTCGGATAAGTTAGACACGGCTGTATTATTAAAATAGAAAGGTATACAAAATCATTATGACTTCTGTTATGTGTTTAACCCAATAATAATCTCTTATTAAGTCTCAATCACAATTCTTCTTAGCTTACAACGAACTTATGAAATATAACTATCTATTTTCTTATAAACAGAAAAACTTCTATAACTTTTAAAAAATTTGCGAACAAACAATTTCTTATTTTTGATTTTTTCAACGATCCATTTAAGGATTCACGAAATTTTCCTTACAAAGGTTTACTTTTCTTACTTTTTAATAGTATTTCGGATAAGTGAGATACGAAAGTATAATTAAGGTAGAAAGGACAAGTAGTGCTATTTTGTGCCCAAATTTTGAAAAATTTTGAAGTTTTCTATATTTGTATGTTGGAAACAACAGTTGTGTTAATTTGCAGGCTTTTTCTAAAAATTATTTTAAATTTTTTCAACCGTCCATTTAAGAGTTCACGAAATTTTCCTTACAAAGGAATAATTTTTGTATAACTCCAAATATCTTGAATATTAGCTTCTGACTGTTATAAATAGTCTCCTATCAGGCCTTGGCTTATCAGAATAAATTGATTTCGTTTTTTCAAGAATTCATATTTGGATTCACGGTTTTTTTTAAAAATATCTTTCTAATTAACAGAAATATCTTTTAATACTATTTCGGATAAATCAGATAGGACTGTATTATTGAAATAGAAAGGTATAAAAATCATTATGTCTTCTTCTTTTGTGTGTTGAACTAGGCTCAGTAATAATGATTATTAGTCTTAGCTTAAAACGAGTTTATGAGATATAAACGTCGATTTTCCTTTAAACACAAAAAGCGCTTTTTGTGCCCAAACTTAAAAAAAAATTAAAACTTTTAAAAACTTTTATGTTTAAGACACAAGTTGTGCCAGTTTGTAGGAAACTTCAAAAACTTTAAAAAAATTGGGAACGAACAATTACTTATTTTCGATGTTTTTAACTATCCGTTTAAGGATAACGAAATCTTCTTTAAAAAAAGGAATATTTTTCTTATAACCTGAAATATCTTGTAAAATTATTTCGAAAAGTGAGATACACACAGATAGCACAAGTAGTGATGTTTTGGGCTCAAATTTTGAAAAAAAAAAATCGAAATTTGCTACATACAAAAGAATATTTTTATAATAACCCGAAATATCTTGTAATATTATTTCGGATAAGTGAGATACGACTGTATTATTGAAGTAGAAAGCACAAAAAGTACTGTTTTATGCCCAAATTTAAAAAAAAATTGAAGTTTTATAAATTTGTACGTTTAAAACACCCGCTGTGCTAATTTGCAGGCATTTTCTAAAACTTTGCAAATTTTTGTTCAACAATCCATTAAAGGATTCATGAAATTTCCCTTACAAGGGATTATTTTTCTTATAACCCGAAACATCTTTTAATATTATTTCTGATAAGTGAGATACGACTGTATTATTGAGGTAGAAAACACAAGTAGTGCTGTTTTGTGCCCACATTTTAAAAAAAAATTCTAAATTTCTAAATTTGTATGTTTAAATCACCAGCTGTGCTGATTTGCAGACATTTTCTTAAAATTTGCAAATTTTGCTATACAAATTTTTTTATTTTTAAGTTTTTCAACAGTACATTTAAGGATTCACAAAATTTTCCTTACAAAGGACTAATTTTCTTATAACCCGAAAAATCTTGTAATATTATTTCGGATAAGTGAGATACGACTGTATTATTGAGGTAGAAGCACAAAAAGTACTGTTTTCCCAAGTAACATTGTTGGAGCTAGTTGAAGCAAAACTGCTCTTCTACAGCTCTTATATAGTGTAATCTGAGGCTATAGCTCTGTAAGAGTTTATAATACAGCTCTTTTTATTTCTTTTAAAAATTTTGCTCTATAATAGAGGTTCTGGAATGGTTTCAGCTCTAGCAACTAATAACGTCTCAAGATTCAAAAATATGCTCCTTACTGGAGTTTATAACATTCAAAATAGAACATTGTCTAAATATCAACGCTCAACGAGTTGTTATAGCCAGTAGCGGATCCAGGGGGGTGGCTATAGGGGCTAAAGCCCCCCCCACAGCCGAATCATAAAATAATTTTAAATATAGAAAGCAATACATTACAACGTGTAGAATTTTATATTCCGTCTAAAATATTGTTAAGATATGAAATTTGATGGACAAAATACCGTGGTTGGGGCTGAACTATTTGCATACATATTATGTAATTTTTTTTTCTAAGCCCTAAGATTGGGGCTAAAGCCTGAAGCGAATTGGACAAAAACTAAGTTGGGGTCTATGAATATAGATATTTTTAATGTAACGACAATATTCCCTAAAAATTAAACCCAGAAAATTGGGACGAAAAAAACAGCTTTGGCGCAATAAGGTCTGAGAATATTGGACAAAAAACATAGCCAGAGTTAAGCAACTTACTTCCTACAAACTAACCTTATTCCAGAGAGTTTTGGGGGCTCAAGTCTAGGGACTGTCAAAGTCCGAAGTTGGGGTAAGGCTTGAAGAGATAAGTAAAAAGAGATAAAAATGGTCGGGGCTTTACATTAATTTGTCAAATGCCCCAACTGTATATACTAAAAACAAAGCTAATTTACAGAAAGAAACGCCTTTAAGGCTTAAACCATTGGAGAACAACGGGATGTCAAGTTTCGTGTATGTTTAATACAACAGGAATTGTTTCTTACGGCCTTGGCTGGGCTTAGAAATGTTCGGGTCTACGTTTTCAAAATTTGAAAGGTCCAAGGCAATTGTACATAAAAAACATAGAAATTCTTTAGTCAAGGAGCCAAATTCCAAAAGCGTGAGTTTTCTCTGTGTGCGCTCAGAAAATCATGCAAAAGCAAATGAATATTTGCAATCCCTCTAGACTCTAGAGTGACGTGCAAATTTGTCGACATATTTATTTTAGCATGAATACCTATAAAGCGTATGCAGCGTATACACGAAAACTCATTCACTCTGGCAGAATTGGGCCGCGGCTTATTTCTTAGAGCAGCTTTGTCTTATGTCGTAAAGTGTCAGTTTGAACAAAAAAGTTTCTCTTTGATTTAGATAATTCAGGAAAATGAGATATTAGAGGAGTAATACCGTGTCAAAGCACATATATATGAGCTTTTGCCAGTACGAACACTTAAATATAATTTTTCTGAACTAGCCAATTAAAAACAGTTTTCAAATCTTGTCAAAAATGGGAAGTGCAAAACATACCCACAGCTAATTTAAAAATATAACTACATAATTTAGGTACCTAATCAATTTTTAAATAATATATATATGGCTAAAAATTATTGTGCTACAGCAATTATGAATAATTGTTATTGTACTTTGTATTGAAAACTTTTTGAAGCGCAACAGGAGCGGATATAAAGGCACACAAAAAACGGATATCATTAAAGGAAAAGGAAAAAAAATACTTGATCCTTAAAGGTTAGACCGCACTCGCCGGAACTGCACTGCATCGGAACTACACTTCACACGAATTTGTATGAAGTTCAGTTGCCGCTTAGTGCGATATAGCTCCTTAAATTTCATAAAAAATAATGTTTTGCCGCGCTGTCGTGAAGTTTAGTTCGACTGAAGTTGAGTACGGACTTGCATTAAACCTAAACCGATCTCTATTATTTGTTATAAATTATAAAATTTATCTGGGGACAAGCAAATTTTATTACTTAAGGTCTCAAAATGGATCTCCAAACTGCAAGCCCCCCCCCCCCCCCACAGCCAAATCCTAGATCCGCTACTGGTTATAGCGTATAGAGCTGAATACTAATACTATCACACAAATGGTACCTAATAAAAATATTACTCATGCGCATTGTAAAGTGTCCAAAAAAACATTTACAGAGCTATTGTAAAACCACCACTGATTTTGTAGGGTGTTACAAACTTATATAAATTCAAAAAAGTTAATTCAACAAAAAACAAATAAAAAAATAACAATGAGTCGAAAATAAATAAAGCCGTGTTTTTTGAGAGAGTGACTAGCAACTCAGTAAAAGTTTTACACGGAAAACACAAACAAAATTCTCTATAATAATTTGTTTTGTTATTGATTTGCGTATAAACATTTTGCTGAGTTGCTATTCACTCTCTCAAAAAACACGACTTAAATTAATTTCCCTATAAAAGGGTTTTAGAGAAAGAAGTTGTATGAATTATAATTATTTATTATTTTTTTCTATACCCTAAGAAAGCTTTAAAACTTATCGAAAAATAACTAAAGCTGAATCACAAAAAAAAACTTGCTCGTTAAGTTCAAAGTGCATCTCACTCTCACTCTTTCTTTTATTTTCTAAAACACCCTATTTTATATAAAGCGCTGAAAGCAAATCTGTCACCTTGTAGCTACTAGCTCTGAAACAACGCTATTACAGCTCTGAAGCGCTATTACGGCTCTATGGAAAAGAAACCTTTACCCTTATAAAAATATGGCGATGAAAAGAAAAATGATTCGAATAACCAATTTTTTTCTCAATTTTGAAAAAGAAAAGGTCTCCTTTTTCGATTAAAAAACACAACACATTTATTAATTTTTAAACAAAATATTTTATTAATAATTGCCAATAGTTCTCAAGATTTTTTTTGTTTTGTTCAGATTAAAATTTTTCAAAATTTCAGCGTAATATTTATAATTCCGGAAGCGCGTTGTAATTTCACGAAGTACCTTTAATACATTTGTGATAAAACAAAACGCGCACTTAAAATTCACAATTATTTTACCGAAAAATATAATAATTCTCTTATTCTGTTCGAATATAAAAAATAACTAATCTTGTTGACATTACGCACTTAATGAAGTTTTACAATACTTATAAATACTTCAAATAAAATAATCCATCACACAAACATAAAATATGTTCTGCAACTATTATATACTATTCTTCGTTTGTATTATGCACACTTATACCAACAAAAAGCTGTCAAAGGTGCTCCTTAGTGGATACAAAATGCATAACTAAAGAGCTTGAAATCTACTAAGTCCCTGATAACGAGCTGATTACGAATAGAAATTTGCTTTAAATGTCAAAGAATTCCCTGTATGAGAGCTCTAAAATTACTCTAAATGCGCATCTAGAGCTAATTCTCGAAGTGACGAGCTTTAAGACTTGCTCTGGAAGTGCTGTTAGAGCATTTGAACAGCTAAATTTGTTTCTTGGGTTGTGCCCAATTTTTTAAAAATTTCGAAGTTTTCTAAATTTGTATGTTTAAAACACCCGCTGTGCTGATTTGCAGGTATTTTCTAAAACTTTGCAAATTTTGCCAAACAACGATTTTTTATTTTGTTGAATAATCCATTAAAGGATTTATGAAATTTCCCTTACAATGGATTATTTTTCTTAGAACCCGAAACATCTTTTAATATTATTTCTGATAAGTGAGATACGACTGTATTATTGAGGTAGAAAACACAAGTAGTGCTGTTTTGTGCCCAAATTTTGAAAAATATTGTAGTTTTCTAAATTTGTATGTTTAAATCACCAGCTGTGCTGATCTGCAGACATTTTCTAAAAATTTGCAAATTTAGCTATACAATTTTTTTTATTTTTAAGTTTTTCAAAAGTCCATTTAAGGATTCACAAAATTTTGTTTACAAAGGAATAATTTTCTTATAACCCGAAATATCTTGTAATATTATTTCGGTTAAGTAAGATACGACCGTACTATTGAGTAAGAAAGCACAGTGCTGTTTTGTGCCCAAATTTTGAAAATGTTGAAGTTTTCTAAATTTGTATGTTTAAAACACAACCTGTGCTGATTTGCTGGCATTTTCTAAAAATCAGCAAATTTTGCCAAACAATAATTTTTTACTTTTAATTTCTTTAAAAAAAACAATTAAGGATTCATGAAATTTTCCTTAAAAAGGAATATTTTTCTTATAACCTGAAATATCATTAATATTACTGCGAATAAGTGAGATACGACTGTTTTATTGAAGTAGAACGAATCATTTTGACTTCGTTTTTTATAAAATAAGAATGCAATTTCCATTTTGATTATTCTTAAAAAAAAAAACACAAGTTGCACTGTTTTTTGCTCAACTTTTGAAAAGTTCTAACATTTACAAATTTTGGGAACGAACGGTTTCCCTATTTTCAATTACGCTACGACATAAATTCTGGTAATTTGTGCCCTTCTATGAGAATTCCAACATTTGCAAATTTGGCCAAGGAAAAATTTCTTATTTTGATTATCCTTAAAACTGGAGTTGCGCCTTTTTATGTCCAGCTTATAAAAATTCAAAAATTTCCAAATTTAGCAAACGAAATAATTTTTAATAACGAAGCTGAAGAAATTCATAAAATAAATATCCAATTTTTTTTCATTATCCTTAAAACACAATCTGTCCTGTGCCCAAAATTTAAAAATTTGCAAGTTTTGCGAAACAACGATTTCCTTATTTATCCTTAAGACACAAATTCTGGTAATTTATGCCCTACTATAAAAATTCCAACATTTCCTGTTATAACTTTGCTAATTCTTATGTTTTTTATGTTCAGCTTCAAATCCTTGTCGGTGTTATTCGAATTAAAATAACAAAGAGAAAAAAATATTTTTATCTGTCTCTGAATTCTGAAAACAGTCCCAAATATTATCTCTCTTTCAGTTTAAGGAACACTGCTGTTTACTATTAGGTATAACAGTATACAAATCAGAATGGTGTCTTGCTTTTTATGTGGTATTAAGCTTACAAATTTAAAGTTCCTTATGCAACATTTTTCTTTTGTACATAATGACCACAAATTTGTGCAATATACTTGTATTGAGGACGATTGTAGGCGATCTTTTCAAATTTTTAGTTCATTTAAGAGACATTTTGATAAACATCATAGCTCAAGGAATATATCTGGAGAACATAATCAAGATATACTTGTTTCTTCTCCCTTGTCAAATATTGATCATACTGCAGACAAGAGTTCACCCAAAAAAGCAGTAAAAAATACGACGCCAACTGTTGATAAAGCTATGTCAATTTTTATAGCTTCTTTGTATGGAAATACACTTTGGCCTAGAAATATTGTACAAAAAGTAGTTGGTTGCTTTGACGATTTTCTGAATTCTTTAAAGTCTCAAGTTGAGACTTGTGTCGAAAGAGTTAGCTTGGAGCACTCACTACCTGCTGACGTTTCAAGGTCTTTATCAGAATCTATCGCACCTCATATCGTTTCGCCTTTAGATTTGTTCAGAACTGAGCGCAAAAGAATAAGTTATTTTACTATAAAACAGTCTTATATTTAACCTGAAAATATAGTTATAAAACAGCGAATGGAAAAGGTTAAAACGCGAGGCATAACACGTATGCAACCAGTCACTTGTCAAGAGCATTTCATACCTTTAAGACAAGTTTTGAAACAATTTTTTTCACTTGAATCCATACTGTCCGAAACCTTTCAATATATGGTTAGCCTAAAAAGTAAAAATGTAGTTGAAAACTTTATTCAGGGCTCTTATTGGAAAATGAGGATGACACATCATTCTGACAAATTAGTTTTGCCATTGTTTATGTATTTTGATGACTATGAAGTAGGGAATGTTCTTGGAAGTCATGCTGGTATTCATAAGCTAGGAGCAGTTTATGTCTCAATCGCCTGTTTACCTCCTTGGCGCTCTTCAGTCCTGTCAAATATATTTTTAGTTCTTCTTTTTCATTCCTCGGATAGAACAGAATTCGGTAACAACGATATATTCTAACCTATAATCGATGAATTCAATTTTCTTTCTAATGAAGGCATACAAATAAATATTCCAGATTTCAATGGAGAGATATATTTCGAGTTGGCTTTAATCCTTGGTGACAACTTAGGTATACATTCTATGATAGGGTTTTCTGAGAGTTTTTCAGCTAATTTTTCGCGAAGAGTATGTAAGGTCTCCAAGAAAATTTTAAAAGAACAGTTGTATGAGGATACAACACTTCTTCGACAAATGTCAACTTATGATGCAGATCTAGCACTTAGCAATTTATCCTTAACAGGCATCAAAGAAAAATGTATCTATCTTCAGATACAAAATTTTGACTTATTTCAGCAGGTATAGGTGCTGATATCATGCACGACGTCCTTGAAGGTGTTGCTAAATATATTTTAAGTTTCATCCTCTTACAGTATACAGAAACTAGGAAATATTTCTCCCTAACACTTTTGATTTTGTCCCAAGGGAAAATAAAATTTGGAAATTGTTTATAACATTAAGAAAAGTATTAGATATCCTTTTCAGCGTAAGCATTTCAGATGGGATAGAATCTTTATTGCAGGTATTAGTAGCGGAACTTAACGAACTATATATTGAGTTAACCAAAGAACCTCTCAAGCCAAAATTTCACAATCTTATTCATTATCACAATGCTCTTACTAAATACGGTCCACTCTCTTCATTTTGGTCAATGCGATTTGAGGCTAAGCATAGGCAATCTAAAATGTCTGCCAGAGCATCATGTAACCATATGAATATAACACTTACATTAGCAAAGAAACATCAGCTTCAGTAAAATGAAATATTTACAAAAGGGAAACTACCTAATATAATTTCCGTTGGCCCTAAAAGGGATATTTTACCCTCAGAAAAAGATTTTATTTGTTCCAAATTATGATTAGACATTGGAAAGACTTTAACTAAAGTGAACTGGGCGATGATGTCTTCAGTTCGTTATGAAAATGGATCGATTTTAGTAACAAATATAGGCATAGATAGTTATGTTTACGAGCTTTGCACTCTGAAAAAAATATTCTTATACGACTTTAATCAACTGATCTTTACTTGCACTCTATTAAAAACTTTAGGCTTTGATGACCACTACTTTGCTTTCGAAGTAGAAAATCCACAAAAAGAGCAGGAAGTCACAATGTTTTTTGAGGCATTTCCGAATACTATTCCTAATACAAAAACTATCCAATCAAACGGAAGAAAATTCATAGTTTTTTTTTATCGATTCTCGTCAATTTTTATGATCCGAATTGAAATGACAAACCTAAATGTTTTTCTTTATATCCTTGAGCTATAGAATAGAATTCTGACTGACTTCTTTTAAGTTAGTTTTCCAAAGAATTTGATAGTCCCGTATAACTTTTATTAAGGTTTACAGAGACTCTTCTGTTAAGATAGTCATAATGATTTTGTTTCATTTCCTATTCCTATTTGTAATGCAAAAGCTATCATATCAAAAGGAAGACAATTCATAGTTTAAGAAGCTTTTTGTGGCTCTGTCGATTCTTTTCAATTTTTGTGATCCAAAATGAAATGACAAACCGATATCCTTCAGTTATAGAATAGAATTCTGACTGACTTCTGTCAAGTTAGTTTTCCAAAGAATTTGATAGTCCCAAATAGCTTTTATTTAGGCTTACAGGGACACTACGGTTTAGAAAGTCGTAATGTTTTTGTTTCATTTCATATTTCTATTTCTAATGCAAAAGCTACCATATCAAAAAGAAGCCAATTCATAAAAAAGAAGCTTTTTGTGGCACTGTCAATTCTTTTCAATGTTTGTGATCCGAATTGAAATGACAAACCGAAACGATTTTCTTTATATACTTGAGCTATAGAATAGAATTCTGACTGATTTCTTTTAAGTTAGATAGTCCCGTTAAGATAGTCATAATGATTTTGTTTCATTTCATATTCCTATTTCTAATGCAAAAGCTATCATATCAAAAAGAAGACAATTCATAGTTTAAGAAGCTTTTTGTGGCTCTGTCGATTTTTTTAATATTTGTGATCCGAATTGAAATGACAAAACGAAACTCTTTTTCTATATATCCTTGAGATATTTAATAGAACTCCGTCATAATTTGGGTTTAAAGAGAGACAGAACTGTAACGAAGCCAATATCCTATCAAACAGAAGACAATGTACGTTTATTTTAAGAAGCCCTTTGTGAAGCATTTGATTTTAATGAAAGAAAAAATAAATACATATTTAAAGTACCACTAATGGTCTTTTTATTTAATTTTATAATGTAATTTGTATACAGAGTTTACATAATAAGACATTAATTAAATAGTCTTTAATTGCACTTTCTTAAAAATATAATTTAATGAAGCTGTTTAAATTCATAATTTTTGTTTATAAAAGGCTTTATTTTACTAGCCAATAATGTTGATATGGAAAGCTACTTATTGTTAGACTTAAATAATAATCTGCAACGAAGTAATAAATATTGTTAGATTAAGAAAAAAACACTTTTTTTCAAAAACAGTTATTTTCAAAAATTATTTTTATTTTGTTTGTATACAATTTGTTGCAATTCTATTTAAATTTCTTTCTTAAGTTAATTTAATTAAATTAATTTTATTTTATTTTCAAACTTAAATCTAAGTACTAATACATAATTGTTATCGATATTTTTTAATAAACATATTTTCATTGTTTTAATAATTGATAATATAAAATGTTTTTTTTGGACTACTGCAACTGAGAGAGAGGCTTCTCTAGCCGTATTCAAGTAGCATATCTACTTAGTTTGAGTAGATAATAAAATTCAATTTGATTAGCCAATCTACTCAGGCTGACTAGCCCACCTTTTTCAGTAGCAATGGTCCATCAACTAAGTTGGAGTAGCTATTCTACTCAGTCTCTTTATATAACTTACTTAGTTATTGCAGCTAATATACACGTTCAGCGTACTAGTATAGTATTGCCTACTCCAACTAAGTAAATGGTCTGAATGAACCGATAACATAAGATACCCTAACTGAGTAGATGGACTACTGCAACTGAGTAAGGTAGGCTAATCCACCGAGTATATTGGCTACTCCAATTGTGAAAGTTTGTTAAGGCATCCAAGTCGATTGGCTACTACAATTGTTTAGATAAGCTACTCCAACCGAGTAAATTGACTACTGCAACATAGTAGATTGGCTAATGCAATCGAGTAGAAAGACTACTCCTATCAAGTAAATTGGCTACTGCAATCGAGTAGAAGGCCTACTCAAACCTAGAAGATTGGCTGCTGCAATAGAGTAGAAAGGCTACTCCAACCAAGAAGAATGACTTCTTCTACAAAGTATGTGAATATGAACGTGAAGATGTGCTACCTTATCCTAGTAGATTAGTCTACTCCAAGCAAGTAGACAAGCTATTTCAACCGAGTAGATGGGCTTACACCAACCTAGTAGACAAGCTACTTCAACCGATCAGATTGGTTTGTTCCAACCTTATAGACCAAGTACTTCAAGCGAGTATATTGGCTTTCTCCAACCTAGTAGACTAGCTACTTCAACCGAATAGATTAGCTTACTCCAACCTAGTGGCCTAGCTACTTCAATCGAGTAGATTGGCTTACTCCAACCTTGTAGATTAGCTACTTTAACCGAGTAGATAAGCTTACCCCAACCTTGTAGACTAGATACTTCAACCGAGTAGATTGGCTTACTTCGGCCTAATAGATTAGCTACTTAAACCGAGTATACTGGCTGACTCTAACCAAGTAGACTAGCTACTTCAACCGAATAGATTGACTTACTCCAACCTAGTAGCCTAGCTACTTCAACCGAGTAGATTGGCTTACTCCAACCTAGTAGACTTGTTACTTCAACCAAGTAAATTGGCCTACTCCAACCTAGCAAACTAGTTACTTTAGCCGAGCAGATTGGCCTAATCCAACCTTGTAGATAAGCTACTTCAACTGAGTAGACGTGATACTCCAATAGAGTAATAACTTACTCTACACGAGTAAAAGGGCTACTCCAATATAGTAGAATGGCTACTTCAAACGAGTAAGTATGTAAATTTGAACGAGTAGTAGGCTACTACTGATCGATACTCGAGTTGGTTTGAGACTCCAGATAAGCAACTCAAACCAAGTAGACTGCTTGATCCTGCCAAGTAAGTAGGTGAATGTAAACAAGCGGATAAGTTTCTATAAATCGATGCTCAAACTCAATGGCCCTAATCAACCGAGTTAATAGGTTACTCCAACCGAGGTATTGGCGTATATCAATTGAGTATGTTTGTAAAATAAGCCGTTAAGTTTAGTTAAAACTGGCGAATGGATTGACTTACATCAATTGAGTAAAATTCTAACTTCAAGCAAGTGGATTAGTTCAACTGCCTAGTAGATTAGTTATTCTGGTTTAGAACTAAATACGTTAACCGAGAATTGTGGCTGCTCCAAATAAATAAGTTGCAAGGGTAACCGAATTAATTCGTTACTATAAGTGATAAAATAAGTTTCTTTTACTCACTTAATCGGTTACTCCGATACGATGAATTAGGTTAATACAAATTTAGTACACGTTAACCGAATAAACGTGTAGATTTAAATAATTTTATTCAACCTTGTTGGCTCGGCTGATACAACACCCCGAGTTTGAAGGTTGAAATCTGACCAGGTTAGTTAGTTAAATTTACATGAGTTTTACGTAGTTTTTAACCGATCATTTTTCTGCGTGCAGAGCCCATTTTAACTTGAAATTTAATATAAAATATATTTAATATAAAATTGGCGATGGTAACTTTTGCCAAGCAATTTTTGGTATGGCCTCAATCAAGTGACGCAGCATTTTATATCCATTTTTTGCAGTCCATTCACATAATTTAAGAAATGTCTATGAATTTTCCGAGTTAAATCTTTAACTTTATACTTTTCTATTGCAAAATATATATACGTACTCACACTTATCAAAAATTTCCAGGAAAATTATTGCTTACCTACAGGTATTTATCGAGAAAAAACTTTTATGGAAATAGTGGCCTCAAACAAGTGACAGGGAGTGTATTTATCCTCAATATCGTACTGATGACACACTCCTATCTTCAGTAATTCTGGGAATATATGGTTTGCTTTCTAGGTCTACGCTTTTTCATGTTGCCGTAGTAAACACCTTCTCACTTAGCTCAATCACACAAGTTCGTTTTTGGCAAAGGTTATTTTGCCAAGCTTATTTTGCTACCATAATGAAAATCCATATAATCCTCGTTGATTCGGATAGTTTAGAATGTTTTGAACTTGATACCGATAAGTGTAATCAATTCCTATTATCAAGGATCGTGGGTGGGTAGTCGATAGACAGCAACATCTGCCGAGTTACTTGCTCCTGTAGGCAGAATTGTATGTTCGTCTTGCATTTATTTTAATTATAGTGTAGACCTTGTATATGAAAACTATAGTACTATCATGGACAACATTTTTTTGTGCAACCATGCTTCGTTGGTGGCACCACTTTAGCTCGGCGGAGACTTCCATTTTTGGGAGACAATTGTCGGCGCAGACTTCAATTTTTGGGAGACTTCCATTTATCAGAGAATCGAAACTAGGTAGTTAGAGCAAGAGGAGTGTATTTTTTCGATTCTGGTAAGAATCAAATGGAGTAAGCGAGACTACCAATCGAAGGTTTTTTTAAACGTCAATGATGAATGATGAAAGGGTGAAGAGAATGGCACAAAAATGTTCGTATCCTCTTTGATTGAATGTGCAATGCAAGGTTATTTTTTTTTGCTTAATTTACTGATTATGCTATATGCGAGAAGTGGACAAAAATACATGTAAGTTAGCTTTTTGCGTCGTCGTTGCCATCAACTTTGAAGCAAGGAATATAGTTTTTTTTTGCAGGAAAGAATAATGCGTGGAGGTAGGTATACATTCTTATATTATCAAGGGTAGGTTGATTTTAATGCGGGAAAGAAAAATATGTCCATGTTGTGTAAGTATATTTGTAGGTATAAATGCAATCTTATGTTATTGAGGGTACCCAGCGGGAAATATCGACCCCAATGAATTTTATAGCTGAATTCTTCAATCAATTCTCTAGCCAAATAATAAAAGGAAACGTCATGCAATGATTTAGTGAGTTAAGAGTCATGCGAGGTTTCCTCAGTTCATAGATTTGAACCCACTTTTTGCTTTGTGTGTAGAAAACAACAAGACAACAGCAATCAATCCCCCAGTGGGAAATATCGTCCCCAATGAATTTTATAGCTGAATTCTTCAATCAATTCACTAGCCAAATAATAAAAGGAAACGACATGCAATGATTTAGTGAGTGAAGAATCATGCGAGGTTTCCTCAGTTCATAGATTTGAACCCACTATCTGCTTTGTGTTTAGAAAACAACCCTTTCTTTCGTTGAATTAAAAATTGCTTTTGATAGGGAAAATTATGCGATGAAAAAACTGTTGAAAAGTCATGTACAAGTTCATCAGTTCATCGTATATGTCCACTCATATGCAGTGTGCACGCCATTGTGTGTTTTGATAGAAGTTGATTTTTTTTTGTGTTCTCTGTGTTGACATTGTCTAGTGACAGTAAATATTATAAGAAGACTTGTGAATTTCCATTAAAATTAGGCAATCTCATATTGTCTGAAGGCACTTCGGGTTGTTGGTTAGTCACCACTTTGCAGTAGTGAAGTGGTGATTAACCAACAACCACTCACCTAGTGATTTCACATTAATGTAAAGTATTAATTCTATATTTTAATTAACCAATCACAAATTCACAACACAACAAAATTAATGAATTCACTATTTATTTAATTTTCTTCACATTTTTCATATTGAATTAACTAATTGCTGAATAAACAACTACCACTTATCTTGTGAATTGACAGTTGAATTTTCATTACCTTTTTCATCGAAAGTATTGAACTAATGAATAAACCACATACATTTATGTAGTGAATTCACAGATTATGCAACCACCATGTTTTTCATCACCTAGTTTGGTGAATAAACAACTTCCAACGAAGTAGTGATTTCGTTGGGGAATTTTCACCAGATTTTCAGCATGTGCTTCCCGCCTAAGACATGTCCATGTAAATTTCATCAAAGGAATCAGCTGAAAAGTGGACGGTGCAGCTGCCATTCCTCAAGAAAAAAGCTGATTTTGTCAGCAATGAATTTTTGAATTTTTCCCGCTGGGACACTAGAGTCTGTCAATGTCGTGGTTGAATTTCAGCCAGTATTATTTATTTATTTTAAATCAACCAATTGCAAAACGTGCGAAGAGGTAGGTACCTACCTACTTACCTATTTTAATTTTTATTTCCGATTTTTTGACTCCAGGTAGTTTACAAAATAAATGTTTTAATGTAGACAGGTAGGTACATACCTGTAGATACCTACATACCTACCAATAACTTTTTTCGTTAAGATTTTTTTCCTTTTTGAAATTTAAGTGAAAAATAAATTTGAAAAACTTAAATATGAATTTTTGCGTACCTAACACAATAATAATAATTATAAATTGTTCCTATTTTCGTGACCTTTTTTTTATAAATTTCTAAAAGGAATACAATTTTAGAAATTTATAATAATTTTAATTAGTTAGTGTTTTTTTAATGTTTAAAGCTTAAAACTTCTCCCTCCGTTTGTGGGGGAGGGGAAATTTAAAATTATTAAAAATCAACGATATTACTTACAATATTATGCGATAGCTTTTTTCAGACTATTTTTTTCAATTTGTTTTCAAAATAAAAAAGTTCAATGAATAGTTTTTGAAACAAAATTTTTCAAAGTCAAAATTTAGAAAAACAAAATTTATTTGCATTTTTTACTTCAGAATTTTACGTAATATTCTTTTTTCTAAAAACGATTGCTGTAATTAGTTTTTAGTCAAACGCTAAGAACCAGGAGCTGGTATATAGTTTAGTTTAAGAGAAAATCGAAACTTATGAAAGTACTTTTTTCTTCCAAAATTATTTTTTTGAGTAGGTATTTAGTACGTGTATATAGGGTGATTTGCATAAGGTGTCATAAAAGGCTAGAGCGTGTAGGTTTGACTTAGACAAGACAAAATTCGTATTTTCCTCCGTTTAGGCGGGAGGGCAATTTCCAAAAAAATCACTTAAAACAGAAAAAAAATATTAAAAAATAACAGTAATACTTACAGAGTGACGCTATAGAATATTGAAAAGCCAAAAGTCTATTCTTTAATATAATTTTTAAATAAAGTTGTTCGAGTGAATAGTTTTTGAAAAATAAATAATTTTCAGAGTCAAAATTTTGATTTCAAAACTTAATGCGCTCTTGTCAATTTTTAGTCAAACGCTGGAAACCGTATGGATCTAGGACTTTTACTTTTCAAGATATGAAAAAATTAATGAAGCAACTTTCACATTAAACTAAAAAGAATGCGGCTAAATGATCATTTTAGCATCCAGTTGATTATCGTCAAGTTTAAGTTGTGAAAATTGGCAGAAAAACAGTTATAATATTAACTATAATTTAGCCCAAATACAGCTAATCCAGGCTAGTCCAGGCGTATTAGCACTAAAAATTGTATAATCATCTAAATATTTTATATGTACATATGTATTTAAATGCTGATAATATATAACCTTTCTATAGACATCTAAATTTTTAAATTCGGATAAGTACTTTTCGATTTATAACCAATTTTATGCCGACAAATTGACAATTGACAAAATTCTGGATTTAATCTTTTTTATTAGATATTCAAAATTTATAATTTTTAAATTTGAAAATATTTGATGGGCGTGTTGACAATATAAAAATAGAATTGCTTGAAAAAGCATGATCCACTTTGTATTTTTTTTTTGGTAAATAAATCCATAAAACTAACTTTAGAGTGGCTTTTGTTAAATATAAAAAAAAAAAAACTTTAGAGTGGCTTTTGTTGAAATAATCACTTAAACTTATAAGCAATATTTTAGAAGAGGATTTAGAGCAATTAGGGTGTTGGTTTTGTTTTTCAAAATGTATCCATTTTTTATTAAAAAAAATAAATAAATCGGGTGGCACAACGGCTCATGAAGAACCAGGGCCTAGTGACTAACAACTCGCAACCATTCCTGTGTGCGCCTATCGACAGGAATGAAAGGGACCTACAATTTTATGCCGAATCCGAACGGCTAGACGAGAAGAACTTATTCGTGGTAAATGATACACTTGGAGGATTTGTCAATTCCTCGCAAGAGGCAGTAGCCCTGAAAAAAAACTTTTTAGTTTTTAGGTGGACGAGGCTGGGAAGCGAACGCTACTACAATTTTTTATTAACGTTTGCATTTAAAGTACCAAAAATCGAATTGATTTTTCACTAAATCCCATTTTTAGTATGAATTTTTTAAGATTATGCAAACATTTTAACACAGAAATTTAGATTATAAATTTCTATCTTTAATCCATGTATCATTTGTTATGAACTATTTAGTATTACTCAAGTTTGAAGCCTCTAAACTTGGTTAAATAGAGCTTAAATTGCTCCTACTATTTTTCCAGTTAGATTTACAAATACAAAATTACTCACATATTTGTAGAAGAAGGTTACACCTATAAATGTGCATCATTATTTTTCGAAAATATATAAATTTTTCATTAACTTTTGAATTTAAAGTACGAAAAATAGAGTTGATTATTCATTAAAACACATTTTTAGTACAAATATTTTGCAATAATTTTTACACAAAAATTTAAGTTATAAATTTCTACCTAAATTTCATGTATCATTTATTATGAACTATTAAGTATTACTCAATTTTTAAGCCTCTAAAGTTGTCTAAATGTAGATTTTTTGTAATTTATGATTTGTATATGGTTATGATTTTTTATATTAAAAAAATTAAAAAAAAAAGATTTGAGATAAGATGCTTTGCACTGGTTGACGATTGTTGACAATGAACAAAGCAAAGCATTTCTATGGAATTTATATGAATTTTAAATAATCAATTGTGACACTAATACAATAACACTGTTTATTGAAAAGATATTAATAAAAAACCAAAAAAATTTCAAAATTTTTACCCTTTCTTAAATAAATATATCAAATGATAAGTTAGAAAGATAACATTTTTACCATTTAATTGCTATCAAATATATCTATAAGATATTCAAATTTTAGATTTTTCCAACTACCCGTTTAAAATCAAATAGATTGAAAAATTGACCAAAATAATTTACCCTTTTTCAAAAATCATTTTGGGTATGAAAAAAAAAATCCTGTCAAAAATTGCTTAAACATGGATAATTTTTTTGTTCATCCCCTATAAAAATATGTAAAAATAAAAAAAAAAATAAAAAATGTACCCCCATATAACTACTAAGTACTTTTCGAAACGACTATTTATCAATTTTCAGTTTTAAAACCGGGTTTATCTCGGTTTGTAGATTTTTAATAAAAAAAAGTTGTGCATATTTTTTGCCTAATTTTTCAATATCTTTCAAATAAAAAAATCAAGTTTCTACGACGTCGCGTTTAGAAGTTAGTTTTTTGACTTTGATTCAGTTTTACCCTATTTTACCCTATTAAATGTGCGAATTTCAAAAATTCCGTTCTTAGTGCAACCCTGAATAAAATTTTCTATTATATAAATTTTAGTATATAGATATCTACCTATTTTTAATACTTCTAGTTTAAGCTGTTGCAATTTGTATTCTTTCATTTATATCTATAATATAAATAAATTAACATTCACATAAAAATAAAAATAAGGTTCGTACCTTCTTACATGTACCTAGTACCTACCTAGATATTAATACAAATTATCTACAAACATACCTACCTTTCTAGGTTAAAATAAAAAAGCGAGATACCTACCATGAGCCATTCTCATCAAAAAACATCATCGCCATGAAACTCATGAATTATTGCATCACTGATATTTTCGCCAACAGACCTACATACATAAATATCTAGAAAGCAAAAAGAAAAACAATCTACCTATGCCTTGACCTTCATGCCGCCGCCACCGGCCGACGCGACGTCACGATTGTCTTCTTGCATTGCACACAAGTTGTAAAAAAAAACCACCCCTTCCTCTTTAAGCGCACAAGACCCAACCCAACAAACCCAGGAGAATTCAGAATTCCCAAATTTGTTTCACACTTTTTAATTCTCTGCACCTTTGCATAGCAAAGTAATCGACAACAAAATGTAAACCTAACAGAAAAACATTCATTCTACCTATTTCACTATACTATTATAAATAATAGTATTCCTTTCTTATTCTTACTAAAAATTCTCCACAAAACTCAATTCTCTCCACTGTGAAATTCGATGAGATTCTTTCACAATCGATCTGAAGATGGCAGTCCATTCGACATTCACCATGATAGTACTATAGTTTATATATACAAAGGTGTAGTGTGTATAGAGTGTTTTGCACGATTATTTGATAACGTTGTTATTAGGCGTGTACCATCAACTGAGCGCTCCGAGCGCTCAAGGATTTTTTAAGTGAGACAAAAAATCTCAACTGAGAACTGAGATTTTTTGCGGAGATTTCTGATCCAAAAATTTCTTGGATTCATTAATCAATTTTTTTTTTTTTCAGTCGAAACAGCTGTTTGTTTGACAACCAAGTTATAATTTTTTGAGGTTGTGCAAATAAGAATGTGGTAAATAAATACAAAATAAATACGAAATGTTGATGAAAACTAAAACAAATTGAATAAGCTATAATCATTTTCATCAATATCAATCATTTTTTTTCTTTAACAATTAAATATTTAAATAAAAGTTGAAATTTTATTTCTAAACTTTTATGAGAATAATAACACATATTTTTTTTTTTTTTTGAAAGAGAGCGGAGAATGCTCATTTAGCGCTCAGTTTGTGGTACACGCCTATTGTGTACACACATCGCAAAAACAACAAAAAATCAAGAGTACAGTGGGTATAATTTTAATATTTAAAATATATTTTCAGATTTTAGTAGAATTTTTGTTGACATTTGTCACAGTTTGGGTATGCCTGATAGAGATAGAACCTCTCTCTTTTTCGGACATCGAAAAGTACTTATTAGTGGTTGGTGTATAGCACAAATAATTTTCTTTCTTTTCTTTCTTTAATTTTAAGAAGCTCATAAAGTTAAGAGCTGTTTACGAGCGCTTGGTGAATACCAGCCTAGAGTGAAGTTCTAATTTTCTGTTTTTTCCATATATCCGAAACTATACGAAAAAGGTAATCTATACTAATTGAAGGGAAATTTAATAAGCAAGAGTTCATTTCGTACGGCTCCAAAAAATGATAACGTTTGTTTTTTTTTAAATAAACTTTACAAATAAAAGTTATGTTCATAATTTGTTTTTTTTTTAACAGCAACTCAGTTTCCTTGTGTGAAAGCAGCCTAACTCAAATTATGCGTCTTACTCACATAGTTTATATAGCGCATCTCCTCTTGCATTTCCGCCTTTTTTCTCATAAGAAACGTGCTTAAATTCAAGAAGAGATCCTGAAGTTATTATTTAAAATTAGAAAAAATTTAATTATAATCGAAACATATAACATACATAGGTACTTAAAAATTCACTGAAAAACGAAAAGAAACTTATGTAAGTAAAATAATATGAAATGTATTAGAATCCTTTGTAAATTGAACTTTTTGGAATTTGTAACTCATTACGACCAAAAGAACGTGGTTTGAGTTAACAAAAAAGTTTCTGCCGCCGCCAGACTGCGACAACAATTTAAAAAATCATTAATTTGTGTGATATGTCTTTAAGCGAGAATATTCAACATCCACCCCAACCAGAGGAATTTAATTGTTGTTCTTGTACAGTCCAGACTCCACGAAGAACATGGTCCAATGCGATCTGTGTAAAGGTTGGAACCACTATGCACGTGCTAGGATAGTTTCATCACAGAAGAAGAGTTCATCTATAAAATATGTTGCGCAGGTAAGAATATTTCCCATCCTTAATTTTTAAAAGTGTAATCTACCTACTGCTAAGCCAATCCCAATACTACCACAGAAAATACTACTGATATCACCAGTGCTGCAAACTCTTTCATAACCCCAATAGCTGGTACCGTCATAAACTACACTCAACCTTACTTCTTTCAAGGATTTATTCAACCATCTATTGCAGGAGCCTTAATGAAGTTAACTACTGCACATCTGAACGCAGCAACAGTTAATGAACCTAAAACCGCAAACGTCGTGTCCACTTCAACACACACGTCCGTCGTTAAGAGATTCACATTCAGCTAATCCTCTTTCTTTTAAAACTGGGGCAACTGTCCGAGGAAGACATCAGAAAGGTTCAAACGAGTTCGAACTCTCAAAAGCTCAATCTGCAAAGTACCTCCAAATCGAGTTACAGAGGTTAGACGAGGAAAGAGCGCTCAAGGAGAAGCGTATCAACGAAGTACGAGAAATGAAACAAAAAGAAGATAGGGCGCACCAGCTTTTGTCACAAATAGCTGAGGCATCATCAGATGAAGAAGGTCAACAACTGGTTAGCTAAGAACACAACTCAAATCCATCTTCAATCAGATTCGAAGATTACTAACGAGCATAATCCATCATACCCTATATACCTAAGAACGCCAGTAGTTCTCCTAATCCACAGACTACTGCGCAGCAACATCCGTTAAAACAGCAACAACACCAAAGGTCAACGGTAAACGCTCCACATTCATTTCAACAACCAATTCCGGATACAAACATTCCCCATCAACCTTTAACTTATGAACCACTCCAATTGCAAAAAAATCTACCTCGTCAAGAAATCGAAAATATAACTATCTAGAAGCCACATTGCAGCTCGACATGTAATGTCCCGTGACCTTCAGAGCTTCGCGGGCAATCCAGAAGAATGGCCAATTTTCATATCGAATTATGAGCGCTCCACAAAATGGTGTGGGTTAGTGATGAAGAAAATATGATGCGGCTACAGAAGACACTGAAAGGCACAGATAAGCAATACCTAGATAGGAATCTTTCGTTCGTATCACCCCCCAAAACCCATTTGTTTACATTGTTGTTTTTGTAATTTCATTTCGTGTCGATGAATAGATGTGAACTGCAACAACAATTTAACGCGGTGAATTTGATTTGTTTGACAGTTCATTTTTTTTTTCATAAATGTGCTGTGCGAAGATTTTTATTCCGGTGTTTGTGATTTTCATTAAAAAATACATTAATAAAAAAAAAAAATAATTGTTTCACCAAGCACAATGCCCGCATGGCAAGCGGAACTTGAACGAGTCCTTGAATTTCAATGAAAAATCTTTTGGTGCTTCCATGTTTCTTTCTTACAATTCGCCAAAAAGCTACTTGGGCAGACGATGCGCGATGAGAACTTTTTGTAGAACTCTGTAGCCTCCGAAGGGGCCCTGTTTGAGCAGAGTATAGCAAAGGGCAAAAGACCTAATTATGTTTATGAAATTTTAAAAACATAATTTCAATATTTTTCAGCTCTACAGCACAATAATTATAAAAAAAATCTCGCCAACCAATAATAAGGTTCGAGAAATCAACAAAAATTAAATTCACCATGGCAAATTTGACAGCTACTATATTCTTAGTTTTAGGGTACAGACACACTTAATATATGAAATTTTTTTAATTTATTCGTAAGGGGTTGGATTGCACCATGGTCAAATTCCGACGTAAATTTTTAGAAATTAATTTAAGGTCCCCCAAACCGATGCGTGGACAACATTTTTGTCAGTCATCGGGTTCATATGGAAAATCGCACCGCTTTCATTGTGGGTACCTACTCTCAATTATTTTCATGTAACTTAATTTTAAATAGTGAATGTTTTGTTGTCGTGAGTGTTTCGCTCCGATTTAAGGCTCACCCAAACCAATGCGAAACATTCGTTGCGGCGAAGCAACATTCGTCAGTCAAAATTAATTCATATGTTTCTCCGCCGCGTTGGTGTGGGCACTCTCATTTATCACCATGTAAATAAATTTTGACATGCGAATGTTTCTTCGCCGCAACGAATGTTTCGCATTGGTTTGGAAGAGCCTTTAACGTTGATCTGAAAGATGCGAAACATTTGGAATACCAACAAAACCTTCATCTGCCAGAATTAATTTGTATGGGGATAAAAGAAAGCACCCACAATGGTGTGAATCTCATCTGTTCTTAATTGCAAAAACTGCAATAAAGTCAATTCTGATTGAGGAAAAAACACAATAGGCGTGTTTTATCACAAAAGCCATCCATAGTACAGTACGATTTTACAGGCATTACAAATACAACATCGCTAGTAGCTCTACAGCCAATAAGAAGTTATACTACGTTTTCTGCCAAAACAATTTTTGTATGTTTTCTTGCAAGAAGGTTTCTTTAGCGAACATTTTAAATTCTCACTTTTGTACTTTTTTGCAAAAGTAGGTAGGTATATATAGTTAAACCTTAATGTAACTTTCATTTCAACAAAAAAATCAAATATGTGATAGAAAAATTTGAATTGTTTAGAAAAAAAGATCAAAAATCAAATCTTTCATATAGAAAATTTACACCGGCTACACGATTTTTTTTGCGACTTCCTTACAAGAAAAAAAATTAATCTGCAATCGTCGAAAGGAAATCGGCATACAAGAACCTAGCACATTTAAACAAACCCTTGGATTCTTAAATTATCCGCCATTTTGTTCACGAACCGAGGTGAAACTCGGATTTTTTTTTCACGTACACTAGTGCAAAAATCCGATTTTCACCACGGTTGTCTGCACGTACACTAGTGCAAAAATCCGATGTTGACCACGGCCATTTGACGTTTGAGCTTGTAGGCAAACCGAATTGACAGCCGAAGATTCCCATCTAGGTATTGCTTATCTGTGCTGAAAGGGAAGGCACTAGATGCTGTAAAAAGTTTATTGACTCAATCTAACGCTGTTGCTCGTGTCATTTCTAATGCTTTGTATGGCATTATACCATTTAAGGCCCGTCACACTAGCCCACTGTGTATTAATACATGTCAAATTGAAAGTGGGAAAGAATTCCACGCGACTGCCAAATTTGTGCGAAAGAAATGACTTTTTCATATTTTGTTTCCACACTTTCTTGTATTAATACATTACCTTAACCTAAAAAAAAGTGTGATAGAATGTGGGATGGAATTAGAACCATTCCTAAAATTCTTCATGTATTAACACATGTCAAATCTTGTGGGATAAAATGTCCGGTTGTGTAAGCTGGGATTTCATATTTTGTTTCCACACTATTCTACATGATTTGTTTCCCACTTTTTTGACATGTATTAATACACAGCGGAGTAGTGTGGAAGGCCTTTCAAGCCTAGTACCCTTCAAGCAAAATCACGGACTCGAATTTCTCTGTTTGGGAATCCAAAAAAAATGAGTGTCTCACACACATTAACAAATTTTTTGTGTACGCATGTAAAAAGAAGAATGACATAATCGAGTTTTTTTAATGCACGCAGAAAAGGAGAGACAGTATAGTAATTTTGTTTTAATTGCCACCACTTTTTTTTTAGTTCAGTTTTGTAGGTAGCGTAGCGAAGACGATTGCTTTTTTATCTTTTTTTTTCATGTGAAAACTTTAAGAAATTTCCAATTAAAAATACAAGTTAACTGTTTGTTATATGCTGGATTTACATGTATCTCGTCTGCAAATATGAAGAAAAGTAGAGCGGGACAGATGTATGCCAAAACTCCACGCGTGTGAAAGAGAACCATCAAGAAGATGAACATGTTCGCCTTCATATCTGCATTATGGCACTTCCTACAATCTTCATGCACGAAGATCTTCCGCATGTCCGTGTTCCCTCTCTATCCAACAAATGTACATTTTAATTTTCCATCCCCTTTTTTGCAGAAGTCAGACGAAGATACATGTAAATCCACCATTACCATACAAATTTTATCTCCTCAAATGAAGATTTCAAATAAAAATCTACTTGGAAACATTAGTTTGCCAAATCAAACAAACTTTTTTTTTAGAGAATAAAGGCTCTCCCAAACCAATGCGAAACATTCGTTGCGGCGAAGAAACATTCGTCGTTGACAAATAATCCGATGAAAGGGTTTATAGTTATATAGTGTTCCAGGTCTACTACTTTATTAATTCCGGAGCAGAAAAATACTCTGAAAACATTACTCGGAACAGCCAATCGAATTTTTTTGGAGTAAGCGGAGTCAAAATGGAGTAACTCTGAACCTCCAACTGAAAACGACATAAGGTTAGACCGTACACAACTGCAGCGGAACTACACATCACGACGCGGCAAAACATTATTTGTATAAAATTATATGAGATATATCACACTAAGCGGCAACTGAACTTCATAAAATTTCATACAAATTATTATGAATCGCAGCTCCGCTGCAGTGCAGTTCCGCCTAGTGCGGTCTGACCTTTATGGTGGATTTACATGTATCTTCGTCCGACTTCTGCAAAAAAAGGGGATGTAAAATTAAAATTAAGATTTGTTGGATATAGAGAGGGAACACCAAAATGCAGAAGATCTTCGTACATGCAGATTATAGGAAGTGCTATAATGCATATGAAGACGAACATGTTCATCTTTTTGATGGTTCTCTTTCACACGCTCAGAGTTTTGGCATACATTTGTTCGGCTCTATTTTTCTTCATATTTGCAGACGAAGATACATGTAAATCCAGCATTAAACGCCATTTTCATTTATTAACCGATGGAAATGTAAACAAAAAATATCTATCTCACTTTCACTTCATATCAAAAAAATGAAACACCATTTGAATGTTTTGCCATAATCCTCTTTTTGTGCAGTAGAAACACCAAACAAATTTCATTGCCTAAATCTCAGTTTAGTGGTTGGTGGAAACGTAGTAATAAGGGGCAGATAGGAAAAGAGCAGGAGCACTGATATTTTAATTACTAGGCGTGTTTTTTTGTGCCCCTATGTTAGCTTAAGAAAAAGTGGCACAAAAAACGCTCATAATTGCTTCAGAAAAGAATTTGGCAGCACTGATATAACAATGACATTTTCTGACATTTTGGCTGTCAAATGTTTGTCAACAAAAAAAAAATTAAAATAAATTTCGATAAAATTTTGATTAATTAAAAAAAACGTCTCCTCCCTGGACCAGGTCTTTCTTTTATATGTTTGAAAGTAAAGCCTGATCCACATCTGTGTCGTGTGCTGTATTGTGGAGTCATTCCATATATTTTATGCGCCACACTGCAACACAACACGCGAGACAAATATGGTTCAACGCATATGAAATACATTGTAGCGATAGCGACACAGGACTCCACAACACAACACAGGACACAAATGTGGATCAGGCTTAACATTTATTTTAAATTAATAATTATATTTTAACAAATAAAACAATTTTCGGTTTTTACCTTTTTTTCTGTCATCTTTTTCTCGATCAATCGACCCGTGCTTCAAGATCCATCTACCAAATTAATGAATTTTGTATGAATTTTTGACATTTGTTGAGAATTCATCGGATAAACTTAGAAAATAGTGTATGGAAGTACTGTTTTTATTTTAGATTAATTCTTAAGCAGAGATGTTTATCGCCGCGAACAAAGCATATTTGTTGCTGTATTTTACATGGACATTTTTTGTAAGCTTACATAGAGGGCACCTAAAAACACGGCGTGATTTTTTGTGCCCCCTATGGTAGCTTAAGAAATTGTGGCTCACAAAAAACGCTCATAATTGCTCCAGAAAAGAGTTTGGCAGCACTGATATAATAATGACATTTCTGACATTTTGGCTGTCAAATGTTTGTTAACAAAAAAAAATGTAAACTTAATTTCGTTAAAATTTTGATTAATCAAAAGAAACGTCTCCTCCCTGGACCAGGCCTTTCTTTTAATTGTTGAAAAGTAAAATTTATTTTAAATTAATGGTTATATTTTAACAAATAAAACAATTTCCGGTTTTTACCTTTTTTTCTGTCATCTTTTTCTCGATCATTCGAACCGTGCTTCAAGATCCATCTGTCAAATTAATGAATTTTTGGATGAATTTTTGACATTTGTTGAGAATTCATCGGATAAACTTGAAAATAGTGTATGCCCTTCAAGCAAGCGAGGCCGTTTTGGATCCGAAACCAGTTCATAAACGGACCCAAAACCGGATCCAAAACGATTCCAAATCGGATCACATTAGTATGGAAATTAGAATCACCACGGAGCCATTATGTGAATGTATTGTGAGAGATCCCTTCAAGCAAAATCACGGACCCAAATTTCTCGGTTCACTTGGGACTCCAAAAAAATGAGTGTCTCGCACACGATAACAAATTTTCTGTGTACGCATGTAAAAAGAACGAGAATCGAGAGTATTCTTTTTAAGCACCGAGAAATAGAGAGAGTATAGGCAAAGTATACAATCATTTTGCCTTAATTTCCACCACTTTTTTTTAGTTCAGTTTTGTAGGGAGCATGGCGAAGACGGTTGCTTTTTTATCTCTTTTTTTCTTGTTAAAACTTTGAAAAATTTCCAATCAGAAATGCAAGTTTCTATTTATTAAATGTAAATTTATATTTGTGGAAATATGTCATGGTTATTAGTGCGAAATAGTCTTTAGAAAAACTTTTATGAATGATAAATAAAAAAACTCTTGAAATGAAAAAATTCTGTTTGTTTTATTTTTGTAGGCAATGGAGAAACTAGACTAGATGGGAAGTTTTTTTAATACATTTGGGTTGGGGATGCCTCAATTCATTCATTTTTTTTGGAACCGTTTTAGATTCCATTTGATTTCGGTTCTCTGAGTATGGTGAAATGAAAAACTCTCTCTCTCACAATAGATTCACATAATGGCTTCGTGGTGATTCTAATTTCCATACTAATTTGAGCCGCAAAACGCAGTTTTTCGATCCGTATTTGGATCCGAATGCGAAGTCGTCCATACGTTGTTTGATACGTTTGCGGACCGAAAACGAGGTCGCTTGCTTGAAGGGATAGAGAGTATTCTAATTCACCATAGTCAGAGAAAACGGAGCCTAAATGGAATCCAAAACGGACCAACTAAAATGAATGAATCGAGGCATACCCAAATGCATTGTATTAAAAAAAAACTTCCCCATCTAGTCGAGTATCTACATTGCATACAAGAAAAAAAAAAACAAAGACCCCTTTCACACAAGGAAACTGAGTTGCCGGCGATTTTTAGTTTCTAGGCGAGAAGGGCGTTAAAGGAAGACAACAAATTTCCCCTCACACCCTTCTCGCAAACCAACTAGCCAGTTTCTGGCAACTCAATTTCCTTGTGTGAAAGTCGTCAAACATAATTTTGTTAATTTCAAGACTTTATTTTTATTTATCAATTAAAAAAGGTACATTATATATTTTCAAAACTAAACATATAAGCATATAATTAACAGTAAACTTGCATTGTTGTTTGGAAATTTCTTAAAGTTTTCACAAGAAAAATAGATACAAAAAATGGTCTTCGCCACGCTACCTACAAAACTGAAGACTGAACTAAAAAAAAAATGTAGTGGAAATTAAAACAAAATGATTGTACTCTCTCTCTCTATTTCTCCTTGCATAAAAAATTCTCTCGATTCTTGTTCTTCTTTTTTACATGCGTACACAGAAAATTTGTCAATGTGTGTGAGACACTCAGGTTTTTTGGATTCCCAAGTGTTTCCAAAACGAACCGAGAAATTCAGGTTCGTGATTTTGCTTGAAGGGTGGAAGTACTGATTTTATTTTAGCTTACCCTGAGGCTACACGAGCCAGTACTGGCAAGCCAGTTGTCTACATAGATTGACTATCAAGTTCGTATACGTGAATATGCTGTGACGTTGGCGGCAGGCAACTTGTAAGCAAGTTGCTTTCAAATATCTACGGTCACGTTTAGCTGTTACCAGGACAGCCTATCTAGGATTCTAAATACACATTTTATTGAACATGCTTTGGCATCAGACTTCGATTTTTTTTAAACAAAAAATGACGTCGAGTTCTGCATTAAGTCTTGCGACGGTCAACGCATAATACTGCCAATGCGTTGACGGATGCATTGACAGACTTTTCTGTCACGTCAAATTAACATGGATTGATTTTCATCTAATTCAAAAATTTCGATTTTTTTTTTCAAATAATTAAAAAAAAAAAATTGATTTTTTGAAGGTTTTTCAATCCATCATCATTGAAGCCATCCTTTAATAGAATTTGACAGTTCATGCGTTAACAGATAGGTAAGAAACTAAATTACGTCGTACGAGGAATATTTCATTCCAAAATGTCACCAAATCGCCTTATGCGCGCAAAAAATTTAATCTCAAAAAAATCATCTCCGTAGCAATCTTTTAATTTAATTTGACAGTCTATGTCTTGACAAATCGCTAACAGAATGTTCCAATTGTCACCGAAATCCCCAAAACTCTCATTTTCCGAAGCGAAAAATATAGTTTCAAAAAATTATGATTTTTAAGAGATTTTGTGTATTTCATCATAATCATAGCCATCCTTCAATCATATTTGACAGTTGCCTATTTCGAAAATGATAAAAATTCTTGGTCGCTCCTCTCATTAAATGTTGTGGTAGAAAGAATATTTAAATTTGCATTTAATTTCTAACGAAAACCTATCCACATAGCTTTTATACAAGTCTGAACGAGGCCACTGTCTTCTCTACTTGCTTCCCAACTGGCTTCGAAAATGGGAAGCCAGTTGACGAGCAAGTTGCTCAGGTTTGTATGTGTTAGTAATCCTGAAGCTACACGAGCCAGTACTGGCTTACAAGTTACAATACATTTAAATTTTCTTACTAACACATACAAACCTGAGCAACTTGCTCGTCAACTGGCTTGCCATTTTCGAAGCCAGTTGGGAAGCAAGTAGAGAAGACAGTGGCCTCGTTCAGACTTGTATATAAAGCTATATATATAGATTTTCGTTGGAAATTTAAGGTAAAATTAAATATTCTTTCTACCACAACTTTTAATGAGAGGAGGGACCAAAAATGTTTAACATTTCCAAAATAGGCAACTGTCAAATATGATTGAAGGATGGCTGTGATTATGATGAAATATACGAAATCTCTTAAAAATCTTAATTTTTTAAAAGTATATTTTTTGCTTGGGAAAAATGAGAGTTTTTGGGATTTCGGTGACATTTGGAACATTCTGTTACCGATTTCTCAATCCCTAGACTGTCAAATTAAATTGAAAGATTGCTACGGAGATGATGCATTTAAAAACTTAAAGATATCTGAAATTTTTGAGAAAATGCGATTTTAGCGCCTATGGTGACATTTTGGAACGAAATATTCCTCGTATGACGAAATTTAGTTTCTTACCTATCTGACAACGTATGAACTGTCAAATTCCATTAAAGGATGGCTTAATGGATTAAAAAACCTCCAAAAAATCAATTTTTTTTTAAATTATTTAAAAAAAAATTGAAATTTTTGAATTAGTTGAAAATTAATCCATGTTACTTTGACGCGACAGAAAAGTCTGTCAATGCAGCCGTCATCGCATTGGCAGTATAATGCGTTGACCATCGCAAGACTTGATGCAGAACTCGACGTCATTTTTTGTTAAGTAAGAAAAAATCGAAGTCCGATGCCAAAGCAAATTCAATAAAATTGTGTACCTGTTAAGAATCCTAGATAGGCTATCCTAGTAAAAGCTGAACGTGACCGCAGATACTTGAAAGCAACTTACTTACAGTTTGCCTGCCGCCTACGTCACAGCATATTCACGTATACGAACTTGACAGTCAATCTATGTAGCCAACTGGCTTACCAGTACTGACTCGTGTAGCCTCGGGGTAAGAAAATTTAAATGTATTGTAACTTGTAAGCCAGTACTGGCTCGTGTAGCCTCAGGGTTAAAGCCTTAACAACATAGACCTACTTTTGTACAAAAGTGAGAAATTAAAATGCTCGCTAAAGAAACATGCTTGCAAAAAACATACGATACATAAATGAAACCACCATGCACAATTTGCTATTGATTTTTTTGCAAGAAGGTATCTTCAGAATAGATATTTATTTTCAACTTTTGCACTTTTGTACAAAAGTAGGCCTATGTAGTTAAGCCTTAATTCTTAAGCAGAGATGTTTATCGCCGCGAACTAAGCATATTTGTTGTTGTATTTTACATGGACATTTTTTGTAAGCTAACAAAGAGGGCACTAAAAAATACGCCTATTCTAAACTTTTGGGGATTTACATGTATCTTCGTCTGACTTCTGCAAAAACAAAAGGGGATGCAAAATTAAAATTTATATTTGTTGGATAAAGAGGGAACACCAAAATGCAGAAGATCTTCGTACATGCAGATTATAAGCTGGCCATACATGACCGAGCCAAACAGCTCGGAGCCATTTGAGACCGGTCCATTTGGCCACGGTCCAAATTTTGGTGCCATACACTGCCGAGCTGAATTTGGCAGTCCAAATAAAAAACGTCAGCGGTCCGTTCAATGCAGAAAGCACAAGTCGACTGAACTGAACTTCTTATGACAGTTGCCCAATCAGAAACCAAGAAAATTCTAAAAATCTGAATTTTGTGTTTTGTATTGAACATGACAAAACTTTACAAAAAAGGGAATGCGACAGTTATATCTTTTTGGTGAAAATTGTATTCTACAATTTAATGAGATAGAGTGAGAAAGTGAGATTTTATTATCTAGTGACGTTGGAGCAATTGGAAAGATGAAAGCAAACAGAACTGCTCGGCTTGCTGATTCCCCACACACGATATTATTGGACACGTGGATTTTGGACTGGCTGAATATCCAAATTGTTCGGCCGAACCAAACGAAGCCATCTGAGTTTTCGCACTCACGGGCAATTTTGGTTCGACTCCGTCCCGTTCGGCTCGTTGGTTCAGTCGTGTATGGCCAGCTATAGGAAGTGCCATAATGGAGATAATGAAGACGAACATGTTCATCTTCTTGATGGTTCTCTTTCACGCGCTCGGGTTTCTGGCATGCATCTGTCCCGCTCTACTTTTCTTCATATTTAGACGAAGATACATCGTCGCCTGAGAATTATTTTGTCGTTTATGCCATTTGGGCAATTTTGGGAAATTGAGGTTTTAGTTTTAAGCTTTGAGTTTCAATAAAAAAAAACTGATCGATAAAGTTTTCTTTTTTTTTTTAAATATATTATTATGTGGTTAATCTTCTTTCGATTGAAGTTTTCCAATGTGCCCAGTTTGGTTTTCGAATTATAAGTGTTTTTCTCCAGAATCAGTTTGTCGTATATGCTACGAAAATAAGCATTTTATTGCACCGCATACACGTACCTATTTTGTATTTTTAAATAGGGCTACAAACAATTTTTCAATAAGCGTGTTTTTTAGTGCCCTCTATGTTAGCTTAAAAGAAATGTCTATGTAAAATACAACAACAAATATGCTTAGTTCGCGGCGATAAACACCTCTGCTTAAGAATTAAGCTTAAATAAAAACAGTGCTTCCATATGTAACTTTAGACTTTTCTTTTCACGGTTAAACATTGTAACATTTTTATGTTTTTTCGCAACTTACCGCGTATTTAATAAGAAATATATTTATTTATTTCTACTTCCCGACGTGCATTCTTCGTGGTCACGGGATAAGTCTTATCCCGTCTTATCCCGTGACCACAAAGAATGCAATTTTTTCAAAACGTCGGGAAGTTAAATAAATAAATATATTTCTTATTAAATACGCGCTAAGTTCCGAAAAAAACATACCAAAGTTACAGTGCTTCCATACACTATTTTCTACGTTTTCCCGATGAATTCTCAACAAATGACAAAAATTCATCCAAAAATTCATTAATTTGGCAGGTGGATCTTAAAGCACGGGTTGACTGATCGTAAAAAATATGACAGAGTAAAAGGTAAAAACCAAACATATTTTATTTGTTCAAATATAATTATTAATTTAAAATAAATAAACTAATAAATAAAAGAAATTCGGTCCAGGGAGGAGACGTTCCTTTTAATTTATCAAAATTTTAACGATATTTTGTTTAATTTTTTTTTTTATTGCCAAACAGTTGACAGCCAAAATGTCAGAAAATGGCTGCGATCAAGAACCGATGCGATAGCCTATCTAAGATAGTGTTATTTCTTTTATTCAAACTAAACAACAATTTTTTAACAAAAATAAAACACCTATTTTACACCGACGTTTATTCGTTCACTTCCGAAATCAAACTGATGTGTTCGGACTGGTGGCGGTGTATTTATTACCTTGTTTACAAACAGAATCGAGAGCTCGAGTTAGATTAGGATAGGATTTTCGACCAAGGTGTTTCGTCACGTGAGTTGAGAGCCCCATTTGAAGTTGAGTTGATATAGTGTTGAGATTACATTTAATGAAATGGTAACAATATTTTTATTTTACACAAAAACAGTTCAAATTTAATGAATTTTAGTGCATACTTCACATAGCTATCAAAACAAATTAATAATTTTACTCGCACATGTGCAAAAACACTGTAGTGTACACATCCTCAAGACCGACTCTTCGACCCAGGTTTTTTATCAACAATTTCGACTCGACTCCGCTCCTGAAGGGAAATCGAGTCGGGTGAAACTCATTTCAAGTCAACGCAGGTATACAAAGGGGCCAAGCGAGCTTTAAGCCCGCTCGAATACCTCATGTAAACGGGGTATATATCCGAGAAAAATCTAATAGAATCTTCTAGGAGTTCGGGAATGTGGTGGAATGAACTTCTCCTCCACAAGTAGCTCAAAAGCTTTCGACCAATTACAAATTATAGCAGTTCCATGGTTTGGGTATTAGATAACGATTCGAGTGGTTTAGGAGTTGGACAATGATAGAGTGGTTTAGAAATTGGATAATATTAGTTAATCTTTTGTTCACAGATGGCGCTGAACTCATTACTAATTTATTCTGTTAAAGAAGAATAAAGGTTAGACCGCACTGGGCGGAAATGCACTGCAGCGGAACTGCGATTCACAATATTTTGTATGAAATTTTATGAAGTTCAGTTGCCGCTTAGTGCGATATAGCCCAACTAACAATTAAGCTTTTAGCTTAAAAATATTGATGTGCCACAGGTTTCACTTTATATAAACCTTCGGTACGGCCTTCGGCGGAATTAAATTTGTTATACATGTAACGAGCTGGATAACTGCTTCTTTAAAGCCGAATAAAAATAAGAAAAAGAAGACTTACCGAGTTTGCGAGCTGTCACTCGAATAGGCTTCTAAAATTGATATTACAGAAGATGATTGAAGGTGTCACTTTAAAAAGGCTTCATAAAATGTGTATATAAGTTGCTGCCTTTAAAAGTTTTCTGTAACCATTTTCAATAAGCTTTATTGAGTACTTCGATACGGCTTGTTAAGTCTTACTAAAGAATCATAAAAGAATGGCCACGTTCGGGTGGTAGGCAGACATATGATATCTACTTTAGCATCTGATACGTTTTCGGACGACCAAAACCTTGTATGTAACCAAACCAAACGAAAACCAAGAAAATAAACAGATGAGATATCAGCTGTTAGTATTAAGTATCTCTCCCAAACCAACGCAAAAGCGGCGCGGAACATTCGCCGACAACATTTTTTTTTTTTTTTTTTTTTTTTTTTTGTTTAGCATTATTTATTTGCCTTTATTTTTATGATTGTGAATGATTCGCCCTGCATAGCGAATGTTCCGCGTTGGCTTGGGAGAGCGTTATTGCAAACAGATCCGAACATTTTTGGGATAGCCTTTAGCCTGATCCACATCTGTTTCGTGTGTTGTATTGGAGAGTTGTGTGTCGCTGTCAGTCCATATATTTTATGCGCCACACTGCAACACAACACACGAGACAATACATTGTAGCGATAGCGACACACGACTCCACAACACAACACACGACACAGATGCGGATCAGGCTTTAGATTTCTTTTTGATATCAGCTGTTTGGTTCGTCAGCTGGTTTTTTCTTTAGGCATTACAACAAGACGAACAAATCTAGATACACTTGGCGACGTACCCGAACGCGGCCAATATGTCAATCTACTATAAAGAAGAAGTATAAGTCATTTTAAAGAAGCTTTTTAAAAAAAAACTCTATTCAAAATTATAATTATATATGTATATTGAATAAATTGAACACGTGGAGAGAAAGTTAATTCATTTTACTTGATTTGTCTTTTTGAGCATTCGGAAAGCTATTTTTCGTTGGTTTAACGCATAAGCTTCAATGCACGATAAACAGAAACGAGGTTTATGCTCATCAGATAAACATAACATTCGGCATTTCCGTATATCTGGGTATTTATGTGACGTCACGGTCAGCTTTTATGTTTTTGTTCTATTTAAAGTGAAGACCATAATTAATTTAAGTATTTAAATAAATTGTTTTTAAGCTCGGATTTATTTAAGAAAAATTTAAAGTTTTAAAAATGGAAAAGGCTGATTAAGTTTTTGCATCTTCCAAATTACATCTAAGATGGCTGAGTTGAGAGTGATGGACTGTCACGTAGGAGTTCCCGAGTTCGATCCCTAGTGAGGTAAAAATATAATTTATGTTTTATAATTGTTTCCAATACTTTAATTAATAAATAATTGAATTTGATACTTGATGTCAAATAAAATGCAGTAAAAATCACATTAATATCCGTGACACACAGGTGGTACGGATACTATGGTATTCGCTTATACCACTAGTGTGTCATGTTATACTATCCTTATACCACGATAGCAAACTAGTATCAGCATGCTATCAAAACTTGGGTTTTTACCGTAGTATACGTTGCCTTTCAACGATACTAGCGCATTCCTCCAAAAGTGACGAGTACATGAACTACAATTTTGACAAGGAAAATAATTTTTGTTTGTGTTTTCTAAATTTTAAAATCGAATTCAATATGTAAAGGTCAGAACTTTGAAAAAAAATGAAGCAAAACCAAAATGAATAACAAAAAAAGAAAAATATTCAGTTCTTCAGAAATAATTCTCAATTATTTAATTTTATTATTCTGTAACCCTGAGGCTACACGGGCAAGTACTGGCAAGCAAGTTGGCTACATAGATTGACTGTCTAATTCCTATAGGTGAATATGCTGTGACGTAGGCGGCAAGCAACTTGCCAGGCAAGTTGCTTTCAAATTTTTTATTGGCTACGTTCTGCTAGCCTATCTAGGGTTCGATCTTTCATTTTGATTAAAATTGCTTAAAATATGGTAAATCGTACTTTAATGACGAAAATGAAAATAAAACGACAAAGTCGCAATCTCACCTGGGTATGTAGTTCATCTAAATCATAAATTTCGGTTTTTTTAATTTAAAAATTTAATTTCCAAATTTTCTATTTTTTTTATAATAATTCTTTAAAAAATCGAATTTTTTGGGTGATTTTTAATCCATCATTATCAAAGGCATCCTTTGATGGAATTTGACAATTCATAGCTTGACAGATAGCTAAGAAACTAAATTATGTCGTATG